>CM046852.1:31521273-31629685 GCA_025618425.1 Heliocidaris tuberculata | reverse complement strand
ATCATGAATATATTCACATCTTCATCTGTATGTATGTCCTTTCCCTCAACCCTTTTATGTGCTGTACATGGATTTTGACTGTCCAAATTTAAATTCTAAGATCATATCTGTTTTTTTTATAACATTCTTTTTTTTTTTCTTGAAATTGCTGGTGGTTGTCCTCATTAATTAAAAAAACAAAAAAAAAAACATGAGGATAATTGTCTCCCATGAAATCATGATTATGATACATTTTTGTAAATTTGATGTCTCCATGAGGGTTATTTGGTATTTAGAGGGTCATACTGTATACATTCACATGATTGGTTCCTTAACCCTTTCCTTGCTTTGGTCAACTTATAGAACAAACGCTAGACTGCCACATTTGACTTTTGTCATGACAGTATATATGTATATATATGTACATGTATATATATTATTATATATATATAATATATATATATATATATATATATATATATATATAAAATATATATGTATATATATTATATATATATATATAAATAAATAAATAAATAAATAAATATATATATATATTATATATATATATATATATATACATACACCCGTAACTTGTGTATTAGGGAGACACTCTTTGTCTTTTTTCTTTGTACTCGTGTCTCCCTAATACACCTCGCGCTATTATGACGGAATAAACCGCATTGTCATGTGTCTCTGAAAAGTGGTATCCAGTGAAATATATATATATATATATATATATATATATATACACACACACACATACACCATATACTCCTAACAATGTGGCGGTCTTGCGTTACCTCCTTTCCCTTGACCTTCCTTGTTTGCCTAGAATTGCTTACCCACATTTGTAGGTTCATGTTTAGTTCCATTCTGCAGTCATGTTGTTCTATGATGTTTCTAGGTTTCAGCAACTTCTTGCACCTAAGTTATATATTTAAGTGTCAACTCTTTGTTTACTTCAACTCTTTATCATGTTGTTCAGTGATCATTTTTTTCATCACCTTCTTGCTCTTTTATGTCCTTCTGTCTCAATGTGTTCATGTTTACTTCAACTCTGAGTCTTGTTGTTCATTGCCGTTTATCTGTTTTCCCTCAGTACTTCAGTGTTGCTGTGTTTCATATTGTTTTGTGTTGTTTGTTCATGTTGTAATTTCATATTGTAATATCATGAATACATGCAGCCCATGTCCAAATAAATGCATCAACCACATATCTTCCCTAAACCTTGCAATCAGTTAATAAAATCCATATAGTGTAGTTCATTTATCAGTTGCTACCCTAGTACATTCTTTTCATTTAATGGTAGATAATATTGGAATGTAGGCATGTTTTTCACCACTCAAAAGCTAAGGAATTAAGGATTGTGAAAGTGTTGGAGAAATCAGTATCAGATAACTTTGTACAGTATAGTGGCATGTCACTTACTATAGTACTGTACTTATGTACCATTCATTTTTGATCAGATTATACATGTAGGTTCATCATTTTCATAAATCTTTCAGCTTGCTTTCACCTCCCTTCTCATACATTTATCATGATGATCTATTGTTCCTTGTTTGGTGTTTGTAGCATTACTTTTTTCAATTAAAGAGTAAACTTCTAATTCTTTTGACATTACTCTCTAACAATTCCACCATGATATGTTTTGTTTTTGTTGTTCTACTATTTGTTGCAATCATTCTAATGTCCCCTTTGTTTCACACTCTGTCTAAAGATTTAGGGAGCTCAGCAAAATGCTATTTTATGTAAACTGCAGCTTTTTAACAGAGGATGGCATCTGAGAAAAATACTAACTAGGACAGGCATCTACCGAAGTCTGAATTTGTTGCATGCCTGTCCCGATAATGGAAAGATGATAGCTGATTTGCCAGATGCCATCTCTTGATAAGAAACCTGTGATTTTAAGTGCCATTACTTTTTTCTAAGCTACATATAAATTATTACATGTTGGTCATTTACTACAGTCCCTTTTACGTATGTCTCTTCATCCTAGAGCAATAAGTTTGAATTATTAGACATTTTCCAAAATGGAAATGTTTACAGATGAATATTTTCGTTTGATGAGGCTCACTTTTCATATAAACACGTCAAACATGTTTTCCTCGAGACGTTTGTTGTTGTTGAGTGTTGCTTTATTAGCAGAGTCCAAAGGCATGAATTTGTTTTTAAAATGCCCCACAAGTTTCCTAAATAATAATAATAATAATGATAATAGTGGGTTCTTGCTCCTGATACTCCACAATTATTAGCCTGGCTTCAGCATGGCATGGTGCTCTAGCATTTTAAGGAATTAATATGCTGTTCTTAGTTCTTTAGTTGATTTGAGTTGGCATAGCTACATGATTATGTAGGAGTGCTCCTAAGAACCTATCTGACATTGATTTAACTCTAGCCAGGGTACATTGAGTTTATATATAAAGCTACAGTCTTGGACCTTATCTATCAATGGTCATTATTGACTCAGACTCAGAATTTACCTTACTTTGAGTAGGTAACATTGGCAAGAGTAGGCCCCATATTGAGTTTACATATATCTCAAGCCTCAAACTGAGGCCTTAACTTGGATTAAGTTGGTAAATCTCAGTAGTACATTTAGGTTATATTTCCAGCCACAGACTTGGACTTTACTTTTATAATGATCTTTATTTCAAGCTCATACTCAGAACTTTCCCTACTTCGAGTAAGTAAATTTAGCAACAGTACATTAGGTCTTTATATCAACTGAGACCTTAACCGTTGACTACTGAATTCTCTAATTCCCATAAGCTTAATACATGGACCACCCTGTTCCCATAGGCAATGGGTTAACTTAAAGCCATAGTACATTGAGTTTATACTGTATCTAAGACCACAAGCTAGGACCTTACATGGTATAAATGGTCATTGTAAATATCAGACTCAGAAATTATCAAGCTACAGACATGGAGCTTATTTTACAATATCACTATCTGAAGCATCAGACTCAAAACTTACCTTAAGTTACATGTAATAACTCAGCCACAGTACATTGAGTTTGTATTTCAATCCACATACATGGACATTGTTTATCATTATTTGAAACATCAGACTCAGAACCTAATGTATCTTACTTTAACTTTGTGACTTCAGGAACAGTATGTTTAGCTCTTATCTCAAGCCTCAACTTAAACTGAGTTGCTAACTTCCGCCACAGTACATTGAGTTTATACATGTAGCTCTAGCTACCGACTTGTATCTTACAGTGATCATTATTTCAAGCCATAGACTCAGAACTTTAATATCACCAGTACTTTAAGTTAGTTACTTTTTTCTTCTTCTTTTTTTTTCTCTTCTTCTTCTTTTTTTTCCTGTGTTTTATTCAATCAAAATATAATCACAATATTTACAAACAATTAAAAAAGATCGGCATGAATAGAACAAGATCAATAAAAAAAAAACCACATAAAAAGTGCAGTGATATACTGTATATACTATAAGTTAAGAGTTAACGCCCGATTTTAAGTTAATAACTTAAAGGGGAATGAAACCCTGGGAAAAATCCATTTTAATAAGAGAGGATAGAGAGAAGTAATTAAAAAAACAGTTCCATCAAATTCGGTTAAGAAATGAGAAAGTTATGAAAGTTTGAAAAGTCTCAATTTACTTTCTATGGCGATCCTCAAATTGGCAATGTTGCTTCAAAGTGACAGGTAGAGTAGGACAACTCTCAATGTGTTTTCTACACAAAATTTCATATTTTCTCCTTTATCTCTAAAAATGATGCTTGTCTTTTTGTGAACTCAACATATGTTGTGTCAAAAGCTAAGAAGGAGACAAGCTGCACCTTGATAGATAATAGGGAAAATATGAAATTTTGTGTACAAAACATATGGAGAGTTGTCCTACTAAACCTGTCATTTTGAAGCAACATTACCAATTTGAGGATCGCCATAGAAAATAAATTGAGACTTTTCAAACTTTCATAACTTTCTCATTTCTTAACCGATTTTGATGGAACTTTTTTTAAGTTGCTTCTCTCTATCCTCTCTTTTCATTAGAAATGATTTTTCCTCAGGGTTTCATTCTCCTTTAAGTGACAGTACATTGAGTTTATAACTCAATCCTTAGACTGGGACATTATCCTTCATTAAATCATTATCTCAAGTAACGGGTTGAGAACTTATTGTACATCAAGCTAAATGTATGTTTCAGATGGAAGACTACAGCCTTATCATTTTTAGTTTATATTTTCAGCTTTGGACCAAGTCTCTATCTTGGAATGTGTTTCTTTATCAAGCTAAAAACTGTGAACTTATCGTATGTGAAACTAAGACACTGAATTAGTCTTGTGCAGTTGCTATATTACAATCTGGAGACTTCAGGTGACCTGATGTGTACGTATAGGCACTTATGTCATCAAGCAAGGCATTCTATCTACATTGCTTCTCTCCACCCAGGTGTTTAATGGGTATCCTAAGGATGCGAATGTTTTGTGGTTGGATTTAAAATAGTGCTCAGCTGGAATGCTCCGCATTGGAGTGGAGAGTGTGCACTATATGTGCACAATAGCAACTGAATCCAATTACCAGGGGTAATAGTAATGATATGTAATGGGCATAGAAACATAGTCTGAAGCTCTCTGCAAATGTTACTTCTTATTATTATCATTATTGTTATTATCATTTTATAAATTTGTAATTTGTTTTTCTTTCTTTTTCTATATGTTTTTCCCCACTTCCAGGTCATGAGCAGCACCAAAGGCTAAAAGAAAACCATGAGACTGCAGTATGACACCAATGAAGCATAACACTGAATTCATTGTTGATAAGGCAGGTGTTCAACTCTGGTGCTTGTTACCAGTTGCTGATTTTGACACCATGCCTCCACGACTGACCGTTTTGGTGACGTGAGCTGTTCGATTATCAGCATGAGGCAAGCGCTTACACCAAAGTGTCTTGTTGCGATCAGGTTTGATGTAGATGAAAGTCAAGTGTAACATGAAGGCTATGAGCATAGAGTCACAATTTAAGGCAAGATGTTAATGGTCTGTGCTGTGGTGTCATTATACACCGTGTGAAATATTTTGTCACATTGACTACCAAAGTGTAGGGATAAGGTTGATAGAAGACTCCATGTGTTATGACATGTTATATAACATTTAACATAAAGATGGTATGAATATAAATGAGGAGTATTGGACTTGAGGCAGCTTAATTTACATTATTGTACATGAACACTTTGAAAGGCAGAATGAAAAGGCGTTTATGAATTATGGTGTTGGGTATTTCTTTAAAAAAAAATCTTGTTCAATATCACAAATATGTTTGTTCACATTTAGCTCTAGAATATGCCTCATGAGGAAAAAATCATTCTGGGGTAAGACAAAGCTTTCTAAACTCTGTTAAAATTTATTTTCTTAACTATGTATTATGTAAAAGTAACAAAAATGTGCTTCAAATTTCTGCTTGAAAAGACAGCTAGCAATGATATTTGTGTTTCAAGTACTGCCACCTCCTCTCTGCATTTTATACTTTGCCAGGGAAGATGAATATATAAGTGACAATCATGAGACATTTTAATTATGCATGCATTGAAATGAAATGATAGGGAAATGAGAATATCATTTTGAAGAACTATTTTATTGACATGGAAGAGGTCTTTTTTATTTCTTCAGTAATTGTATTTATGGAAGAAAACTAATAAATCATATTCAATTGAAACATTTCATTAAGGCATAAGGAGAAAAAGTAGCTGTACTTGTTTGTCAAAGTATCTTAAGTGAATATACATATGTAATCATTTTATGGAACTATATTATAAGCCAAATTAATTTACTAACCTAATTTTAGACACACACTGGCTTTATAGAATATGAATTGAATAATACTTTGGACACATTATTGCTTGTTAGATTTTATAAATTATGAAAAATATACAATGTACATTATACTCAGTGAGGTTGACTTCACATTTAATCTTTGTTAAAATCCATTTTATTCGATAGAAACACATAGAAACACATAGAAACTGTAGCTGAGTCCAGTCATCGGTTTGTTAATATATTGCATTTTTATGAAAGGAAAAGAGTCACTTTGTAGGAAGGATTTCTGCTGTGTGTAGAATTAATCAGAAATCAATCAGAAATCAAGCATGTTCATTTTTAAGAAACCTGCAATTGTGCAGAATTTTTTGACGAGACATGATGAAATGGTTGCTGATTTTTTGTAAAAGCAAAGGGTTCTGTTTAATAGCAGGAAATGTTGCAGGCCTGATTACCAACAATTTTTTTTCTTGGGGGGGGGGGGGGAGGGGGAGGGGGAGGGGGCCTGATTTCATTCCTAAAGTGTGTAAAGAAATTGTTTGTGAAAGTCTAAGTCAAAAACTATCAATTTAAAAAATATGAAAGCTTTTCTAATGAGAGATTGATTCAGAAACATATATTATTGGGAGTCTTTATCCAGGGATCATATTGAGAGCACATTCAGATCAAAGAGTAAAAATATGGTTGTATTATGGTATTCAAATACTAGTATATATACATCTGGCTGGTATCAGTCATCCATAATTCACTGTATTAACCCTTAATCTGCCCCCATGTACCAACCCCAGTGCCACATTGCTAATCCCTATTGTGCCAGCCACTAATCCCCCCCTGTGCCAGGTTTAGATTTGGGGTGCTTAAGCGCGAACAAACAATGTATGTATGTGGCACCGCTCACCGCTACGGAGGCTACTATACAAGGTTGTGGCCCGCGAGCACAGGCTAGTGCAAATGTACGCAGCTCTGCTACGCAGATCAGTACACATGGTTGTGGCATCATATATTATTCATAAGAATAATTTTCCATTAAGAAGCATTCTTATTGTCTTTGAGTGGTTATTATAGAGGAAGTTAATGAAAGGAAGTCATAAATGATGCAAGACTTTGTGCTGTAAACAGTTGCAGAAGCTGTGGGAATTAAGAAGCTTTTTTTTTACATCAGTATCATAGTTATGTTCATGTGCATCATTATATCATTATAAAATCATTTGAAATGTGCTATTACAGTAGATAGCGTACTTGTACTTGAACCTAATTTTTTGTAGAATTCCCTGTAGGGTTTTTAATTATTTTTATCAACATGTTACCTTTTTTTATTCCTGAAAATACATTCGTTGGTCATTGGAGTGGATGATTATTAATGAGGTGGATAAAGCCCACCCCTAGAGTTATCCCTTGACCAATTAGAAGTCATTGTGCAAATAATTTGTGGCTATCAATGAATATACATGATATGAATTATTTATAATCTGTATTATAGACAAAAGAATGCAAATTGGTTGTATATTGTAATTATAATGGAGATAAAGATATTTATTTATTAAAACAATTATTAGAAGAATGCAATACTTCTTCACAGAAGTTCATGTAAAAACAAAAAATATCAAAGTGTATAATTATCAGATTATGTGTGAATGAATATAAGATTATTATCTGCTAAGTTACCTTGAAAATGTCTTGTTACTGTGCAACAGCCTCAATGCCCGGGTACTGTGAACCGAAAAATTCTCTAAGTCATTTTACTTTGTATTGTCTGTATCTCCCTCATTACATGTACCTGTATGTTGTGTCTTCTTTTCTTTTGGATGGTCATGTCAAGTTCAGCTGCATTTCAAAAGAAAGTGTCTAGAAGTCATCTTTGTTAGTTTATCATGCAGCAAAAGTGATTTTTTGATGAACTAAGCTATGAAATCTTGCTGAATATGCCATGCATCAAATATTACCAACAGAGATATGAGCATATGGGACTTATTTTCAAACTTGATTGGCCTGATCTCTGCTATCCAAGCATTTTACTTTTTAAGTTTGTTGGCTAGATAATGAGATAAAATAATAAATGGCAAAATAATAAAAGATAGACAAGGAAATGTAAGAAAAGGAAGGGGGGGGGGAGGGAATATGAAAAGAAGACTGAAAGACCTACCTCCTCCCACATTCTTCCTCATCCCTTTTTAGGTGTTTCTTTGAAAAGATCAAATATTCTAAATTCACACAATTTGCAATCATTTGTAAGTATTCATTAGAGTAGTGATGTCTGCCCCTTTTTCAGTATGAATGTCATGAAACAAGGAAATTGTTTCTAAATTGAACAAAAGTAACCAGGGCTGGAGTTCTATGGAAAGGGCATGTTACTTTGAAGTCAAAACTGCATCTAAACGGTCAGTTATACTCTTTTGAACAAGTTTGACTCTCTTATCAAACAAAGCATCATGAATGCATATTTTTATTGGATGCATTAGGCAACCTATTCTATGTTTCCTAGCATGTGAGCGTAAATAACATTTTGATTTTGTGGTTTCATACATGTGTTCTTGATTCTTAGGTGCATAACAAAGACAACTGAGTTAGTGATAAGATACATTTGTGAATACATATGGAGGAATTGATTCATAACTCAGTGGTACAGATTTCATGCTGATGTTCAGTGCACAGGTGAAAAAAATATTTCAAAACAACGGCTATGTCAGATACCAGCGATAAGAATGTTACTGCCATTAAAACTGCATGGCTGTAACAGCCTAATTGCAGGGAGCAAACAACTCATAGGGGAAGTCTATCCTGATCTTAATTTGGTTTTGAAATAAGAGTCCCCAAAATAAGATAAAATAGAAGCAGAAAATTTATAGAAACCCATTTTTAAAAGTTTGAGGAAAATCTGATTAGAAGAGAGTTAATAATTTTTAAAGTTGTCATTGATCAAACGTAAAGTGGCAAATCTGTGATCTAACTTTTGAGCACCTTTCCCATTTGCTTTGTACTAAAAATGCCATTAATTTCCATTTTCATGTTTCTGATAGAAAATATCTTTTTCATAGAAGGGGGATGTCAAATAATTTATCCAGGTCACATTTTTAATGAAATATTTTTTTCCGAAAAAAAGAATGAAATTCATGAAATGTGAAGTACTGTAAAACGGTGAATGGGAACACCAGGGTGAAAAAGGAAAAAGTTCGAAAAGCTTCCTGACAAAATATTTTTTCCTAGTGTTGAAGTAGACCCTTATCATAATATAACTTATAATGCATAAAATAAATGAAAATGAAAAGGGCTGGCGTCACTTCTGGAGATTAAAAACTAAGTCAAAACACCTAGGGTTATGTTGCTATTTACCCTGTTTTACGGTACAGAGCTAATGTGAGAGTTGTCTGAAAGTTGCATCACAGAGCTGGCAAATTTTGAGATAAATAACCTTACTATCATCTATTATAAGATTTTCCTCAACTTTCATTGACTGTTTTTCTCATGTTTATGTTTTTTTTTAAAATATATAAAGCCAACTTGATGCCAGAGTAGACTTTCCCTTTTAAATTATATTTTTGATGTCCTGTTTTCCCTTTGAGCTGGTTCTCATAGCATTTGAGTATAGAATTTTATTTTTAAGTTCTCTTTATTTTGGTGCTTCAGTTGGAAAAGAAAGTTACCTCTTCTCAACTACTCATAGATTTTTTTTTACATGATATTGAACTTTTGAAGACGGAACAAATGATCTTTGTTAGTTTACTCTCTCTATTTTTTTTTTTTTTTGAGGGGCATGGTGGTATTATACCTGATCTTTCTCAGTGTGACCAACTTCATGGTTTGAGGGATGTGCTTTACCTTTTATTGCTTCGGAACGTGGACTTTGCAGGAATGTGATTTATGATTAGCTACTAGGGATATCCTGTTTGTCTATTGAGGACCATAATATCAACAGTAAGATATAACATTCTGAAAAAATGCTATAACGTAGCCCTTCCAAACATTGATGTAGCACTTTATTTTTTACTCTCTAAAAAAAAATTGAGTAATCAGTGGCATGACTCCTTGGAGGAATGAAAAATATAGTGTAAATTCCTTGTATGTCAGAGAGAGTAGAGTGTAAACATGCTTTGCGGTATGTTCTTAACCCTTTCAGGACAGGAATTATTTAAGGGCTATTAAATGATCTCATTTTGTTCTTCAAATTGGCAACAATAATTTTTTTTTTTGGTGCTACATGTTTCTAATAAGGTGTAATGTCTTTGAAAACAATATACAGTACATGATTGGTAATTTTGTCGAAAAGTTGAAAAAATTGACATTTTGACAAAAATAACAATGATTTTGAACCTCTCGATTTGTTGCCAATTGAAGGATCTTGAAGCTTATTCTCATTTTTTAAATTCCTGGCATCAAACGCAATATGGTCATGCGACAACAATGGACATAAGGGTGTGCAGAAAATTTAGCTCTTTCTACTCATGCATCTGGTATATTTTATAGAGCTCTGAATCAAAAGTTATAGAGCCAAACCACAAAATGTGGTTAATTGTCTCGAAAGGGTGTGATATGCATGTCATCCCTCTGATCCCATCTTTTCTTCATTCTTTCTGTTCTGTCATTTTCCCTCATTCTATCTTCACTTACTATCATCTAAAAAGCCATTGTCTACCTCATGTAGTACAGGAATAAGGAAAACAAGAGTATTTCAAGAATTGTGTACTATTCGATTCTTTGGAGAGCCAAGTTTTAGGGGATTATATAGCGCATCATCTGTTGAGAGCCAGAAGGGTGTTAGCTCTTCGTGAAAATACATGAGTTAATGACCTTCTTAGCTGACCTTATGGTTCTTAAAATCAGGGATATACTTCCATTGGCTGCATGCAAAGGGATTGTTTTTGATACACATGAATTCAGTCACTTGTTTATGGCATTGACTTAAATAAAGCAATTTAAAGCATGGACCTAGGATAGAAAGGGATAGACAAATTACCACCATAATTGTAATATTATATATTCATCTATTACATGCAAGGAGGGGGGGGGGGTGTCTAACCCCCTCCCCCCACATGTTAAGGAAAATATCAATATTCATTGTGTAAAAGGGCATCCTTCATTGTGAAAGCTACTAGTGTAGTGTTATCATGGAAGAAAAAGCTCACATATGCATTCATGGTTTTTTTTTAGGGTGTGAGGGGGCTTATTATAAGGGGATTATGACCCAAAAAAGGATTTGATTATAATATTACTTGATATTCTCACAGTGTTAAGGCTCTATGTGATATGCCTCTCATACTTCCTATTTTAGGAGTATGTGAAATGCGCTATTATTAGCTATGTGGGGGGAGTCATATGTTTTTTTAAGAATATTGACAATTTATTAGCCAAATCGGGTACATGTCTGTACTAACCCAATCTGTCGTGATTTCCTAATATAATAAGACAGATGTATTTCAATTAGTAGGGGTCATCACATGAATAGCTCATGTATATTTAATGCACTTGTATTAAGAAAGAGTGAGAGAAAATTGGAAATGGCATTTATCTTGCATGCATGGACAGGGGGGGGGGGGTATAATGAAAGAAAGAGATAGGTGGATAAAAACAGACATAGTGAGAGAGAGAGAGAGACATACCTGCAGCTAGCTGAGAGAGAAGTGAGAAATACTTGTAGAGGGGACAATAGGAAGACAAAAAGGGAAATCAATGTAATAATATGTCCATTTATAAAGCTTACATTCGATCCAGATTTCCTCACAAAGTATATTATTATCCAGTTTTTGCTGATGCCATAAAGGCACTCAAGAATTCCACATATTTCGTGCAACAAGGTTCCTATTTACCTCACCCGGGTTGAGAGTGGCAAATCTAGATTGATGTCTTGCCTAAGGATGTCAGCGCCTTGGCAGGAATTCGGACCATGAATGATGTGAGCCACAGTGCTGACTTATCCACTAGACCATCATACCTGTTGTATTCATGAAAGTGGGAAAATGAGAGAATATAAACTTGTGTGTGTGTGTGTGTATATATATATAAAGGAATATTAAGAGAGAAAGAGTTAAGAGAGAAAGAGAGAGGAAGGGAACAATAGAATACTATAATTGCATAAAGAAAGAGATAGGAGAGAAAGAGGTACATGTAGAAGGAGAGAAAAATAGAGGCAATAGAATATATGGAATACTGTACTTCTGTTATAGAATGATATAGCAAGAGAAAAGGGGATAGTGAGGGATATGATATATACTTGTATATAGAAAGGGATAGTATGAGAGAAAGAAAGAGGAAATATAATGTTAGAAATATGTGCTTGTATTATAAAAAAGAGATAGTAAGAGAGAAAGAGAAATAGTGAGGGAGGTAATAGAATATAAAATATGCTTGTAAATAAAAAAGTGTAGCTGGAGACACAGAGTTAGTAGGAGAGAAAGAAAGTTAGTGTGGCATTGGCTATTGAATGGTTATAAGCGGGTGTGTTAATGTTTGTGGGTTGGTTGTGCCTGTTTGCGCTGATAGGATTTTTCTTGAAATCTTTTGCAAACCAAAGCTGTTTCCTTCGTATTCTTCCAAAGTAATTTGGCTGAAAGAAGAGTTTTAGAAAGTATTTAAGACAGTCTATTCTTAAATCTAAAATCATGTGATTGCTGAGAGTGAAGAGCAGTAAACAATGTTGGCATGCTCAAATTGAAACAGCTAAGATACAAACGATAAGTTTTGGAGTGCTATATATATATATATATATATATATATATATATATATACACATATACACACACAAATGCTGTAAAAGATTTATATTTCATTCCAGTCCCATATATGAAACAGTAATTTATGAATATGTTTATTAGTATGATAATCAGGCATATAACTATTATTTGGGCTCGATTTAATAATTCATAATTATTATGTTTGTGATGATTTTTGATGATTTTTCACTGATTCTTTGAGACGATTTGGCAATAATTCATGGCCCACTAATACAATTACCTCAAAGAAGTCTGTAATAAAACATAAATGCGTATTAATATGTGGATTAGATTTGATCAGAATGATATTTTATTTTGAAATATCTACCTGTATTCAGCATTTATAATTTTTTTTTCAGATGTGCACAGTAAAAAACATGAACAGGAATGCCAGTTTTTAGGTTACTGCCTAATTTAAGGCCAAGTTATTCAAGTTTTTAAAATAATTTTCTCATTGTACAAAGTGTTTGGAGACTTTCACGTTCATGTATGGGATCTTTCAGGCTTCTTGAGAAAAACCATTGAGGAAAACCAGCTGGTACCCTAGATAGTTCAAAAGTGATTTTCATATAATTTGATGATTAACTTTGTTTTGCAAAAGATTTCTCTGTTAGTAAGAGGAAAAGAAGTAGCAAAAAATTGACAAATACACTCCACTGGGCAGCTAATCAGTCTGTGGGTGTGTCCATACCATGGAATTTAATCATGTTTGATCATGATGAATCACATTTTTCTGTCTATAACATGTTTATCCTCCTGCCACAATTCTTCACAAACTGAGGTATATCACACTGTACAAACGGCAATTTGCAATTCCCTGCTGTATGGTGTTAGATAATTTGCTATGCTAAAAAATATTCCATATGGACAGTGTCAGAACATGATTGAAATAAAACCTGATCAAGTAAAAGATTGTAAAATACTGTATGGACACACTCACAGAGAAGTAGAATTTCATCATCTCATTTATTCATTTCTGAAGATAAAAAATCTTCTTCTTCTTTGCATTCTTTTTATTCTAAAAGGCAGTGAAATTCAAGATTTTATTCATGATATGAAGAAAAAAGAGAGAATCAGTAAAATAGACTCTTTCCTTAACCTAGACAGTTTTTATTATGTGTACTTCCTACAGAATACTATACTTCTACAATCTATGCTTTTCCTGATCTTTGACCTCTGACCTTCGCAATTGTCTGACTCATAGTAAGCTTGAAACTAGGTAGGCTATAAGTGTGTAAAGTGTGTGAATATGCATCTATCTCTATATGGATTAAGGGTTTTATTCATTGCACTACCGTATGGCATTTGAGAACAGGAATTTTTCAAAGGAAAAAAGCATTAAAGTTATTGAATTGGCTTTTTTTTTAAATCACTGTCTATCCATACAATAATGGAATCAATTTTCTTTTTTTTTTCTTTTTTTTTGGCATAGTGTCTGTCCACATAATTATTTACATATCAGAGGATACATGACTTCTAATTTAAAAAATGTAATAAATGAAACATCCCAGTGTTTGAAGAAGAAAAACTGATCAATTCTGCTCTTAAAACATTCCTGTCTCGAATGAATATAAGACAGACAGTGTTTTTCTTTTCTTTCTCTTTTGTTTTAAAAAGATGGAATAAATTGTCTGTACAGTAATGACCTTTTCTGGCACACTTTACAATAAATCATTAATCCCAGTTACCATAGATAGCAAATGAATCACCATTCCACATCCATTTCTGTGGAGTCCACGTCCAAGAAGTATATGGTCATAAATTATATAAATGAAAGCTAGTTTTAAAGGTGTTGGATCTTTTAAGAATATGTATTTGCTTGTGAATGATTTTTGAACCATACCATTTCAGCAAGGGTGTAACATGAATGTTCTGCTTAATTTGAGATAGCATACAAATATACAATGTCTTAAGAGACTTAGCTAAATCAGTGTGGTAATTCAGCAATTTCATAGTAATATGCACTTTTCAATACTCGTTCAATCTATTCACCCTGCAGTCCATGAGGGAGTAGAGGGTTTTATAGTGAAAACCACTATATTGTATAATTTTTATATAAAAATAATATTACAAAGTGTGGGTTCAGTAATTTGCATACATGTTGAACATTGAAAGATGTATATTTCTTTCCAGTTTTGGTAATAGACATTATCTTCATGCTAAATATTGCCGAAAGCATTGCACTGTTATGAACTTGATCTTTTGTATAAACTTAGAAATATCTTCATTACACAGAACATCATTACTATATGCTTCTGCAGTTGTCAGCATATTATTTCAAGAGGCAAGAGGAGACCAATGAGTGTAAATTATAATAAAAAAGGAAACTAAATCATGTATATGAGTAGATTGAAACACATCTTTGAAAATATAATAGAGAAGTGAAGCTTGCGACTATCTTTCAAATTAAATGGAAAATAGAAAATCAAAATTTGATTATGATGGTACAATGTACATGCTAATGTAATATCTAGGCTGGTACATTATTAAGCTTAACCATGGATAGATATTTGGGAGAAGATAAGTGATATGGTTGAATTGAATAAAAGTTTTATGAAAATGATTTAGCTTGACCAGTTTACAAGAGAAAGTGAATTTTGATTTTGGAGAGAGATCGTAGAAGGGTGTACTTATTTATTTATTCATTTCTTGTGTATTCTCTCTTATAATCTGATACAAAACAGTACAAAGAAGAATTATTTTACCTAAGATATGTCTATATGTGTTGATCACATGACATTATGTTTATAAACATTTGTTTGTGTTGATGGTAACAATGCTGGCATTACATGCGAGAAAGAGAGAGATTAAAAAAAAAAAAGAACAATATTAGCTAAAGACGTAGTATAAAACAATACTTGTACAAAAATTGACACAGAAAAATTCAGTCTACTGTGTATAGCATATCTTGATAAACACTGAATGTAGAATAACTGGCCATAAGTGTGAGAGAGAGAAAAAAAACTGTACACTGTATTAACATATCTCATTAAATTTCAATATATTGTAGTTAAAGCATGTTGATCATGCATATTTATTTCTTTTAAACGTTTTTCTTTTTAACTGTTCTTAGTTTGCAAAGAAACGATTTGTATAGGTTATGTATTCAATAGCGAACTCTAACCTCATGGGGAAACTCTTTCATGACGTCACTGTAACTTTAGTTATCATATTTCAAAAAAAGGATATGGTAAGCAGGAGAGGAACTTGTAGAGTCACTATACTTATGCTTTTTGATAAATGACATCATATAACTCCATAGTCCAACTTTTGTGTTAATAAAGTGCATTAATGCAGCATATTTATTTGTCTTTAGAAAAATGTTGGTCTCTAATAGCCTTTCATATTTACTGCCAAAGAGGGTTGAGTTCGGACTTGATCCAGACCTAAGGTAGTATGAACAGTTTCAGCATCACTTTGATCCGCACTCAGTGCCGACATCTTGACCCGCTTCAAGGGGAGGGTGGAGTGCAGAGTGAGTTGGCACTTTGAATGCATTTGCTGTAGTATGGAAGGTATCCCTAGTACTCGATGCAGATCAAGATACCTCGTTGTATGTTTTACAGTAGGATAGCGGGGGAAAAATCAGGAATTTTCTGCCCGAACATCTGCAGAAACCATGGAAACAAAATAATGTACATAGCTCCTGGCGGTATGAAAGGTAGCATAATTTGGCTGGGTGCAGATTGAGTGGGTAGCTATCGTTTTGGACCGAGTCCAGATTAACCCTCTGTGGCGGTGATTGTGAAAAGGGTCAACATATTTCTTTTGGATCAGAGAATTGATATAATGAGTAAAGTATCTATAGCTAATGCAAATAAGTACACAAAGTTAATTCATTTTACCATTGCTGTTCTGTCTTCAGCCATTTTGTTCAGAGATTTCATAAAACAAGAAATGAAAATCACTGGCCAGAAACGAAATTGAATTAATCCTACGTCACTACCCTATAAGCTTACATAATCAGTTGTTGCCAATTTTGTCACTTGATTTTACGTTCTGTATGTTTTAACGGTAGGCCTACAGGTACCTCATTATTCCTGAAACAATTATCACGTTTAAAATACATTATTAACAAACAAAATATTATAGAAAGCAGCTGCAATGACATTTTCTTCTGAGAAGTTATAAATATTCTATTTTTGGTGTTGAATGTAAGATATATGTATAGATATATACTGCATAATGTATGTAACCGACTAATATGTGTCATGGTTTAATCAAATGATAGCTGTATTCATTGACATTACAGTTTTCCCCTGTGTCAATGTTATATTTACTTGGCTGTGTGACAGGTTTTTTTAAAAGAAATAAAGTGTATCCCAACGAAACTTACCAGAAATAAATATTACATAAGTTTAAAGTTTCTGTTTCAAAACAAGTAATGAGAGGGGTGATGCTATTTAATGCGGGTTTAGCTAAGGTGATAAAGATTTCATACAAGAATCATGAAGATCAAAGATTCTACGATGTGACTTACGCCCTTCCTTTTACAAAGGGCTAGTCGGACCTCAACAATAATGCTGTTGCCAAATCGATCCCCTGTTGTTTATGTGGAAAATAAATCGGAGATCCTTGTAGGTTATACCTCAACGATTTATGGTAATGAGCCTCACTCAACGATTTTATCGTCTTAGTGGGATCGCTCGGTGAGCGACTTTTAGAGGACAAGCCTCAACGATAATATCTGTGAGCCAGAAGAGATGGGGGACAGAACCAACGATTTTATAGTTGTCAAAATCGTTAAGGTGTGAACACTTTTATCATTATCGTTACATTATAGGTTATCATTATCGTTGATGTCTTACCAGCTTTTAAGAATGGAATGGCTACGATCTGTTTTCAAGTCAAAGGTGAATGATGTCTCTATTAATTCTGTTTAATGGAATCAATCGAATGAATGCGTTAAGAAAAACATAACTTGTATTTGATATGACTTCATTGATTAATTTGATGTAGAAGAAGGTCGTATATCATACTATATCACCCTAAAAAAGAAGATAATGAATAAATAAATAAATAAATAAATAAGAAATGCAGCTCATGTTTTCAACCCCTACAGCATAAGGATGTAATTGCATTTCGAGGTCAACCACTCCTCTTATGATTTCTCCATATGAAGTTTTATTTAAAAAACGATAAAGACATGAAGTAGATTAATTCAATTGGAACGAAAAGGGATATCAAATAGAATATTGGCATTAGTAGGGTAATATCATTACACAGTTTATATGTGATAATACATAAACTGGCTGTTAGGTATACGTGCCTATAATAAGTTATCATTTTATCCTTTGAAATAGAACAAGTTGAAAATGAATGTCCGCATTTATTACATGTCATTATATAATAAGATATTTGCCAGAACACTTTCAGATATAATTTTACTCCTAACTGAATCTGCTCTAAGAGAATTCAACTTATGAGATCTGTCTACACAATCCAATCATTTTATTTTCTCCCAACATGTAATAGATAATAGGTAGCCTATTTTTGTTATTCGGGGTGTCTTACAAAAATGCAACTTGATTTTGATTAGTAATATCGTAAAAAGTACTCAACCATCCTCAATGAGATAATGTTATAGTAGCATCACCTCAATTTCTTGTGAATTTTACAAGGATCCAAGTTAAAACTACAAAGCTGTGATCATTTCTTGTATTAACGTAGCATTTCTTGTATTAACGTAGCATTTTTCAAATGTTACAAGGCGAGCGCGTTGAATAGCACCAGTGCGCAAAAAGCGTATACCTGTCGCTTCTGCATTCCACGAAAAACATTTCCATTAAAGTCATTCTAACTCATAATTTCCTGGTAAAAAACACCACTGACACAATTTCGATTAATATTTCATTTGTAAAATGTTATGAATATGCATTCAAAATATCTTTTAAGTGCAAGAAGGAGAAGAAAGTATTCCAAGAAATTTTTTGTAACTGGTGATTTACTTCTTCATCTCATTTATATTTCAATCATTTGACATGAACAATGCGTTTTAGGGAACAACCCAACATTGTGTTTAATGAAAATAACAACTGTAATATACTTATTCACCTCTTCAAGTATTTATTTCAGGTTAAGCACCAGAAACCCAAAATTTCGTTATATCTATTCTAAGAAGACCTGTGAACATTGCTAACATGTCCTTCAGATTTCTCCCGATATTTTGATTTTATGTTTTTTGAAAACTGCTACGTTTTACCCAAAGGATCATAACTTCGATGTTACTGCTTAGATTCTTGTGAAAATCACATGAAATTTTGTTGATACAACTACAAAATAACCTACAAAATTTTACTGAGAATGTTTGAGTACTTTTTAACATGATGCCGATCAAAATCTGGTTGTATTTTTTTTGAGACACCCCGTATTTCCCAATATTGATATGTTCATTGTTTCCTTGTTAGCCTAATGAGGAAAAAAGGAGTGAAACAAAAATCAGTTTCAAACATATGAATCTTAATAAAGAGTATTAAAGTTACTAGTGAAATTCGTGTTCGGGAATGTATTATTGTGTTACCATTCAATGACTGTCTCCATTAACATCAAAATATGTAGACGTAACTGATATTCCGTGGGGAAAGGGACTTTCTAGAATTCTCCATGATACGTAAAAAGAAGGGGTCTTTTGCTAAAACATCAGCGAAATAAAATTCTAGGAGTGTTCATCGATTACAAAACCGTGATTTGGAAAATAAGGAGATCCCTCATATTTCAAGTTCGTTTCGAAATCATCCTTGAAATTCGGGTTATTTTAACAAGGAGCCTTCTTAAAATGGTAGGGATGATTAACAATCAACATTTCCCTTCTTTTCATCTTAAATAGAGGGGTTAATACCTAAAAAAAATATACTCGTTTTCTGCAAATGATGGGTAATTCAGAAATCCTGAAACATTCATGTGTTACACCTTCTATACAGGGTGAACACCCGATGTCTCCATATGCTATGCGAGCGTCAGATTTTTATATTTCAGCATGACAAATTAATTTACAATGAATAATATCCGATTTGTCGATGAGCTTAAAAGGATTGAAAGAAACATGGAACATAGTAGCGTTTGGTAACAAACATGCTGCAGCTATTCTTTAAAACATTTATTTATATGCATGAATGTTCTCTCGTTTCCTGTAGCTATACATACATTGACACGTCCTAAAAGTTGAAAACAAAATCTGGCCATAAAGAGAATTTGTTTCCAGAAATGCTACATCTAGAGATTTAACAAATAATATAATTTTTTTTTTTAGAAATAATGCACCTGGGGTTTTTTCAAGAGTGATTTTAACATCGCGAAAAGGGCCAAATTTTCATTTCACAACGATAATATAAAATAGGAGCTTGAAACATCACTTTTTCCTCAGAACTTATTTAAGAATGTTGCATGTTTTGGAACCATACTTTTCATAATTATGTCACATCCTCTTATAGAGCTTCGTTAAAAATGAACCCCCCCCCCCCTCGATGAAGGGGTATTGCTGAACATTTTTCAGCTGTGGGATGATATTTGCCGACAAGTTAATCGAAGATTTAAAAAAAAAAAATATGTGGAAAAGGGATCCCGCGATGTTTCAAAATAATTTGCCCATAAAAAAATTCGAAAGGGGAGGATATTCATCCCCCTTTAGGAACTCGACTGCCTCTCGACTGCCTCTCCACTGCCTCTCAAGACCGACATTACATTAAACCCCCTACACAGTAAAAAAATATTTTAAACAACTGTTCAAATTTTTTAAACAACGCTGTTTAAGGCTGTCACTCTAACAACTACTGTTGTTAAAACTGTTAAACAACTATATAAGGTTGTTTAAATTTAAACAGTCTCTTGTTTAAACTTAAAAAGTCTCTTGTTTAAAATTTTGAACAATTTTTTAAACAACAGCTTTTAAACATCTAGGTTGTTTAAGTTGTTTAAATACACACAGTTGCTTAAAACCTCACTATTGTTTAAAAATTTGTTGTTCAAAACAATTGTTTAAAACACTATACAGATGTGTTTAAATATACACGGTTGTTTCAGGCTGTTGTACACAAGTAAGTTCCAAATGCCAGAGCTGGGCCCTCTTGCATAAAAAGTTGCGATTATACGCAACTCAAAAAATTAAACGCAACTCGATTTTAAGCCAATCAGGGGCCCGTTGCACAAAACTTGCGTTTAAACGCAACTCAGGAAAATCAAACGCAACTTTATTTTTAGCCAATCAGAAGTGCGCATTAAGGACTTGCTTGATTTTTAGGAGTTGCGATTAAACGCAAGTTTTGTGCAACGGGCCCAGGACGCCTATTTAGGACTTGCGTTTAATTTTTGAGTTGCGTTTAAAGCCCCTTTCCGATGGGAAACCCGAATCCTGACAAATTATACATCAATCGAAAGGTAATTACATGAGGATTATGATAACTAAACTGCCATTAAGTCAAATCGAACCATAAGAAACCAAATTAAGATTTTCTGAACTCGTTCCCTCGGTTTCCGATACCAGCTATGCTTGGGCGAAATGCGTGATTTCGTGTGACGTCAGTCAAAGGAGAGTGCCGCGCGCGTCGGTGAACAAGTTTCACCGCCAGCGCGCACTGCTAGTAGCTAGCTTCGGCTGCATGATGGGGGGCCCCTTGTCTGCGCACCTAACATTTCACTTGAAATTGACAAGCTTTTCCTTTGGTATTCCTCAAATGGCTGACCTCATTTTAATCCTCATATCCTAGAGAGTAACTCTGCCGAAAATCTGATTAAAATTCGAATAAGAACAATTTCATTTTCACAAGAATAGGCGACGCTGTCATTTTGACACTAAAAAGGGAAGGTTCCCTTGTCTGCGCACTCTTTCACTTAACGCGCAGTTTGGGATATTTTGCATGAAAGGTGGCATTTTCAAGGCGTGTGAGTAAAAATGCATAATAGACGTTCTTCACCAGTTTTTCCTCATTTTTTTGCTGATACATATCATTAAAATTGATACGAAGATGATTGTGTTCGTTGCGTCTTTTGTGATGTTAGACATGGGCACTCCGCAGACATGGGGCACCAAACCATAGTGTATTTTGTGACTGGGCAAATTAATGGGGAAAACACCCCCGGGGGGGGGGGGGGGGTCTGTCCTCATTGCAAGGGGGGTATCAGGCGTGACCACAGACTCGCCAAAAGCACCCCAAACAAGTATTAACTTGATACAAAAAATACACCCTAAATAAGTATCATTACGTGTAATTTGCTACCCTAAGTAAGTAATCATTTTTTGTAAACCCCTAAGCAAGTAATAACCAGTTTTTCCTACCCCTAAGCAAATAACAACAATTTTTTATACCCTAAGCAAGTAAAAACATTTTACTTTCCTTGCATGAGGCCCTTGATCAGGCAGTCTAAATAATTTGTAAATTCTAACCCGGAAATTCTAATCATGTTGACGTATGGCCTGGGGATCGGGCTAACTCGGCACTAGGGCGAACTCGGCACTGCGAGGCGACTGTGTTTCAAGAGTTAAATCCACGCTAACACCGTCTCAACACAAGTACTTTGCGATCAATTCAACTCTGTGCGCGATTTCCCCCCAAGGCCGAATTCGCCCTAGTGCCGAGTTTGCCCGCGAATAATGATCCAGTTTATGTTGATTTATGCAAAACAGGCTATGACGTCAGCTTCAGCTAAAAATGGTGATTTTAACTTGTTTTAGTGTTGAATGACCCTAAGTACGTAAGTTGATTTTTTATGACCCTAAATGCGTAAATCATCACTTTGAAAAAGATACCCTTTTTCTTGATTTTTGGTGATTTTGAGACCCTATTCACGTTACGTACGTAACGTGCCCGATCTTGAAAAACAACCCTTTTTACGTGATTTTTTGGTCGCGCCTGATACCCCCCTTGCAATGAGGACAGACCCCCCCCCCCCGGGAAAACACCGTACTGATCTGAGACTAGGTCGAGCTAGTTGAATCTTTCTACAGATTTAGAGGTAGGCAAGAACATTTTATTTTCATATATATTCGTTTTAATGTGGTAATGATGGGTTTAGACCCAATTATTATTAACAATAACATGATTTGTTGTGGCAAACTTCAGTTTAACTTTAAGAGAGTATCTCGCGATGGACACAGCATACAGACTGTGCATTGTCCTATTTGTCCTATAAGGCTATATAGAGCGACGACATCGAAGTTCGAAGCCAATATCACCTCTTCCCGTAATCCAATCTGGTGTAACTTTATGTGAGTGATTTGAAAGATATTTGAGAATGTTCCCTGCAAGTTTGGTCGAATTTTAAGCGGCAGAACCTATTTAAATAAAATTAAAAAAATGGCGGACTGACAGGTGTTCACCGGCCTCCTTAGACCGATGGGATCTGTCTCTTCCTCAGAGAACTTCTCTTTTTCATTACTGACGTTTGTTGGTCAGTTCTCCTCCTTAGAGACAGATATCACCCATAGACTCGCCTGTGCGAACATTTTGCACCAATTTGAAGCAAGCAGAGGCGACCAAGTTAAATGCATTTTAACCCTATTTTAACGGGTCTAGTACCCATTTTCATGTAATAAATACAAAATAATAACTTAGAACTACGTTTTGACTTACCCCTTTCTTGAATTGGTCTATTTTGAAGCTTCTTTCAAGCTATTTTCTTCCCTAATCCAACACTTTTCCTCCGTATCGCCAATTTTGAAATGCGTGTCACCGTTTTGTGGTATCGTTTTTATGGTGTCGGCAATGACTGCCGATACCATACAACGAAAGAAGATTTTTTTTAAAAAACGATACCACAAAACGATCACTAACGTAAGTCAGGTGACACGCATTTCAAAATTGGCGATACGGAGGAAAAGTGTTGGATTAGGGAAGAAAATAGCTTGAAAGAAGCTTCAAAATAGACCAATTCAAGAAAGGGGTAAGTCAAAACGTAGTTCTAAGTTATTATTTTGTATTTATTACATGAAAATGGGTACTAGACCCGTTAAAATAGGGTTAAAATGCATTTAACTTGGTCGCCTCTGCTTGCTTCAAATTGGTGCAAAATGTTCGCACAGGCGAGTCTATGGGTGATATCTGTCTCTAAGGAGGAGAACTGACCAACAAACGTCAGTAATGAAAAAGAGAAGTTCTCCGAGGAAGAGACAGATCCCATCGGTCTACGGCCTCCTGGGCTCCGGAAAATTTTCACATTTTGTTGACTCATTTTGGATTCCCTTTTAATAGAACATCAGGAACTAGTCTCTGAGAAACAGTGATAACTATGATGTACTTTTGGTATGTATAGATATTTAACTGCTCTGTGAATCTTTGAACATTTAATTTGCTTTCATCATGCCTCGTACGTCCGGGCCTAGCAACGGGAACGCTAGCACTCGCAAAGCCAACGGTACCCCCGACGGTAACGCGGGTGACACTGCAGATTTTGAGGCCTTCGTGCGCCGTGGTATAACGGACATACAGGCTAAGCTAGCTAGTTTTGAAGCTGCCCTCGAATTTCATGGTAACCGTACTTCTGAGCTAGAACAGCGAGTGACTCCGCTCGAGAAAAAAGTCAGTGCCATGGACAGAAAACTTGATGATCTTCACTACAAGCTTCAGAAAGCTGAGGAAGCCAGTAATAAGTTGGAAAGATTTTCACGGAGGAACAACCTTCGGCTTGTTGGGCTGGCTGAGAAGGAAGATGAAAACCCCATTGCAAAAGTAGCTGCCCTCTTGGATCAGTACTTTGGCTTGAAGAACCCACGTATTGAGCGTGCTCACCGCGACGGTAACGCTGCTGAAGGAAAGCTCAGACACTTGCTATTTAAGCTTCTTTCTTACCAAGACAAGCGTCTCATCTTGTCTCAGAAGCGGCAGAAGCTGAAAGATGTTCCCTTCTATATTATTGAAGACCTGACCAAGCAGGATATGGATCAAAAGCGGAAGTGGAGCAAGGAGGTGTCAGATGCATATCGAGCGGGGATATTTCTCCACTTCTCAGCAGGGAAATGGCGTACAAGGAAGGGTCTACCAGCCGATTTCTACCGTGAGCAGCGAGAAGTCCATGGCAACATTAACCGCCAGGCTGATGGTCTTGCTACCACTGTAGAGAGAGGGGCCCATGAAGCTTAGTTCAATTTTATTATTATTTTTTTCATAGCCACGATGTCTTGATGGATATCATTGCCAAGTTGGAGTCAAGTCACCTACCAAGTGAAGTGTTTGTTCGGAAGTACGGTACATGTACCTACATAATACCTAAAGTTAGTCTATGTCTAGTGACTGCTGAACCATTTACATGTACCTTACTCATGCTGAATTTAATACTGGTACTCCTGTAGGCTACATTCATGGGCGTTCATGTATATATTCACAGACTCTGGCTACACGATTGATGCATTTAGACTCGGCACCAGGACTAAGCAATATTGTTACTTCTTTCCCATTGTTCTGATCATCAGTTTGAACCTAGAGCTTATGGCTGTTTTACATTAAGCCCATTCAGTGACTAGATGGGGATCAGTTTTTTTTTTTTCACGGTTTAAAACTTTAAATAACTTTGATGTTCCAGTTCTAGTAATGAAAATATTCCGGGGTCTGGGGAATCCAGGCCATTTGACTCTTGTGCACTGGTTTGAAGAGAGTTCACATTGTTAATATGTTTTTATTCTGTCACCTTCACAGAATTGTTTCTGTATGTCACTACATGTACATGTATATTTCTTATCTTACGTTTCAGCCACATGCATTGTGGCAACCCCTTACTCTAAGTATTTTATATGTCTATGCCAAGTGTTATATGTATCTCAACTCCAGGAAAGCTAGCAGTATTTGTGTGCATCTTATAAATAAGGCTGCTTTTTTATCTGTACTCTGTGTAAAAAATGGCTGATCAAAGTATGATTAATACTTTCCTCTGCTCTGAATGTAAACAATATGTCCATATATCTCAGTGGAATACATGTTTCAATGTTTGCTCTAAATGCTTTGCCCTTGTCTTGCCATTTAATCATCTTGATGATGAGCTGTTTAATGCTGCCTTGTGTGACCTAGAATATAATGCAGGAATTCACATGAGCCAGAACCGATTGCAAAATTTACAATTTAATATCTCTCAAATGTGCAACAATATCAATGCCGGAAATGCAGACTTTGATTCTGATGAATTTTTTTGGAATGACTTGAACATAGAATCTCAATACTATACTAGTGATAGCTTCATAGATAAATTTGGGAGTGTCGTTGATGAGACATGCTTTTCTTGTATTCACTTCAATGCCAGAAGTCTGTCCAAAAATTTTGAGTCCATTTCAACTTGCTTAGATCTCCTAAAGTTTAAGTTTGATGTGATTGGAGTATCTGAAACATGGCTAACCAGTGGTGACACAGGTCATATGTGTAGTCTTCCCAACTACTCTTTCCTGTGCCAAAATAGAAAAGGAAGGATTGGCGGAGGTGTTGGTCTGTATATAAGAGAGACATGTCAGTTTTCCCATAGGAAGGACTTGCATCTTAATGAGGACTTATGTGACTCAGTGTTTATTGAAATAAACCAAAGTAAGGGGAAAAATATTGTTGTAGCCACTGTTTATAAACCTCCTAATTGTACTTCTAATTACTTTATTAATGCTCTTGATGCCTTATTGACCACCCTTATCACTGAAAATAAGATGTTTTACATTATGGGAGATTTCAATATTGATCTCTTGAAATGTGATACCAATAGGGATGCTCAAAATTTTGTCAACTCCATGTTAAGTAATTTTAGTTTACCACTTATAACTCGACCGACTCGAATAAAGGCTTCATCTGCAACACTTATAGATAATATAATAACCAATCAATTTGACTCAGTTTGTGAGAGTGGGTTACTGTTCAGTGATATTTCAGACCACTTATAAGTCCAAAGTTATACACGATAAATTATCTGTTCAAAATAGAGTATACAGTAATGAAAATATTACAGCTTTCAAAGTTGATCTTCAGGGACATAGCTGGGTAAATGTTTATAATGCTAGCGATCCTAATGTGGCTTTTGATAGCTTTATGTCTGAATTACACCTTTTATATGATAAGCACTTTCCAATGCAGACTGTAAATAATGCTAAAAATAAGTTAAAACCATGGATGACTGATGGTTTACTTCGATCGGTTAGACACAAGAATAAACTTTATACAAATTTCTTGCGTAAGCCAACTGAAAACAATGGTGTGAAATATAGATGTTTTCGGAATCAATTGAATGCTCTGATAAAAAAGGTGAAAACAGAATATTATAATAAGTTTTCATTCTATAAAAATAATATCAAATCAACTTGGAAACTTATTGGTTCATTGATTAATAAAAAGAAGCGAGACGATGTGGTAGGCACTATAAAGTGTAATGGTAATGACATTAGTAATCCAGACATTATTGCAGAGTCTTTTAATAAACATTTTGTTAGAATAGGACCAAAACTAGATGGTGTTATACCTACTGTAAACAAGTGAATGAGTAAATTACGCAATGCGTAATAAATGTCCCCGCCGGAAGTGCAGATCTGTGGAAATTAACTAGCCTGAACCTTAAAACTTCAGTGAAAAACTTTAGTGAATAAAATAATAATGTTACTGCATGCAAAAGAAGGGAATACCAACAATGCATGTATACAACTGAAATATAAAACATGAAAACATTATGAACCTTCAGCCATTTTGAATAAATTTGCATAAATTTGCATGAATAATGAATTTCAAAATTCTGTGTAGAAGTTTGGAAGCCCCCACCCAGCCCTATCAGATAAAACAATTGGAATCAAAATCCGATGTGAAATAGAGGAGAAGTAGCATTTTTCGTCAATTTTGAATAAATTTGCATAAATTTGCATAATTAATGAATTTCAAAATTCTGTGTAGAAGTTTGATAGCCCCCACCCAGCCCTATCAGATAAAACCATTGGAATCAAAATCCGATGTGAAATAGAGGAGAAGTAGCATTTTTCGTCAATTTTGAATAAATTTGCATAAATTTGCATAATTAATGAATTTCAAAATTCTGTGTAGAAGTTTGATAGCCCCCACCCAGCCCTATCAGATAAAACAATCGGAATCAAAATCCGATGTGAAATAGAGGAGAAGTAGCATTTTTCGTCAATTTTGAATAAATTTGCATAAATTTGCATAATTAATGAATTTCAAAATTCTGTGTAGAAGTTTGGAAGCCCCCACCCAGCCCTATCAGATAAAACAATCGGAATCAAAATCCGATGTGAAATAGAGCAGAAGTAGCATTTTTCGTCAATTTTGAATAAATTTGCATAAATTTGCATAATTAATGAATTTCAAAATTCTGTGTAGAAGTTTGGAAGCCCCCACCCAGCCCTATTAGATAAAACAATCAGAATCAAAATCGGCCAAGAAATGACGGAGAAGTAGCATTTTCTAACATTTGAGCACACACGGACAGACGGACGGACGGACGGACGGACACACACACACACACACACACACACGCACACAAGAACGGAGCCCGTTTCATAGTCCCCTCGCGAACTTCGTTCGGCGGGGACAATAAACATTTCTTAGATTATCTGTCAAATCCATGTTCTGATACAGTGTTTTTTCATCCAACAACAGAATCAGAGATTTGTAAAATTGTAAAACAGTTTAAGAATAGTAAAGCCTCTGGCATTGACGGTTTTAGCCCAAGAATTATTAAGAATGCTATAAAAGTAATATGCAAACCCCTTTGTCATATTTTTAATTTATCTTTGAGTCAGGGAATCTTTCCTGACAAACTAAAAATTGCTTGTGTTACCCCTATATTTAAGAAGGGAGATAAAAGCGATATGATGAATTATCGACCTGTTTCTGTACTGTCATGCTTTTCTAAAATATTAGAAAAAATTGCATATGCACGACTTGTCAAATTTTTAGATAACACAATATACTAAGTAGAAATCAATAGGGATTTCGTAAAAATTACTCTACAGCAATGGCACTAGTTTATATTTGCAATAAGATTGTTGATGCTTATGAAACCAATTCATATTTAATTGGTGTGTTCATTGACTTATCAAAGGCATTTGATACAATTAATCATAATATATCACTGGCAAAGTTAAACCGTTATGGTATTCGTGGAGCTGCATATAACTGGCTTAACAGCTTTTTGTCGACTCGCTATCAGTGTACTAAGTTTAAATCTTCTATCTCAGACTTACAGAGAATAACTTGTGGTGTTCCGCAGGGCTCATTACTTGGGCCACTGCTCTTTATATTATATATTAATGATATTGAGAAGGCATCAGACATCTTTTCCTATATACTGTATGCTGATGACACCAACATTATTTGTAGTCACAAAAATCTAGACGTCCTACAAAGGCAGGTAAATGCAAATCTGCATGAGGTGTATACATGGTTTTGTGCAAACAGACTTTCAGTCAATCCCTCAAAATGTAATTTAATATTATTTTGTAACCGTAAAAAATATGACCCCAAAAAGATAGAAATAAAATTAAATGATGTGTTAATCCCCATGGTTGATAGTACAAAGTTCCTTGGTGTATACATAGACGCAAAACTGTCTTGGGATTATCATATTAAAGCAGTTGAGGGAAAATTGTCCAAAAATATAGGTATTATATTCAGGTTAAGTAAGGTTGTACCTGCAGATATTCTTAAAATGTTGTACAGTACACTTGTTCTCCCGTATCTATCATATTGTACCCTTGTCTGGGGCAATGCCTGTCAAACTCGCATTAATAGACTATTTGTTCTCCAGAAAAAGGTTGTAAGATTGATAGCTGGTGTGCCTCCTAGGTCCAGAAGTGACAAACTATTTTATGACTTGAATTTGCTCTCTGTAAAAGACATCTTATTACTACAACAAGCGATTTTTGTATATGAATGCATTAATGAAATGAAACCTTCACACTTTGCAGAAATGTTTTCATTTAATAGGAATTATCATAATTACCATACCCGTTCATCCTCGTGGTTGCACCAGGAAAGTCACAAAACAAAGGCTTATCAGCAAAATATCCGTTTCACTGGTCCCAAAATATGGAACAAGTTACCAGAGAATGTCAGAAATGTACCCAGAGTAAATACCTTTAAGTATAAACTAAAAAAACTATTAATTTCAAGCCATCATAATGAGATTAGCAGCAATGCGTAGTGAGTATCATAGCATTGCACATACAGTAATGCTAAGGGCCATACAAGCCTTTTGATAACAGTACTGGATCTTTCTTCTTTCTTTTCTTTTCTTTGTTTCTTTGTTTGTACATCTGTAATTGTATGTACATGTGCATAATTTCTGCACATGCATGTGTATCGTTATTCATTGTTTCAATGTTGTAGGCGCACCTAACTCAAGCTTTTGCTTTTCTGTGTGTGCCCCCATCCACATTGTTACCAGAACCACATGTATTTAGTCTTCAGTCTTTTGTACGACTACCTTTATTTTACTCTGTAGTTTTATTATACAATGTTCTCAATGTTGATTGATTGTTTAATTGAAGATGGAAATAAATGTTCATTTTGAATTTGAATTTGAATTTGAATTTGAATTTATCCACATGGATACCAAAGTGCACTAGCGCCGGTCCCGGGAAAAAGTATCTAGACCTAACGTTCAGAAAAAGTGTTCCAGCCTAATATTAGGCCCTAATCTAGTCCATAAAACGGGAATACCCCCTTCAGATGTAATACATCTGACATTGGGCGTACTCCCGAGGCAAAAGTGGAGTCAAAAGAAAATTTTGTTTATTTACAGCAACCTCTGTCACTTTTCACTTTTCTAAAACCAAGTCTAAGGTTTACCGATTGGCTTCTAAAGTTCTAACCTGGCAACTCAGTGCTATACGTAAAACTCATGATTTATGCATGCATTAATTTAGCGCTATACATAGCGCGCATTCAAAATGCGGTAATACTAACTCGTATTGGAAATGGGAAGATTAGGTTTAGGTTTAGACTTACAGTCTTAGAGAAGACCTCCGAAAACTAACAGATATTGTCACATGTGTTGCCTGTTGATGTTTGAACTGGTAAATTATCTATTGTTATTTGTGGATGTCTAAATCTTTTAGGCTATTTGTGAGCACATTTGTACAGAATTTAACTGCAAATCTAAAGTAGATCTGAACTTGATAGCTAGACCACCAACAGCCCTTCGTCTCCGCCGGCACTGCCCGGGTTCCTTGGTTCAGGTTCCTCCTGATACGGTAGAATCTGCTGCTGATGATCATCCTCGATTATCTGCTGATCATCCTCGATCAGTTCACCAATTTCTCCTTCGTCCTCATCTGAAAATTCCTCATCTTCTGAAGAACCGGACTCCTGCTCTGCCGCTTCAAATTCCAAATCTAAAGGAATTGACACAGGATCTGTCATATTCGACGTAGATAATTTGGCTTTTTGTATATAAAAAATATGCGCTGCAGTTGATGAACAGCGAAGGAAATGGGGCGGAGCTTAACTCTCCTTCGATACACGTCGATGAATTGTAAGCGGTTTCGTGTAGGCGTTCGGGAGGAGTTCGGGAAAGTTCGGAAAAATTGAGTCCCGACGGCTTCCGATTGGGGCTTTAATCGCAACTTTTTATGCAAGAGGGCCCTGGGGTGGTATTCTGAGATTTATTTTATCTTGATTTTAGTGAAATAATTTTAATTGTCGTAACAAAATGTACGCTTATGGCGCATCATTGGTTAATGCCTGCGCAAAAGTGACTGCGTACGCGGAATTCATCTGCTCAAACACCAATGAAATGTTGCAATTTGAAATTTGTTATGACAAAATCTTTTCACTAAAATCAAGATAAATCTCAGAATACCACCCCAGATTGATACGTTCAGAGGTAAACATTTAGACTAAATATATTGTAATCTGATCGAGTTTATACTCAAGACATATTTGTGCTGCTGCTGCTATATGATGTCTAGATCTAGACACCATTCACAAAATAAACCATATCATCTAAACCTGCAAATTTGCAGCGCAGCGCAGTTTAAGTTAGTTGCACAACAGTAGGCCTATAGGACCGGACCTATGCACGCGCGCGTTTACTGTGTGCAACTTAAACTGCACTGCGCTGGAAGGGCGACTTGCAAAGTTGCAGGTCTAGATCATAATTTATTCTGTGACTGTGGCTTAGATCTAGACATCTTATAGATGTCATGGTAGCACAAATATTACATACCAAAAAGTGTTTTGCATTCTCAACCATGCGCGCGCGCGTATCACTTTCCCTCTGCGATTCTCTCCATAGAACCCTGTACATTAATCATGAAAAACGTAAATTTCAACTTTTTAGAAATACTTATATCTTTTTCACTTTTGAACAATTTAATTGAGTTAAAAAAGGAATATGAATATTGAAGAAACAAAGAAGCTGCTGAGCATAAAAATGTAATCATCTCAAATGTAGAATTCTGGCCAATTTTGTTTGAAAACGGCCTTTTTATGTTGCCTCATAAAAACGTAGAACACCCAAATTACACGTGTTTCTATGGGGAAAGTAATCGACTCTCAGTGACAAGGTAATTTTGTTAATTGGTTAGCAGTGCTGTTAATGGTGGGAATTAACCAGTTAAAAGGTTTCTTAAAAGAGTAAGAGTTCTAGGTTTGACCTTTCTTATTTTGACTTCTACTGGTTTTGTAGAATTCTGGCCTTTTTATGAATTAGTTATGAAATATTTTGTGTTTTTAGACTGATTCTGTGCGCGCGCACCACTGATCTCTACAGAGATCAGTGGCGCGCACGTGTCATTCAGATGACATTCAGGCTATGCGCAGATTCAACAAATTGCGCGAAACTTATTGACATGGAATATATTTAGTCTAAATGCTTACCTCTGAATGTATCAATCAGCTCCAGCATTTGGAACTTCTGCAACATGTCAATCACAAAGTCCTCCGCCATGATGAAGCCGGCCGTATTTGGCGGAGAAGGAACCCCGTCTAGCGCGAATATTCAATCTTTTTAAACAATGTTGTTTAAAAGATTATTCTACAATATCATTGATGTCTTTAAACAGCGTTTGTTTAAAATACAGTGTCTGTCTTTTAAACAATATTGCTTAGGATTTAAACAATTTCAAACAGCGTTTTTTGCTGTGTGTGTGTGTGTGTGTGTATGTATATACGATCACACGATCGAGTAAATTTCAGTTGGCAATTAGTGCATTTCTACTGTGTTCTTATATATAAATATATATATATTTATATATATATATATATGCCGTTTTTTGGTTTTCTTCATCATAGAACAAGACAGGAGTGAAAATGTCCGTATACGATGAAAAGATTCAAATTTTCGGCCATAGGCCTTCATCAGGAAATGATGAAATTTATTAGGTAGGTACACAAAAAATAGCGTGAAGCGCAAAAGGGGAGAAAGCTCCATGGATACGGCGCAACCATGGTAAAAAAAGCTGAGAGGAGAGAGAGAGAGAGAGAGCGCGAATGACGTCACAAAGAAACAAAAGAAAAAGGCGAGAAGCGCAAAGCGCTCAAAGCTCCAAGGATATATATATATATATATATATATATATATATATATATATATATAGTTTCATTTACAAACATATAGAAAAAGCACATTAGACATAAAATCACAATAGAAAAACCTGAGCAAAAAGAAAATCAAACGATACAAAATTAAGATTAAAGCCTGATCACTGAAGAAGTAAGCTAAGTACTATAAGTAATCAATATTAGCGATCTGAATATCCTTTTGAATACATTTAGAGAAGGACTACATTTGCTATTTGATGGTAAGTTATTCCAAATTTTGGGCCCCTTGTAAAAATAGAATTCTTGGCTACATTAGTTCTTGCCAACAATGAATGGAAGTAAGAGGAGCTACGTGCGTTGCAGGAGTGAAATTGGGCATTGATACAAAATTTGTCATAGAGACTAAGTGATGAATTTGTTAGAGCATAAATACATTTTAAAAATTGCTAGATTATGATCAGAAACGTCGAATATATTTAGTATTTTTAATTTCGAAACTAGCATGGGAAATGATTGTAATAGCCTTTCTAGATATTGAAAAGATAGTTTAAGATCCCCAGTACAACCTAAGAATTTTAATTGAGTAGAACGACTAATGATAGTATTATCTAGGAAACAACTATTCAATCATAATTAATTGATTTGTTTGAGAAAATCATATAACAAGTATTATTCATGATAAGCACTAGTTTAAAATATGTCAGCCATGAGTTAAGATTTGTTAATTCATTATTAAACGTATAAAACGGATTAATAATATTATCGTCTCGGATAAAAAGACACTGGTGTCATCAGGAAATAATATATATTGTAACTTTTAAATGTTTGACTAATATCATTTCTGTAAATAAGAAATAAAAGGGGGCCAAGAATGGATCCCTGGGGGACACCGCATGTGATAATATTAAATTGTGATACATGATTATTGACAGGAACATAGTGTTTTTGATTTGACAAGGAACTTTTAAATAAATCTAAGAGAACGCCACGAATACCATTACCATAATAGTCTAATTTAGTTATATGGAATGATCTATCGTGTCAAACGCTTTACTTAAGTCAAGAAACCAAACCTATTAAACTTTTTTTGTTTTCAAGTGTATTACTAACTTCATATATATGTATATATATATATATATATATATATATATATATATATATATGGTGATTCTTTTTTTGTATGGTGATTCTTTTTTTGTTGTTATATAATTATTGTTGGTATTTTAATGCATTTTAATTTGGTGGCCCCTGTTTATAAGCTCTGCTTTCTTCGGAGTCACCAAACCATCACTGTAGGCCTATTTTATAAAAATAATAATCGATGTAAACCTATTTTGCTTGTGTATGTTTTAATGGTTAAATAAATAAATGAATTGAATTGAATGAATTGAATTTATATATATATATATATATATATATATACAGTGGCGGATCTACATAGGGGGAAAACCGGCCCGTGCCCCCTCTTTTGAAACCCAAATGGCATACCTCACGTATACAATGAAAATAATGCACCCTTAATTATGTACTTTTCCGGCTCTGAGCCCCCTCTTTTACAAAATCCTGGATCCGCCCCTGTGTATATATATATATATATATATATATATATATATATATATATATCTGTGTGTGTGTGTGTGTGTATGGGTATATATATATATATATATATATATATATATATATATATGTATATATATATATAATATCAACTAATGTAGAAGATGTAGAGTACCAAGTACAGAATCCATGCTGGCAATTAGATAAAATATTGTACTGAATGAAATATTTGTTATGACAGCAAAACACATTTGATTTAAACTCAGAAATATATGACCATTAAAGCGGTCAAATAGTTTATGTCAAACAAAATTATCCTGTTTTGGACTTTTAATAAAATTATTGTTCCTTGTTAATAATATAAATGAGAATTTTCATCTTCATACTTTCTTCAGTCAGATAACAAAAATACTAACATGTTCTATGTCTGTTACAGAATCAAGTTATCAAATTCAAATATAACTTTCAATATGGTATTGAGCTCAATATTTGCTTTAGAAGATAATTATCGGTAAACTTGCAAAGTAAGACGTTGGGGCCCGACGAAGCTGAGTTCATATAATGTAGGTGTGCATGTCATTATTCAAGTTGACAACTATTCCGTTGGTTACTAGTTGAGTTCATGTTAAGTTCACGTCGATCATGTCTGTGTTGAAATTGCTCGTGTCCAGTTCCCTTTACTGCCATATAATGGTCGACTGGTTGCAGCATTCTGACAAGAGAGTGGTCCTCGCAGTCCATACATGTATCACAACGGGCATCGATCTTAACATCGTTCCAAATTTCACTGTCAACACGTTGAATTTCAGGCAAAGCCCGTTTCTCCAGAAATAAACTTCCAGTTCAATTTCTATCGAAACAATAGTCATTTCGGGCCATGAAGACGACATCGGGATTTCAGAAAACAGAAAATTCTCGCCCGAACTTAAACACGTAACTCGAACTCCAACTCTCAACAGGGTGTGTCTCCTAGCTTTCAGTTCTCACTCTCATTCCTTGTCTATACAAATGTTAATTACTTTCCGGTACCATGGAAACAGTCCTTTGTCATGTTCCATACAGAGTGAATTCTTAATTGTAATTACATGATAATGATATGTAGAAATATAAGTAGTAGTCTTACTGCAATCCTATTATAATATATTCTTAACATATTTGAGAAGTCGATTGTAAAGACACTTTGCATAAATCAACAAGTCTGGCTACGCCAGTGCTTGGTCGAGTGTGGCAAATGTAGATTAATGTCTTTCCAAAGGACCTTAAAGTCGTGACAGGAAATCGAACCTCGTATCTTGTGATATAAAGTCTGATGACTTATCCACCAGACCACAACACCGCCCCTATAGCCATTCGGTTACTGACACCGCCATCTACATGCTTGACTGACCTAGGCCAAACTTATTTTACCCGAAAGTCCAAGAGATGAACTTCGAGGACAGGTAAGACGGCATCGTAAAAACTGAGGTGGGAAACGTACCCGTGTCAAGTGCCCTTGTGACAAAAGGCTTACATTTTTAATTTTTGGTATTAATAATGTGATTCTTTTTCTCACTTTCAAGTACATGTCTGCAAAACAATAGATGCAATGTATCTTTCAATAAAAAAAGTTGTTAGAACATTGCGATGAATATATGTGCCAGAAATTGTCATTTATCACTGGTTACCAAACAGAAATGAATAACAAAATAACTGCTCATATCTAGGAACAGTGGAAATGCACAGCAGATCATATAATTCCTTTACAATACACCAAGGCATCCAAGCTTCAGCATAGGGGTACTAAATGTGACTTCAAAGCATCATTTCTCTGTTATAGATTTTGTTATACACTTTACAAAGTGTGCGAATTAAATTTAAACCATCTATTCTCGAGGTTCTGAGTATTTCAGCTGTACATTTTGACTGTAGGCCTATACTCTCCAAAACTCCAATGAGCACTCTACTTCAAAAATGAAAAAAGCGCTCTCAAACTAGGAATGAGGAGGAGAATCTTGAAGTCAAGGAGCTACCGCCTAAGAAGGAGTCTGAAGCATGGGCTTTGCCTTAATTTTCACCGGTCCAGGACCACGCCGGCGGGCCTCCGCCAGCAATTCTTCCGCTAGTCCAGGTGATCAGTCCACCAGTGAGAATTTAATGAATGATCCCCAATAGACCGCTTCGGTAATGTATGCAAATATACCTTCAAACAAAGGTTGTTCTTGACAACCTGAAAGCTTGCCGGAGGCTTGCCAGACATAGCAACAAGTAATGTATGCAAACTGGATTCCAAGCATTGAGACTCATTTATAAAAAGCAGGTTAATGGAATAGCTCGTCACTAGGACCTGTGCTCAGAGAAGAAGTGTGCATAAATGTGTATACATTACAGAACCGGTCTATTGATGAATACCATTCGCACTCAAGTTGACAAAGCGATCAGCGAAGAAACGCATTCACGTCTCGTTCAAGCGATTATCGATGCAGTGAAAGAAGAGGTGACCAACAGATTTACGAGGCCGGTGCAGTTGGATCTTCACAAATACACGGAGGAAATCGCGACCCTTCAATCCTCGGTAAATGACCTCTCAAGACAGGTGAAGGAAATTCAGCGTTCGTGTGAAGACCAGGAGCAGTACTCGCGTAGGCAATCCCTTCGTTTTCATGATATCGCGGAAGGAAAGAACGAAAATACTGATTGATCATCGATGTCGTGCGTCGCAATCCTGGGATCAATCTTGATCCTGGGCACATTGATCGTAGTCATCGAATCACACCAAGATCCTGAAGCAGTGGATCTCAGAAGCCATGACCGATCATCATAAAGTTTAGCAGATACAACACGCGTCATGAGATCTACTCTGCCATATCCAAGCTCAAGGGCACCAACATTTTCATCCATGAAGACCTCACCGCGAACAGACAAGCCATTGTCAAAAACACCATTTTCATGAGAAGGTAAAGAAAGTCTGGACGCTTGATGGCAGGATCACGGCTATCAATGCTAACGGCAAGAAGATCTCTATCACAAGCCTGGCAGATATTGACTCCAAACTGTAAGCTTATTTCCTCGGTTTGAGAATTCCTTGAAACTGATTTGTTATGCCTCTGAAATATCCTTGTCTGTCTTGTGTGAAAGCAGTCAGAAATAATCACAATGCTGTTAAATGTGTAGTCTGTAACACTTGGATTCATCTTTCATGTTCCTGTTTAGGTGCGGATTTTTTCAATTCTAGTCAAGATTGGATTTGTAGAAAGTGTATTTTTTCTGAATTGCCTTTTAATTTAATCTCAAGATATCTGTGGAGAAATTGACAGTAATATTTATTCATCTTCAGATGATCAGTCTAACCCAGTTGTTAATGTTTGCCTTCATAATAATCATGATAACTCCGTTTCAGTTAAACTCAAACAAATATATGCAAAGGGTACGAAAATGGTACAATTAGATGTTCGAAGTTTATTGCGAAATAATATTGATGAAATGAGAATAATATTCAACGAATATCCAATTGATATCGCTGCTTTCAATGAAACCTGGTTGGACGATTCCATTATGAACAGTGAAAGCGATATTGATCATTACAAAATTGTTCGTAAAGATAGAAATCGGCACGGTGGGGGTGTAGCCGATTATATACGTGATAGCCTGGATTTTGAAGTTTTAAAACATGAATCTTTACATAATTTGGAAGCTACTGCAATTCTCGTCCCCTATAGATATTCTCACCCATTTGTCTTCATTACTTGGTATCGTCCTCCCAATTGTTATTTTGAGCTTTTTTTGTCATTATGAATCGCTCTTGTCTTTTATTGACAATTTTAATCATAGTACAGTTGTTACTGGCGATTTTAATTGTGATATTCTAAAGACCCCTTTACATAGTGATACTAAGAGAATGACACAGATACATGATATTTATTCTCTTGAGTACATAAATTGCACGACTATTACCCGCGTTACTAATACTTCATCTAGTCTAATTGATCTGATGGTCTAGAACAGAATTGATCAAGTAAAGTCATCTGGCGTTATAAATATTGGTTTAAGTGATCATTCAATGAATCATGTCGTTTGGGGATTACCTTGTACTCACCATATTCTTCGTATAATAACTTATAGGAAAATGAAAATATTGACATTGTTAATTTTTGTAAGCGGCTGAAAAATCAACCTTGGGAGAATGTTTATTTAGCCAAAGATATTGATGAAGCTGTTCAGTTATGGGAAGATTATTTGATGGTAGTTGTAAATTCTATTATGCCCGTTAAGTCCAGAATAATTTTCATTATAAAGAAGTTCTTTCCATGGATGACTTCTGAAATTATGAATTTAATAAAAGAACGTGATAAAGCCAAAAGAAAAGAATGGAAAAGAAAATAATAATGGTGATACTATGAATAGATATCGAAATTTAAGAAAAAAAGTAACTTCTGAAATAATAAAAGCTAAAAGAAAATATTAGAGATTGTAGTTTACCTGTACACTACTGTGGGTGACTTTTTCACAAGCTGCCATACTGTACACGTTACTATTCATTGCAGTTGACTTATTCAATGTCACCCAACCATACCTTTCTTCTTTTGATTCATGAATGTGCTTTGGAATAACAATGGAGGTAGCCAGGCTTGTCATCTTTGTTCTGATTGTTACTTTGACCAGTACATCTGTTGCTAATTCCTATGTAGTACAGTACAGAAATTGTGGTCATCACCATCAAGTGTGAAATTCATTGGATCACGTCTGTTGTACTTTTCCAATGCTGATGCAACCTTCAGACTAAAATTACTTATATCGGGTGATGTCAGTCCTAACCCTGGACCCCTCAAGGCTGATGAGTATGAACAGACATCTCCAGTTGAAGGACCTTTTGTTCATGATGCAAATCGAAAATCGTACAGCAGACTAGATCTTTTGAAATGTAATACCTTGACCTCTAACCAACAGTGGCATTTCCTTCGCCCTAGTGTGTTGGAAAGAATTAGAACTTTGGGAATAAGTTGTAACCCCAGACTTAAAAAGAGAACTCATCGATGTAAAAAGGGAGGCCGAAGAAAACAACGAAAAATCCCTGTAACTGTTTCTCAGTGTAACTTGAATAACAAAACTAGTGTTCAGATAATAAATCGTAATAATTTGGTCATTATCAATACCAATACCAAAAAGATACTTCGTTCTTGTTTAAAGACATATTTGTGGAATGCCCACTCTGTACGAAATAAGACTTTCCTACTCCATGATTACATTTCTGAACATAATACTGATATAATGATCATAACTGAAACATGGCTTAGAGCAGAAGATCCAGTCGTCATCGCCGAATGCTCTCCACCTGGATATACCTTTTTGAATATTCCAAGACCGTCAGATCCACATGGAGGCATTGCAGTTATATCTAAGTCACCGCTTCAACTATATCTGAAGGTTAGTAACTCTTTGACCTTCTCAACCTTCGAACTGGCACACGTCGTTAGTAACTCTGATGGTCCTGTTCATTTCCTGGTAGTTTATTGACCGCCACCTTCTTCGCAGAATCATTTGCGCACTATAGACTTTCTTCAAGAATTTGAAGATCTCACCACCGAGATGTCACTGTTATCAGGACGAGTTCTCCTCTTAGGAGACTTCAACATGCATGTTGATATGCCTTCGAAGTCCAAGGTAGCCCAGTTCCTTTCCATTGTGGAATCTGCAAACTTGTCTCATCACATCCACGGAGCTACCCATAACTTGGGTCACACTTTGGACCTTGTCATGACCAGGAATGGGGGTAATCTACAGGAACAATCCTCCACCGACATTTATCAGATCTATGACTGTGTCATACAATATGTTGTCATACATCGTAATCTTATGTCAGATCATCATTGTATCCGATTTGTACTAAGTGTCCTAAATCACTGATGCGTAATATCAAGCGGACTTTTCGGAACTTCAAACAGATGGACATTGAAGGCTTCAAAGAAGCATTGATGGATCGAGTCAATATCATTCCAAAGGATGGAGGTGTGAATTCACACCTCGGCAGTAAGTTTGCTCCAGAGAAGTCATGTCTTTGCTCTACGAGGGTTCGTAATCCATGGTTCAACGAGGAAATCCTTTCTGCACGACGGTTAAGAAGACGAGCTGAAAGGAAGTGGGTCAAAAGCTCTTCAGAGGCAGATCACACAGCTTTCAGGCTAGGTAACAGACATGTTAATGACCTTATTGTTAAGGCTAAGCAAAATTATCTAACGAAAGTACTGTGTTATTAAGTAGTAAAACTTGCTTTACACAGTTAATAATCTTTTCCATAAGCAAGTAAGACTACTTCCTACTTACTACAGTCCAACTGATTTAGCAGATCGCTTTTCGTCATTCTTTGTTCAGAAAGTATACGAGATACGTAATAATGTCACTGACACAACTCCACAAACTCCACAAATTAGTGTGAGTTGTCAGATATTAAACACTGCTACGGATAATGTTTTTAATGAGTTTGACACTGTTTCTGAAGATGATACCAAACGCATTGTAAGCGTATGTCTAATGCTACATCTGTGTTAGATCCTCAACCTACTTGGCTGTTAAAGAATCATATTCAATATAATGTTCCTTCCTTGACTTGTATCGTAAATAGTTCATTGACGTCTGGTATTTTTCCAGAAGCTTCTCACCAAGCTGTAGTAGTACCTATCATTAAGAAACAGAACTCGGATAAAGATACTTTGCGTAACTACAGACATAATCTTTCACATGTTGCCAAATTAATGGAAAAGGTTTTAGCAATTCAACTCACAGACCACTTACAGGATAACAATTTATACGATCCGATGCAGTCAGCATACAAAACAAATTTTAGCACAGAAACCGCCCTCTTAAAGTTACAGAATGACGTTTTATCATTCTTTGATCAACAGAAATCTGTTCTACTTGTCCTACTTGACCTTAGTTCGGCTTTTGATACCGTGGATCATTGCATATTATTAAACCGTTTAGAGTCATGTTTTCAGATACATGTATCTGGACTTGCTCTCAAGTGGTTTCAGTCCTACCTTACTGGCTGGTCATCTAGGGTAAACATAGCTGGGGAACTATCTGAACCATACGTTGCAGATTTTGGGGTTCCGTAAAGGTCCGTACTCGGACCAATTCTCTTTGGTTTATATATCACTCCCATCTCTGATATCATTAATAGATGTGGTTTACATTACATTTGTTACGCTGATGACATTCAGTTATACACGTCTGTTGATCCAATCTCTCCGGAAAACATTCATAAAACACTTCACCAAATCTCACAATGTATTGCTGAGTTAAACACTTGGATGTTGTCTAATTACCTGAAATTGAATTGTACTAAAACTGAATTCATGGCTTTTTGTTCTTCTGCTCACCATTTAGAATTCATCTCTGCTCTGAAATTAGATGTAAATGGTCAATTCATTTCTCTCTCCTCCAAGGTTACAGATCTTGGTGTATGCATTGATACCATGATCTCATTTTCTTCTCGGGTTAACCTTGTAATACGTAATTGTAACTATAATCTCCGCAATTTATGGAGAATTCGTAGATTCATCGATGTTAAGACGTGTCACCATGCTGTCAGAGCTTTAATTCTTTCCCGATTATATTATTGTAATAGCCTCTATACAGTTCTATCTTCCAAAGATAGGAGGAAGCTTGAAACTCTCCAGAATCGAGCCGCTAGACTTATTTTTGGCCTAGGATCTAGAACACATACTTCACCTTTGGTTAGGGAGCTCCACTGGTTACCTCTACACCAACGCATTCTTTTTAAAGTTTGTTTGTACATCTTCAAAATTCTCAATCATTTGGCACCTGAATATCTTAATAACACACTCAAAATATATACACCTTTTCGCAATCTTCGCTCAGCAACTGACAAATGTAAGCTCATTATTCGTAAATCCAGACTCTCATCAACTGAAGACATGGAACAATACTCCACTGAGCATCAGATAAATAACATGTCTTGCCACTTTCAAAAGATCCCTCAAAACATATCTCTTTCCCCAGTGATATAATGTTCTGATGTAATTTCTTACTTTTTAAAGTTTGTCTTTTTGCTGCTGCTGTTGTCTTTTCTTTTCAAATCTGTAATTTTGTAAGCGCTATGGTACTTTCTGTTTTTAGCGCTCCTAAATACTCAATATTATTATTATTGTTATTATTATTATTATTATTATTATTATTATTATTATTATGTGATAAACTTTCCTCTGCAATGGGGAGATCTACTGAGGTTTGGAAGGTTTGGACATCTCGTACTAAAAGTAAAAATACTGAAGCCGATGTAACTGAATCTCATATGAGAGCTAATAAGTTTAATCTATTTTTCTCTTCCATTGGTGCAGAATTAGCTTCTAATTTTCATGATCCTCCTCCTTCAATAAATGGTGATGAAGGTCGTTTTAACAGTAATGCTAAGTTTACGTTTACTTGAGTCACTGATGATGATGTTCAAAAAGAGCTAATGAAAATGAAAGATAATATTTCTGTGGGTTTAGATTAGATTTCATCCAAAATTCTAAAAATGTGTGCCATTGATATTGTTCCGTATCTTACCCATACAATTAATAGATCATTTCTCGAGAATAAATTTCAAAACCAATGGAAAAAGTCAAAAGTCATTCCTATTTATAAACCGGGTAATAAAATTTCACCAAATAACTTTCAACCAATTTCAATATTACCCACGGTATCAAAATTGCTGGAAAGATTTTTTTCAGCGGCAGTTAGTATAATTTTTAAGAGAAAATAAACTTTTATCACTAGTACAATTTGGGTTTAGGAGTAAATACTCAACAATTAACGTTTTTGGTTAAGATTGCAGATGAATGGATGAACGCCATTGATCAGGGTAAATATACAGGAGCAGTGTCCACTGATCTGGAAAAAGCATTCGATTGCGTTGATCCTAACTTGCTCCTAGTAAAATTACGCAATATCGGTATCTCTGAAGAATGTTTGCAATGGTTCAATAATTATTTGCATAACAGGTTTATTCTATTGACTCAACTCGCTCAGCTCCCTTGCCCATTTTTGTTTGTGTACCACAGGGTTCCATTTTGGGGCCTTTGCTATTTATTATTTTCATCAATGATTTGCCTCAGTATACGAATTTTTGTTCAATTCAGCTTTACGCCGACGACACTGTTATTTATTTTTCTGATTGTGATGTTGATAGTATTCAAAATAAACTAAATATTGATTTATCATTTATTTATAAATGGATGTGCGATAATAAGTTGACACTCTATTTTGATAAAACTGTATCTTTACTCATAGGCTCAAGACATATGTTAAGTAAATGTAATAAATTTAATATAAATATTAATGATATTGCAATACAACAGTCTGATAATGATAAATATCTCGGATTAATTATCGACAATAAACTAAAGTGGGATATATATATATATTGATAACTTATTTAAATAAGTTATCAATAGGGTTGGAAACTTAGTAATATATTTAACTAGACTTCGTATGAGTCAAATTTGAACTTGATTTATAAAGCGATTATATTGCCCCTTTTTGACTATGCGGATATTTTAATTGATTCGTGTGATAGAAAACTTATCAAACAATTGCAAACTCTCCAAAATTGTGCGGGCAGAGTAATTATGAAAGTTAATCCATATGAACATATCTCTAATGCGCAAATTCATTCAGTTTAAAAATTGTAGTCTCTCAAATCCAGGCGTAACAAAAATTTAAATGTATTTGTCTTTAAATTACTCCATGATATGTTATCCTCTAGTATGAATGATATGTGTCAACCCCTTTCTCATACTTAATCTCTCAGCAGCTCTGGTTACTTTGCTCTCCCTAAGCCTAGAACTGAATACTGCCGACGAACTACTCAATATAGAGGCTCAATACAATATAATTCTCTTCCACATACTACAATATTATTACAAAGTGTTAACACGTTCAGAAAGGATTTTAAAAATATCATTCCAGACTTTTTGTAACTGATCAGGTATCTTATTTAAAATGTACGCTATTTTTAAACCCTTCTCTCTTGTGTATATTGTAAATGTCTTCTCTCTTTTTCCTGTTTTTACTCCAATTCGTTTCTTTAACTATTATAAGTTGTTAACTTTTTTCCTGTTAATATATATTTACATGTTTTCTATGTCTGTAGGGACCCCTCTCTAAAACAGCTTTGTTATGGCAACAAGGCTGATTAGGGCCATCCCTCCGTCTTTAAAAAAAAAAAAAAAAAAATGGTTTCATAATTGTGAATGTATTATGATTTGTTGTTTTAATTGGCGGAAAATAAATACAATTCAATACAATACAACGTACAATTACTCAATTTTATATGAATATTTTGATCAGCTATCATTACCTCATTTTAATCACGCCAATCCGTCATGCATCATGACTAGATGCACACTATGTGGATCACCCTAAACAGAAGGTACATGTATTTGAGATATAGAGATATTAAAATCTGCAACAGACAACCTCCACAATTTATTCTATTTCTGTTGTTTCTCAATTGAGGTGAATATTTACAATCATCGTCATCAAAAGAAAACGTGGAACAAAACATCCTTCATCGACAATACACTTTGATAGTGATTATTTAGAGTGGATTTCAGTTTCTCTGGTATCTCTTTGGATGATTCATTTGTTTTTTTTTTTAAATCATGATTCTTTTCTTCTTTTTTTTTCCATTTACCTATTAAATTTATATCTTACATTCAACAATTCCTTTATAAAATCCATATTTGTTCCAGAGAATTTACATTTTGTATATGCGCAAACTATCTCTGTTTACATCCGTATTTATCTGGAATCGTGCTTATCATAAATCAGTAAATAAAGTAAAAGCAAAAATTGTTTAGGTCACTTTTATTTATTTATTTATTTATTTATTTATTTATTTATTTATTTATTTCTGATATTTGTACAGGGTGGCTCATATCACCAATTTGGTGGTCTTCCATGAGGCCCTGTTTGGTAACAATAAAACAAATAACATCAACAATAATCAATATATAAATACACAAGCATAAACACGTATAATACACATTAATCGGTATCCTCATTAGTTAAAGGCATTGATTAACTTTACCCAGGATTGAAAAAAAAAAAAAATCACTGTTCCAGCTAATGCTGTAATCATAATTGCAAACCTTTAGCTCAGACAGGAATCGCCTGAGTTTAATAAGCTGATCGGTCGTTTATATATCAAGATATTTACGATTGAACATTGATGTCGGGATAGAGTACCACCGAACCCTAAAGAACTCTTACGGTTGGCATACATCGCTCTATCACAGAATACCGTACGGGCTGGAAACCCGCTCTGAAATCGCCAAGCGTCGGTGCTTGGTTTTTGTGACTGCAGCTCAGCGAAGAAGCCGAGCGACTTGCGCTAGCGATTGATCGCGATTTTCTCTTTTTTAGGATAGTAAACGGGTTCCATTTTCTCTCATATTTTCACATATCCTTAATTATATATGTAGTTAGAGGACTGCACACAGGTCACTGGCATTTGAGCTGATTTTACAATTTTTCACAAAGTTAATCAATCACTTTAAGTAATCATTCAGTAATATTCATTGACTATTTACAAGCATTTTCGAATCGAATTTTAAATTAAAGATTATTAGCATTGAAAGCTGTGAAATAATCAAATTAAAATATGGATGATAACCACACATCAAAATGAGGGGAAAATAATTAATTAACAACACATATACCAAATAAGTTGCTATGCATAATATCCCCATATAGTTCACAGCTTACATCTCCTCTGCAGATAACAGAGCTTTTAGAGTGTATTTGAAACTGTTTAAAGTAGGCAACATTTTGATAGAAGTTTCAAGTTGGTTCCATACTGCAATTCCAGATATTAGGGGACTATGTTTGTATGTGTCCGTCCTAAATTTAGGTATACACGCAATGTATCTCTTACAGCATGTCTTGTGCTGTGATCATGTAGAGAGCTGACATGTTTTAAATCTTTTTTAAAGTATTCTGGTGCCATGCCATGCATTGCTTTATACATCATCACTGCACGTCCAAACTGGAAACGTGTCTGAATAGGCATCCAACCTAACCGACTAAACATATCTTTTGAGGATACATCGAATCCTTCTCCCAACACTATACGGGCAGCCCGTTTTTGAACCTTTTGTAGTTTAATAGATTGTCTTTGAAATCTTTCGGACCAAACAGAGGAACAATAATCAAAATGAGGAAGGACGATGGAATTATATAGAAGTTTCAGAGACCTGGTTGGAACATAACTTTTTGCTCGCTTAATTACACTAATATTTTTTTGAGCAGTCTTAATAACTTTTTCCACATGTTCCGTCCATCGCAACTCCTCATCGATCATGACACCCAGACACTTGGCAACTTTAACTCTTTTCAGACAACTGCCGTTTAGTGTGACAGAAAAATCCTTTACACTATTAAGAATTGATCGTGGTCCAATAAGCATCACATTTGTCTTATCGGCATTAAGAACTAGACGGTTTTTTGTTACCCACGAAAAAACATTTTCCAAACCTTTTGTTAGCTTTCGCTCTACTTCTGCAACACTTCTTCCATTAACTGTTAGAGTGGTGTCGTCGGCATACATATCAACAATACCATCATCAATACATTTTGGTAAGCTATTAATGTAGATAGAAAAAAGAAGTGGCCCAAGAATTGAACCTTGTGGGACACCCATCACAATTTTTGAGGAACTTGAAGTGGTCCCTTTAAAACAAACCTTCTGTTCTCGGTTAGACAGATATGAACCACTGAACACTCCTATCAAAACAGCCAATGGCTTTCAGTTTATGTAACAGAATATCGTGATCAACAGTGTCAAATTCTTTCCTCAAATCAATGAAAGCAACACCTGTTAATTCATTGTTATCAAAATTCAATGACCATTGGTTAACTAATTTCATAAGAGCTGTTGCAGTAGAGTGAAGGGGACGAAAACCTGATTGGTTAGCACACAATATTTCATATTTGTCGAGAAAATCACATAGTTGGAAATGCACAGCTTTTTCTAGAATCTTGCTTACTACGGATAATATCGATATTGGTCTGTAATTACTGGGAGTGGACATATCACCAGCCTTGTAAATTGGAATAACTTTTGCTTTTTTCAAGATTTTAGGAACTTGTCCTGTTGCAATTGACTTATTGATAAGCCACGTTAAAGAGTCAACAATGACATATTTCGCAATTTTCAAAAGACGGAAACTTATTCCATCATCACCTGTTGCTTTATCGTCACTCATGTTTTCAATTTCTTTTAAAACAAATGCGTTCGTGACTTGCTGTAGCTCAAACTTTTCTTCAGTATTAGCTAGCTCATTTTCTTCTAGAATGATTTCAGCGTGTTTTGGGATATCACGCGTAATATTTTGAGCACAAGTAACAAAATATTCATTAAATGTTTGAGCAATACCTTTGTCATCAGTAATTTTGGTCCCATTCACGTCTAGGCTGCTGGGTAAGACATGATTGGATTTAGGAATAATGTGCTTGATACTCTGCCACATTTTTTTGCTATTCCCTTTACTCATATCTATTTGAGAACTGTGATAATTTCTTTTTTTCTTTTTTCAGAAGATAATTCACTTTGTTCTTCAGTTCTTTGTACCTTGCCCATGATGTGTCACCACCTTTCTTAAGCGCCACATTCATGGGCATGATCTCTTTCACGCATTGTTTCAATAATATCCTCATTAATCCAAGGGCACGCATTATTTCGTATTCTTTTTTCACATAACGGCATATGTTTATCAACAACATGCATAAATAATTTATGCCACGTCTCCCATGCAATGTCAATATCATCAAAATTTACATATGATCTCCATGGAATTATTTGAAGATCAAATGGAAAATCTTTAAGATTGAGGTTTTCTAACGAACGAAATTTAGCAGATTTGCCGTTAGCGGATTTTTTTATTGTTATTGAAACTTCTCACAGTATAGACTAGATAATGGTCACTAATGCTAGTCTTAAAAACACCAGTCTCAGAAAACAACTCGGGATTTGTGACAAAAATCAATGATTGAGCATATATTTTGAGTTATACGGGTAGGCATGTCAACCAATTGCTTAAGACCATATAACTCAAATAGGAATTGTAATTTTTCTGCATTTGTATCTCTTTTATCACTGATGAAATTACAGTTAAAATCTCCCCAAATAACTTTCAATAAACACATGTGCTATATCCTCTATTACGTGAAATTGAGGGTGATATCTATCGTCTACTAGGAGGGCCCTTTTTGAAAATGCCATATTTGTCAGGTAGTGTATCTTACCAACAGTGGAAACATTACGTTGAATCACTGGCGTATGTGTTAATACTTGCCTTCACATGCATGATTCGCGCAGGTAATGCTAGCGAAATAACGCCTCGTACGCATAATGCGTACACACTGTGCTGCAGCAGCACTGACTATTACAGCTGTCACAATTCTACAATATTTACAGGTAACTTTATACCCCATCTCCCCCACAAATTTATTTTAAGAAGAATATCAGCATATAGGCCTACGGTAAAGTTTGAGTGGGGGATTTTCAAGAATCCCATGGGTTAGGCCAATCGGTCATAGAAACAATGGTAAATAATATACCTGAAGAGCAATAGAAAGGACTGATCATATATATATATATATATATATATATATATATATATATATATATAAACTCATGACATAACAGTTTGTTTGCTCGCCTTGTTGTAGGTGTCGGTCGAGGTTGAAATGGTTGGAGATCCATCCCTGCAACGCATATGGCCTAACCTTCTCAGCATCGATAGCGCCCTCTGCTGAAAGGTGACGCTTGTTAAGACGTAGACAGGGACGTTCCACCAGCAACTGCTTAAGATCGTGAATACAGATATGAAATATATTGCATTATACCCTGCCTCCGGCCAGGATGGCTGGAAAACCAGCGCCCCAATGGCAATGACAAAAGGGGCGATAGAAAGATAGAAGAGAAAGGTAATGATGATCACTGTCTTCAGGCCTTTGGGAAGGAAACGATGCGAATGATCACCTTTGGATTGGGAACTCCGGCCAGTGCCATCAGTCTTACGCAGTTGATTACAAACTTTGGTAAGACGTCCTCTACGTTTATTGTTAGCTAAGATCAGAAGACGTACATTGGTAAAGGTGAGAATGAAGACGGGTACCACTGTCATGACTGTTATTGTGATAAGCGAGGCTTTGGTCGAAGTTGGTAAAACGTCGAAATCGTTGATTGCGTAAAAGAATGACCTGGACTCACATAAGCTCTGGAACAGGAGCGTCATCGGAAAGTTGCGGACTGGAAGTAGAACTAGTGACATGCAGACAATAATGATCTGAATGACGGCCAAAGCGATACGAACATGCTTGGGACTTGCAATTTTGAGGTACTGGAACGGATAGCTCACTGCGATGTACCGCTGAAGGTTCATCATGCATACATGGATGCTTGCACTCATAACCATGCAACAACACACAAACGGCATGTATAGACATGCCGTATGGCTGTGGGGAAAGTCTCGAAAATAGAAGACGATCCCTTCGAGGATGGACAAAGAGAGACCCGTGGCGATGTCACTGGTTGCTAGGCTTCGGAACAGAAGCACTGTGACGTCATCGAAGATATCTCTTCCCCTTTTCAACACGGCGAAGACGAAGAGGTTGAAGACGACCGTCAAGAAACCGAGAAGAGAAAAGATTGCGATTTGGACGAACTCCCATGAGCCTGGTGCTTGGTAGTCGTCAGAAGAAATCGTTGATGTTTCAGGTTGATCCATTACTGCGTTGGATATGATCCTTTAAGATCACCTGTAAGAAACAAGAAAAAAAAAGGATATACATTTACATAAGAATTTGTGGGATAAAATATTTATGTTAGCGATCCCCGCTGATATGTTACATTCCTTACATTCCCGAGATTTACCATCAGTTGGCAAAAGCCAACTGATGGTAAATTTTTGACGTGGTTCCTCGTCAAGAAATATCTCACATTTGCTCTTATTTTCTATCTGTTTCTCTCTTTCTTTGTCTCTCAGTCTTTAACTCTCTTTCTTACCTTCTCTGTCGTTGAGTTTCCTGCGGTCAAGTTCTAAGCCACTTCCTCAATGGATTTTCAGGAAAGCCAACTTACATGGCGAACAATTGAAAAATATTTACAGAATTTGTAAAGAATAATTGATGATTCTGGGGAGTGTCTGAAAATTCTTATTCGTTGCTTTTGCCAACTGATGGTAAATCTCGGGAATGTAAGGAATGTAACATATCAGCGGGGATCGCTAACATAAATATTTTATCCCACAAATTCTTATGTATGTGTGTGTGTGTGTGTGGGGGGGGGGGGTGTATAACCCCAAAGCCAAAACACAAAAAAGGGGGGGGGGGGGGGGGAGGGGGTCAATTGCCCCAGCAAAATGAAATAACACATTCATCAAACGATTGATGTTTGCGATTAGCGCAGAAGTCTAGAAACACGATGGAATGCCTGAGAATCATTAATCTGAATCAACAGTCATATAATTAAAAAAGAAAAAGAATGAATATATTCCAATTTGAATTGCTCGAGACATTAAAACATAAATCATACTCACGGTTAAAATGTTGCTTCATACAACATGGGAGCGATAAAAGACTTTCTTAAAGGACAAACACAAATTGAGTTGTCTTTATTCCGTACAGTTCATTAAGTATTATGCAGAGAACGTCAAATCAGAGAAAAGAAAAAGGGTTTAATGGCTGTCCCGCTTACTTAGAGCGCACGTTCGTGATTTTGTTGACAGAGAAAGGGCGCAATTATGAAAGGATGCAATCCATCTGATAACGATGATATCTTCTTTTGAATTGTTATTGTGATGTTTAGCCGGAATATACGGATTGGCAATTTAATTCAGACATTAGAAAAATACCCTCAGTGACAGCTTCATCTACTATATGAAATAATCCTGATATGATATTCCCACATCCACCCCGGAAGTCTTTTCTTTCCTACTGCACTTTCCTGACATGTCACTCTCTACCATTCAGGGCAAACACTGCATTTGCATTTCAGGGTGCCATATGATGCAAGCATGTGTGTCTAAACTTTGCAGTGGCGGAATGGGTGCAACTCCGTGATAAAGGTCACCCCATCTGAATAGAGGTAGCTTATTTGAATAGAGGGAGCTTTAATTGACGACTTCCCGATATCACTCTCACAATCGAAATCCTCGTCAACTGTCATTACGGCAGGATAATATATGATACAACGTGAGAACAAATAACATCTCTTTATTAAAATGGCGTCAGCGATGTGCTGACAGTTTCCATGGTAACTGAGTACCTTGTCCATCCCCATTCCGGTCCCATAATTAAAGCCGTATTCACACATAATATTATATTAATGGTCTAAATAAATGACAGAAAACGTCACATTCTTGCATTTTATAATGCCTTTTCACAGGCTCAATTAACGCAGGTACAGAAATGACACCTCGTGTGAACCAGGCTTTAGATTATACTTGCAATTCATTGTTTGTTGCATATTATTATTTTGTGCTATTTCATTCATGATTTTTTTTATTTTATTTTTTATTTATTTTTATTTTTATTTTTATTTATTTACTTTTTTTTTTGAAAAGAAGAGCTTATTCAGGTTTTTTTTTTCTCGGCATCCATGTGACTCTCTTCAAATTCTACTATTGTTTTGTACTCACTGTTTTCTTGGTTTTGTTTTTGCCGAATTAGTTAATGATAATAAAATATAAGTGATGGGCCTTTATTTGGCCACAGATACTTTTTTTTACCCCACTCACAATTCATTAAAAAAAAACTTAGCAATGGAGGCCTTGAATTTGTAGTAAATGGGCTTTTACAAAATGGAGATCAAGCAAAAAGGCAACTACAGTGAAAGCAAATTCTGCAGATCTGATTATTAAAGCAAACATTGTCAAATTGGAAAAGTGGGTGCTTGACCATATGAAGGTTCATTTCTTTTAATAATGGATAATGTCGAAGTACTGTTTACTTGTACAATACCATTTTCTAATGCGGATCCAGGAATTTGAAATGGGGGGGGGGGGGGGGCGCCAGCGGCGAGGGAGCGGAGGATGTGGGAGGGGGTATCCCCCCTCCCACGGTAAAAATCACAAAACATAAAAATTAAAGGGGGCGCGTGCCCTTGGCACCCCTGCTTGGATCCGCCACTGAATGTTTAAAAACCCTCATAACCGAGGTAATATTGTACATGTATCTGTAAAGCGCTTGGAGACATCGTAGATGCATTAGGCGCTATATAAATCCTGAACATTATTATTATTATTATTATTATTATTATTATGCTGTATAATGAACCGTCAACGTGTATTGTATCTTTTAATATTGTAACTTTTATTCTATGTAAATATGTATATATCATTTTTGGTATCCCAAGAGGGGATTTATAGTGATCCAAGATCAACACTTTACTTTGTTTATGAGCTTTCATAATATCATTATATTTTCAGGGGATGTCAAGAGGTTTTGATGACCTTTCATCTCATTAAAAAAAAAAAAAAAAAAAAAAAAAAAAAAACGAATCAACGAATGTGTGTGTATGTATGTATATATATATATATATATATATATATATATATATATATACATGTATACTGTATATATCAATGATTTTAGAAATATGCACCAAAAATTGAATACGTTTTTGAAAATTTCCGTTTATTAAGGAATCCTCCTAATAAACGGAAATTTTCAAAAACGTATTCAATTTTTGGTGCATATTTCTAAAATCATAATTATTATTATTATTCTTAACAAACAGGATCAAGTCCGTATATTCTTGAAAGACTTTGCTTTAAAGTAGAACTCTACTGATTTTAAATATTCATTTAATTCTTATTATTGCGTAGGTGAAGCGTAGTTTAAACAAAATTATCCAAATTCAACGCATGGAAACATGTGAAATAATAATTATTTACCAATTATAAAGTGGCAAAATACAGCATCGCTTATAGCACCTGAAGAGCTCTTCGAACGCTGCTGAGATATGTGACGTCACGCCAGGGACCAATCCTGCCTAAGCAGACGATGTCCAATAACATCTGAGGGGGTCAAGTACAACATTTTGGTGCAATTTGCGATCACATCCGATTAGTTAGGAGTGCGCAAACCGAAACCGAATCCAACCCTAGTAAAACATTGCCAAAGCGTTCTAAGGGCCTTTCAGACGAATTTTACATCTACCATGTCTACCTTGCAATATTGGGGGCATAATAACGTTCCATTGCGAATAGATTACAAGCTGAAAATACTACCATAATGTAAAGAAGATCAAGTACAACATTTTTGTGTAATTTGCGATCTCTTACGATTAGTTAGGAGTGCATAAGTTGCATTGTAAGATTTCAAACCGATTCTAGGCCTAGTAAACATTGCCAAAGCTTTCAGACAAATTTTGCCCTGCAAATTTGGGCGCTTAATAACGTTCCATCGCGACTAGATTACAAGCTGAAAATACTAACATGGTGTAGAGGAGAGCAAGTACAACATTTTGGTACAATTTGCGATCTCATCCGATTAGTTAGGAGTGCGCAAGTTGCATAATAAGATTTCAAACCGATTCCATGCCTAATAACACATTGCCAACACTTTCAAGGGACTTTCTGACGAATTTTATATCTACCTTGCAAATTTTGGGCGAATAATAACGTTCAAACGCGAATAAATTACAAGCTGAAAGTATTTTCAGCTTGTAATCTATGTAGAGAGGGTCAAGTACAACATTTTGGTGCAATTTGCGATCACATCCGATTAGTTAGGAGTGCGCAAGTTGCATTATAAGATTTCAAACCGAATACAACCCTAGTAGAACATTGCCAACACTTTCAAAGGGACTTTCTGACTAATTTTACATCTACCTTACACATTTGGGCGCATAATAAAGTTCCAACGCGAATAGATTACAAGCTGAAAATAATACCATAATGTAGACGGGGTCAAGTACAACATTTTAGTGCAATTTGCGATCACACCCGATTAGTAAGAAGTGCGCAAGTCGGATTTTAAGATTTCAAACCGAATGAAACCCTGGTTAAAACATTGCCAAAGCGTTCTAGGGGCCTTTCAGACGAATTTTACATATACCTTGCAAATTGGGAGCTTAATAACGTTCAAACGCGAAAAGATTACAGGCTAAAAATACTACCATATGTAGAGAGTGTCAAGTACACCATTTTGGTGCAATTTGTGATCTCATCTGATCAGTAAGAAGTGCACAAGTCGCATTATAAGATTTCAGCCCGAATCCAAGCCTAGTAAACATTGCCAAAGCTTTCAGACGAATTTTGCCTTACAAATTTGGGCGCTTAATAACGTTCCAATACATATACATTACAAGATGAAAATACTAACATGGTTAAGAGGAGGGCAAGTACAACATTTTAGTACAATTTGCGATCACATCCGATTAGTCAGGAGTGCGCAAGTTGCATTATAAGATTTCAAACCGATTCCAGGCCTAGTAAACATTGCCAACACTTTCAAAAGGACTTTGTGACGAATTTTATAACTACCTTGCAGACGTGGGCGCTTCCAACACATAATGTTACAAGAGGTGAGCAAGTACAACATTTTGGTGCAATTTGTGATCTCATCTGATCAACAAGAAGTGCGCAAGTCTCATTATTAGATTGCGGCCCGAATCCAGGCGTTGTAAACACTGGCAAAACAAGAGATACAAATGCAGAAAAATTACAATTCCTATTTGAGTTATATGGTCTTAAGCAATTGGTTGACATTCCTACCCGTATAACTCAAAATACATGCTCAATCATTGACTTGATTTTTGTCACTAATCCGAGTTGTTTTCTGAGATTGGTGTTTTTAAGACTAGCATTAGTGACCATTATCTAGTCTATACTGTGAGAAGTTTCAATAACAATAAAAAATCCGCTAAGGGCAAATCTGCTAAATTTCGTTCGTTAGAAAACCTCAATCTTAAAGATTTTCTATTTGATCTTCAAATAATTCCATGGAGATCATATGTAAATTTTGATGATATTGACATTGCATGGGAGACGTGGCATAAATTATTTATGCATGTTGTTGATAAACATATGCCGTTATGTGAAAAAAGAATACGAAATAATGCGTGCCCTTGGATTAATGAGGATATTATTGAAACAATGCGTGAAAGAGATCATGCCCATGAATGTGGCGCTTAAGAAAGGTGGTGACACATCATCAGTGTAGTAAAATCACGCAAAACCGTTATAACGCAAACCCGTAATAAATTGACGTCAAAATAGTTAATCGATTACCAGGAGATCACTCTCCGCGCTCCACTGTGCAAGAGAATTTGCACGCAAACCCTATGTGAACAGCCCATCCACAAACTCTCCTAGGAAAATCCTGGGAGTGTGTAATCAAACCTCCCAGGATAATCCTTGTAGAATGCGGCTATTTAGAATTAGTTGCCAGAAACTCCAAGGATAAACCTGGGAGCCTAGCAATCATATTCAGCATGTACATAAAGCTGCTCCCACATTATACCATTGGAGAGATGGTACAGCGAACTGCCTTCAGGGTTTAAAGGGCCTATACGTTTATAATGGTGTATCACAGCATTCCGATATTAATTTGTAACGTAGCTACTAAGGCAACCCAGACTTGTGACTGAATTTTATTTCAGAAAATATGAGTCTTATCAAATTCTATGTAGGCCTATCAATTATTATGGAAACTGGAAGAAAACCGACAGACTTATTCTATATTTGCATAATTTTTTAATGACTATTTTTAAAATCATTTGCAAATTCATTATTATTATTACTGATATTAGGCCTATTATTATTAGTATCATCCTTATCATTATTATCATCATTGCTATACTCCTACTACTACTACTACTACTACTACTACTACTACTACCAGTGGTGAGTCCGGCCATTGAGGGGGCGCTGGCATAATATTAGGGGGGGGGGCAAGGATATTACTCAATAAATTCAATGTCACTATAATTAGGGGAGGGTGCGGGAAGGGGTCCTATCGTCTTCATTTCTCGTCCTTTTCCCTTTCTTTTTGTCTCCATTTCTCCTTTTCTTTATTTTATATTTTTAGCCATCAACTGGGGGGTACGTGCCCTCCCGTGCCCCCTTTAGTGGCCACTGACTACTAATGCTGCTGCTGCTGCTGCTGCTGCTGCTACTACTACTACTACTACTACTACTACTACTACTACTACTACTACTACTACTACTACTACTATTACTACTATATACTACTACTACTACCACTACTACCACTACTACTGCTACTACATGTACAGATGTGCTACTATTTTCACGATTGCATTTTTTTAAGGGGGTATGTATGTGTCCGTCTGCAAGAAGCATATTTGTGTTTGTCATTCATTTTTGTTCATAGTAGGTCCTATTTCTAGCCATTCATTCAAAGTTAAGATGAAAATGATACAAACTTAAGATCCCATCTAATATATCATCAAAGCAGATGGTTAGATGGGCCAACTCTCCCCCTCCCCCACCCCACAGGGCCCCTCCCTCATCAGGCCGGGTCATCCCACCTTTAAAAAGTATGGATGACATATTGCATTGGACATAATGTAAAGATGGTAATGTTACATCAATTTTATAATTATTTTAACCACATTGCAGCCCTTCATCGGGGGCTAGGAATATTTCTGTGTGCTCTATCCCCTTAATCTTGCATAATAGGCCTACCTGTAAATGGGTCTATTACAATCGTGCACACAGTAACTACAATTTGCAATATGGAGTCATATCACTGCCTATGTGTGGTTAGTAGGCTGAGTACAACGTGCATGGTTAATTTTGATATTAAAATGTATATTTCAATTCAAAATAGGCTGAATTTTGGCAGCGTCCTTTAATTAATGAATAGTCTATTCTACTAGACCTTACAAGATGTGAACAAATGTATTTATAAATGTAGGCCTAGTCCTATATTCCAAATTTTCCAAGAGACTGTTAATGATTAAATATTCACTTTTGTTTATTTATTTTATCTCTTTCCCCTCAGTTTGTGCCTGAATAACTATGTCCCTCTATTCTTCTTGGACAATTTTAAGGAAAGGTGTTAGGAAAAAAAGACTATTAGTACGTAGTCTTTAGAATAGGCCATTTATAATCATACACTGGTGTTATATGATAACAGTGTATAAATAGGCGTACTGGATGGGGCCTGGCGGCTGCAGCGTCCCCCCCCCCCCCCCCCCCCCGCCCCTGGATTTTCAATGTGCAGATATTCTGGCAACCAGCACCTCATGTTCGGGCAGCAAGATTCCCGAATATCCTCATTTTTATTCAGCGGGATGCCTGAATATCCATCTTTTGTTGGCAACGATGTGCCCAAATATATATTAAAAATTAAAACTGCACACTTGCTTTGCTCGTGTGCAGAAAATTTATAAACTGAAAGATTGATATTAAAAGACGTCCCCCCCCCCCCCCCCCAACACGCCTATCAGTGTACGGGAATTGGCCCTGCAAGCAATGACTGAAAATGCCCCCCAAAAGCAAAAGCAAGGGATGGGAGGGGCAGATCTACATATATTTTCTACCCCCTGCCTCTCCCTTAATTAAGCAAAGCTCAGTCACTCAATCTCGTGTAGGCTTGATCTTTTTGTGCCCCTCCCCCTTTGAAGTCGCTTCCGCTTCCTCTTAAAGGGAAAGTTCACCCTGAAGATTACTTGAGTTTAAAAAATGCAGAAAAAATAAAGAAAAATATTGGAGAAAGTTTGGACAAAATCCGTTAAAGAATAACGGAGTTATGGACTTTTGAAGTTTTGATTTTGTGACGTCACATGCGAGCAGCTCCTCCGTTATGTAATGTGATAAATATTCCATAAAATACAGTTTTCTCAGAAAATTTAGAATATTTTCGTCTGTGCATTTGATATATTGTCAGAAATGTTATTCAATACTAGATTCTGAAAAGAAACAATATTAATTTATCGTGGAACGTTAAAAAAATGCGAATATATGGAATATTTATTACATGACCAATGGGCAGCTGCTCGCATGTGACGTCACGAATCCAAAACTTTAAATACTCATAACTCTTTTATTATTTGACCGATTTTCATCAAACCTTCGCCAATATTTTTCTTTATTTTTTCTGCATTTTTTAAACTCAAGTAATCTTCAGGGTGAACTTTCCCTTTAACAATCTGTGCCAACCACCTATGCAAGAAGCAATCCAAGCAACATTACACAAACGACAGCTTGAATACTTAGACTAAATGCCCCACCCCCCCCCTTCCATATGCTTTAGGGCTAGTCTTACATCCACACTTCACTCCCAATGTTTATTTATTTATTTATTTTTTAAATCTATTTATCGATTGATTTTTTATATGCGCATACAAGCATCCCTTTCCCCTGAAAATAAGCTTCTAAGTACCTGGCAGGTGACGATAGATTCCAGCTAGCTATCTATCCGTTGGGTCCGGTCACAAAAAGCGTCTGCGTGTGTCTAGCTATTAGACTACACACATATTGCGTAATTACAATGCGTGAATCTCACTGGCAATCGACAATGCTCACGTACACATATCAGCCACAAAAATGTCTACTTCGAGTGACACAAGGGTACCTTTTGTATTTTCGAGGTATGTAAAGGTAGGTGATAGGTTTTGTTTTGTTTTTGTGGACAATAGAATAAAATAAGTTCTAACTTGTTGGTCTAACGACCTTACATTTGCATCGCCATCGCATCTGCAGAGAGCAGTCTTCAGCTGCTGACACTGAGCAATCGGGAGCTCGGCCGCCTTGCGCACCCGCCCGGGCGGCCGCGGTGGAGCTCCGCTACTGCTAGAATTGCCATTATTAAAGGCATTAGTTCACAATTACATGCAGGACTCGTCTTAACTCATTAACTTATGCATAATTTACATTTGCCCCAGGCGTCATATGATAAATTGGTCTACGATTTTCCGCATGATTTAATGGGGCACTGTAGACGTAGATGTAGGTGGCTACGGAATATGGGCTGTGGTTTTTGTGTTCACATTAATCTACGAGCATCGGGCCATTCCTTGTATTGGCCCTTTGGGGCATGCCGGGGCATATCTGTACAGAGGCTACTGAGAAGATTGTACAGAAATTGTGCAATTTGAGTGCAGTTGCCGTGCAGTCTCCGCAGCATCCGCACGGAAATCGTATGGAGCCCATCTGAAAAATGTTTTGAGGCGGCTGCACGGCCATGCATGGCGCGGGAGCTGTGGGGTTGCCACGGAATGACTGCCCAATATCACGGATACTTCACAGGCAGCGAGCGGCCACCTTGCGATAGCTGTGCGATGGCTGTGCAAATGTCCCACGAGTCTACAATCTTGTTAACGATGTTTATTTGCCCCCATTTTCACCGAAAAATTGTGTGTTTGCTGCATGATCAGCGCGAGGCCTCCATGCGATGCCCGTGCGGGAATTGTGCAATGCCACCTATGACATGTCTACGAGCTGCAGGCTTACAATGTTTTCAAATTTGTATAACTGCCCGCGAAACAAAATTGTCGCTCTAGGCCATTGAGCCTATGAATCCATACCAAAAGCTCATTGCCTCCTCTTGCCTCTGCACAGAGGCCGCACGGGAAGGCAGTGGAATGGCACCGATCTTACAAAATAGATGAAATGAAAATTAACAAGGCCATTAATTAGGGGAAGGGTGTGGGAGGGAGTTTTATAATTGTCTTTGCTCATTCTTCTTCCCTCTCTCACTTTCCTCTTTTTTGTGTTTCTTTTCTGACTTATTCCCCCTTGTTTAACCAATTGATTGAGGGAAGAGCATGTGCCCTGTAGCTATTCAACTGAGTGTGTGTTGTTGGGGGTATTTTTTGAGAAACATACCATTGATTTATGATGTATTCTGACAAGATAAACTTCACATACACTACTCTCATAGTCAATAATTGTCATCTCTGCTGTTCATTTTTGCAATTTTCCCCTCTAAATTCCATCAATTATATGACTAAATGTTACATGTGTGTATTGATATTATCCAAAATTTTTCAAGACCTCATTTCATTTGGGATGAAAGATGGATAGATAAAGAAATAAAAAGCTACATAGAAGTCTGTACAGCTTACCATATACTCAGTCTTTGTCATGGTGGGTGACATCACTTGCCTTATCATTAATAAACAGGCCTGCCAATAGCAACACTATCCCTAACCCTATCTTTGATGAAAAACCTTGCCCCCACCGTTGCCTAATGACTTTCCAACGCAAATAGGTGACAAGCTGGAAATACCACCATGGTGTAGAGAAGATCAAGTTCAACATTTTGTTGCGATTTGCAATCTCATCCAATCAGTTAGGAGTGAGCAAGTTGCATTATAAGATTGCAAACTTAATCCAGGCCTTGTAAAACATTGTCAAAGCATACTTGCAATCACAGGACAGAAAAAAAAACATCCTGAAAATTTCAGATGATCAAGGTAATTGTGATCTGATCTACTACTACCGGTACTGCCAGGTCTAGCATACTTGCACTGATTTGACAAGCTTTTTCCATTCTGATACAAGGAATTATATTGGACAAGATATAGTTTGTAAAAGTCAATTTGTATTAATTTATTTATTTTTGTTGGGTTTTTTTTTTGTATGAGTTCATTTTGGTGCATTATTTCTGCAACTGAGATGTTGACAGCAACCATCAGTAACACAGCCCCAAATATAAAAAATTCTTTTAAAGGGAAGTCTAGCCTTAGTATGAAGTTGTTCCAAAGGAAAGGGGGAATAAATCAAAGAAAACCAGTTTTTTTTTTCCTTTTTAAAACAGTCAAGTGATAAGAAAGTCCTAATTTTGTTTTAAAGTTGTAATCATTAGACACTCATGATTTTCAAATTGACAAATAAATAATAGCACCTCATTGTGATGCAGGACAGTGCTCCCACTTGTTCCAACATTTATTAAGGTTGAAATGTCATTTTCCAACTTTATGACTTGGTATGACTTTTTTTGAGAACCTGTACGTATAGCAACATGCTATCTCGAAAATATTTTTAGTACAGTTCCAAGGGAAAAACGTGCTTCATAGAAAATTGGAAATCAATAGTCAATAATATTTGTGTAGAACAAATGTCTCCAAGTACATCATGGTAGGATGATTATTTTTTTTATTCATTTGTTTCAAACATATTTATTACAGTCTTCCTTATACAGGGCGGCACTTCTCTTTCAATGAAGAATATTGCTCTTTCAAGAGGCCCTGTCTGTACAATTAAAAACATATAAAACATTAAACATGTATGCAAAAATAGAATCTAAAAGAAAAAAAAACAATAAGGAACTAAGGTGTAGAATAAAAATCAAGAAAAACTGTCTAAACATACTTGCATACACAAGGAAAACAATACAAGTTGAATGAACAAAGAAGAGGGAAAGTGGCTTCTCAAAGGGCATTTAAAATATGTACCCGTTAAGTGTTGGCATTGCCTCTTAAAGGACAGCTCCTGTATGGATGGTATGGTAGTGATGACAACTTTTTAAACTGCTTGTATTTCTCTTTTTTTTTCTAATTTTGTTCAAACTTTCACCAATCTGTTTCTCTGACTTTTCTTGATTTATCCGGATTAACTTGTTAGAAATTTAGATTACCCTCTAAATTCAACAACATCATTCTTTACAATATGCATGCCATGTGCAGAAGCATGCACTTGTTTAGGGTAAATACACCAACTGTACATGTACTTTTTTCTTTCTGTTGTACTCTAAACAGGCATGAAATGCATAATGAAAAGCGTATTTTATCATTCAAAGCTTACTCTTTACAAAAGTAATGAGAGTCCAGTGAAAGTCATTACTCAGGTCAAAATCAAAAAATAATTGCTGTTTTGTATAAAATTTATGAACAAATTATAGTAGTAAACTGTTTAGCATGTAGTGCACCAATTTTTCACCTGATAGCTACATGTATGTATGCATGTACTTGTGATGAATATTAATTGGAAATGTGATATAATAATTAACTTAGACATCATTATTCATATTCTGTTAAGATATATTATTCTAAAAAAATTTACTCTCTCTCTCTTTGTACAAAAAGTACACGAGCTAATAAGGTGAGAGCCTCTTTTCAAAAAAATTGTTAGATTCCCTATGTAATGTTTTTACAAATAAAGCTGTATAGATGTAGAAATACCGGTCTGAAAACAATCAGATAGCAGACATTCTGTGATATGTCTACAGGCACAAAATAGCTAGGAATTTTTAGAGGTTTGATTAAGGTAGACCTTGTTTAGGGGGTATGTTCAAGGGGGTTAGACTTATTTAGGGGAAACATTTTCAAGAAAAAGTGTGTGAAAAACCTCAAAAAGGGTGTGATTTTGACCAATAGATCAAACTTTTTTTTTTTTTGTTTTTGTTGGGGGGGGGGGGGGGGGTTCAGAAAACCTGTGGTCACGCATGTGTACAGCAATATATTTCACTGCCCCTCCCCCTTCCCCTCCCCCGGGAAAATATGTTGTCCTCCTTGTGAATGCTTTTTCAAAAAGCTGAATTTCAGAATGGCAGTGATCCCTAGATTTGTTCTACATTAAGTAGGCAATACTTTTTTGAAGAAGGTGAAGATGGATAAGTACAGGAGTTGCATAGAATTTCACCTAGTGTGAACTTACTTAAAGGCCACATCCACACTAATTTGAATAAATAGAGTAAAATTAAACAAGCATAACAGTGAAAATTTCACTGATATCGGATGTAAAATAAGAAAGTTACGGCATTTTGAAGTTTTGCATTATTTCTTGAAGCAGTGATATGCATAACCTGGGCAGTATGCAAATGAGTGAGCCGATGATGTCACACACTCACTTTTCCTTATGTATTTTATTATATGAAATATCATATATTTCAATTTTTTGCTTCAGTAATGTAAAACCTGGTTTGACTCCTTATGTAACATGTAAAATCATCATTATTGTAACTTATTTTGATACAAGGGAGAGATTCTTAATTATCATATCCATAAAAATTGAAATATTTGAAATTTCATATAACAAAATACGTAAGGAAAAGTGAATGTGTGACATCACTGGTTCGCTCATTTGCATACTGCTCATATCATGTTATGCATATCATTGTTTCATGAAATAATGCAAAACTTCAAAATGCCATAACTGTCTTATTTTACATCCGATTTCAGTGAAATTTTCACTATTATGCTTGTTTGATTTTACTCTATTTATTCAAATCAACTTGATATTAGTGTTGATTTGGCCTTTAATCTCATGTGGAGCATTCTGAAACACACATACTGGAAGAATGGATGTCCTACCCCCCCCCCCTTCTTTGACAACATAATTATTAGATTTTATAGGTTATTTTAAAGAAATGTACCTGTAGCTTGAATTATACTAGTCACTCTCATGTTGTGGCGTGCGTCTGTAATCCAGCTAAAGTTATAAACTGATTCAGCAGACCCAGGTTCGAAACTGAGTCACGTCTTTCGGATGATGACGTTAAAAGTCTTTCCCCAGACGTAAATAATCATATCTGATTGAAACAAGTCTCTATAAACCCAATTACACACACACACACACACACACACATTTTAATGTTTTTAACTGATGTCAATTTGCAGAATTTGGGTCATTAACGAAGAAGGTCAATTGTCCTCCAATATCGATTTTCTCCTGCCTGCTCATTGCAAACATTCAGATGTCTTAACATTAGCTAAATAGTTATGACACAAAGCCTGATTCATTCAAACTAGCATTTTTATTTTCTTCCATTAATTTTGACAATATTCATCTTCTGTTCAAATAGTACAATTTACATAATAGTATGGATATAAACAAGAACTTGCATTACAAGAAAGAAGGCGCGATCCCAATAAGCAACCACTTGTACATGTGGTGGGTACGCCTGAATACACATTACGCAAATACAGTATAAATTAATACAAGAAAGGAAGAAAGGGACAGACAATTAAAGAGAGGGAGAGAAGTAGAGAGAAAGAAGGGAAGAGGGTAGAGAGAGAGGAAGAGGACTGCAACATACATGTAGTAACAATTGAGTTGTATGGCATGTATTAATAATACAATGGCAAGATATACATACAGTGGAGAGTACAATGTCGAAATATTCACTGGCATTCTTACAAAATGATAAGGGGAAACAGGTTCGGATAGTAATTTAAAGGAGAATTAACCCCAGAATATAAATGTACTTATGTTCAAAGGTGTAATATATCCTTAATCATTGGCCTGTATCACTTTAGAAATAAAATATCAGAAAAGGGTTTAAATCAAGACAATCTAGCACATGCTATCATCTGCTAACACTTTACATGGGGGATGCCATTTTCTTGGTGATATGGAGTCGTACATGAACCATTGGAAACCGTTCTTGTCAGGAATATATTATTAATCGTAGGGCTAAATTGCTTCTCTTCATTACAAAAAATCCCCATATATGATGGAAAATATATAACAGATGTATACATATATTCTAAAATTTGAAATGTATAGATTTCTTTTTAAATTATCTGGTTTTGCTAAATATAAATCGATTTCTTTGGCTTGCCTGGCAGAACAGAAAATAATTTATACAACGTGCGTTCTGACTATTGAAGTCCATTATCTCAAAGCAGGTGAATGCATAGTTTGTCACTATTGATGCACAGGAAAGTTATCATCCATAAATTTGAATTAATTTGCTCCATCGCGTATGTCATAGTATCAAGAAAATAGATTTCTGTTTAGTAAAATAGTAATTTTCAAAGAAATATAAAACACATTTTCGTTTTTAGAATATATGTATATATCTGTTAAATATTTTAAATCTCAAATGGGATTTTCTATCAGGAAGAAAGACAATTTTGCATTCGGATTAGAAATATCTTCATGTACACATCAAGAAAATGGCAGCCCCCGAGTATCGCTAGCAGACGATGAATATTGCTGACAAAATCTTGCTTTATACCCATCTCGTATATTTTGATGCAAAACTACGTAGGACAACAAGAAGGAATAGATTACATCTTTGAATATAAGCACATTTATATTTTGAGGTTAATTTCCCTTTAACATAATAATAAAGTCAAGGCATTGGAAAGTATATCCATCACATGGATATAGGAATTGTTTGATGCAAATCAAACCCAACACTTATTTCAAATAGGCATTTCTTTCAATGAGTAACATTTAAAAGAATGTTCATGACCAAAATGTTCCTTTATGAGCTTATTCTCTTAAAGTCAAATATTCTAGTACTTATATTACCTTTGAAATGATATGTTAAATATATTTCTAGTATAATACAGTGCACATATACTGTTGTCCCTAAAATGCATCAAATTCACTTTTTTAGTTTTATGGTTCAATGATTAACATATCAAAATAAAGGAGAACATAAAGTCCTTTAAATGGAATAATTTGGCTTCGTCAATTTTTTTTTCTGATTGGAGCTTAACACGTGTTTCATTCTTTTTACCCATTCTATATCAAAGATCAAATTCATGATTGTTTCCTGTCAAGTGATCACCTTTAGAGTGCATTGTACATTAACAGAAAAAGTGTGGACAGCCATATCAAAACTACCCCAAATTAAACAGCAAATCATCTGTCCCAATATTCTAAATCTTGCTTTGGATATGGCTATGAAATGACACCAAAGTAGCAACAGTGCATTGTACCATTTGAATGGATTATACAGACTATGTGATGCAGCTCATGAAACTTGAATCATGCATACATTTTGGTATATACGAAGTTGGGAATAAGCTGAACTTCTGTATCTTTTTGTAGCACATTCAATCCTTGGGTCCTGCCGAGTTTTTGTTTTGTTTTGAATAAGAGAAACAACACTGATTTCCCTTGAGAGACATATTCACTTTCCAAAAAATGTGATTCTGTTACAGTTATTTAATAATAGCTGATACCCTTGCAATTCTGAAATACAGTAAATGAATGTCCAACTATATAGAACACTACTGGTATTTCTAAGTTGAAATTGGCTTATGCATATAAATTTGTCAGCAATAATTATTCAAACAAACAGCATTATCATCAACAATGTCTCTTATACACCTGTATATAGACCTTTAATCATAAGATATTGATTTATCTCCTTTTTAATTTTAATTTTCACAATTATTTTTCTTATGTGATTGGGATATGTCTGATAGGATGATCATAGGAAGATCAACATACATTATTTGCACAGCTTGATACTCATTATAACTCATTATAATTTTAAACATTTTTTTATCTTTAAAATGCCTCTTGCAAAAGTTGATTTAAAGATATTTTCATATCTTTCACCCCTGTGAAATTGATTTCTTGAGGTTTTTTCATAGCAGTGATCTGAAGTATTTTCCAATAATGAGGTGTAGCAATCTACTTACATGCTACAAGAATATGTTCTTCCTGTGCTGAATTAAAAGTGTATCTTCATTTGTAAATACAAGTCAAAATTCACATGTGATTCATGTGATTTGTTAGAATATTAATATTTTTAATGAATTCTGAAATGCACAATTTTAATTTCCAGATGGGCATGCAGGTAGACACGTAGTGACTATCAACACAAATGAACAAGATGACTACCAAGCTGAAGAAGGTACTGCAGGTGTACTCCAAGTTTGTAGATCAAGATCATCCAGTACAGCAACACTTACCGCAAAGCCATGAGGTACATAAAACTTGCCTCATCCACATTGAAATTGAAGAGAATTGCATGCAATTTAATATATTTAGTGCAAACAGAGAATTTGATAAAAGCAATGTTAGTATGCCAATACAGTGTACCTAATTGAGGTACACACAATTATTAAGATTGATCTTGTATATATGTAGTAGTAGTAGTAGTAGTAGTAGTAGTAGTAGTAGTAGAAGGCGTAGTAGAAGTAGTAGTGGTTTTTTGGAGAACGCATTCGCAACCTAACTGGCCAAATTGTAGTACCCAGACCATTGGTGTTCTGATTATTTGATAATATGATGTAATAACATTTGAATGATGGGAGAGGAGCATTATTCTATCATGCATCCTCTAAAAGACTTGAGAGTAGTTCATTCTAAAATGGTATATATCATATTTCCTTATGTAGCATGTAATTTGTGAAAGCAAAAACAAATTTACATGCAGCTATGTTACCTCTAATACCAAGTGCAACTCCAAATGCAACTCCAACAATTGACACTTGAAATGCATCAGCGCTAAAGCATATTATATTTAATTCAGCTGGCCTGCAATTTATGTGCTAGCTTTCAAGTTCAAAAGTTTCTATGACCAAATTACATTTTCCTGAGGCCAAACATAATTAAACAACAGGTGAAAATTGGTCAATTTTTGTTGTAAAAAAAAAAAAAAAAATCCAAATGTGGGAAATTCAGCATTGACATTTGAATTATACAAACATTAATTGTCATATTGTGAGTACAAAACTCCAAAGGAAATGGGAATGTTATGCATGAAAATGTAATTTAGTGGTACAGAGGATTTGGCCTGGTTTCCTCTCTCTCTCTCTCTCTCTCTCTCTATCTCTCTCTCTATCTATATATATAAAAGCAGGTAGAACAATAAATTGCAATGAAATGTAATTTAGATGTTTGATATTGAATTTTTACTTACACTTTGTTAGTTCATTTGGACAGCACCCTAAATTTCAGACAGTATTACAGAAATATTCTCCCAATATATGCTAAATGTACCTTTAAACATTTTTCATGCAAAACGATGATAAGGAATGTGTCACACCAAAAGAGAATCACATAACAATAGCATAGTTTGGAGTCTGCTAGCTTGAAACATGTGTTGCAAACAAAACAATCCATCCAAAAGAAAAGAACTAAGAAAGAGCTGTGACAGGTTACAAACTGTATTTGCAAGTTACAACATAAAAGAAAAACAAATAAGTCAGAGGTATATCATATTCATTGTAATGAATCCACATCATTCTTAATACTGCAAGCAAATAAAATCTGTTTTTGTTCTCCTTCAACAGATTCCATACCAGCTGATCCCATCAATTACAAGGGAAAATGCAACCACATAATCTCCCGAAATGAGAATGAGGAGGTCTGCAGACATGCAATCCAGAAGCTATGAGGGGAAATGGACCAAAGAATGGAGTATCTAGCAGAACAGATCGAGGTTGTCCTTGGGAGGAAACCCATTACAACAGAGGCCTTTCTTAGTTCTATTTCTGGGGCATAGGGAGCTAAACCTGACAACCTCTCTGTCATGACTTAGATGGCCTAAGTAACTTTAAGGGGTAAGATCTTATGGATCAGATGGGGTGATTTTTCAGAACAGACTACAGCAAAAAGCAGACTTGTGCTGGCATTCTAAAAAGTATGACAGGTTTTGAGGAGCAACAATTGACTTTTTGCTGAAATTGGTGGTGCTGTGGCAAAAAACTTTGTTTTGAAAATGCAGTAGACAAGTCAGGTGAGAGTGTGAAGATGTCAGTGATCTTGAAATTATGAGAAAAACGTGCTTGATTTTAGCTTAAAGCTGGGCAAGAAATATGTTCTAACCAGAGAGGACTCGCTAGATAGAGGAACAGATGGAGACAGTGAAAGGAGAGAAAAAGGAAGATAGAGGGGAGAGAGAGAGAGAGAGAGGGGGAGGGGGAGGGGAGTGAGAAGGGGGAGGGGGAGGGGAGAGAGGGAGGGGAGAGGAGAGAGAGAGGGGATGGGAGGGGAGGGAGAGGGGGAGGAGGTGAAGAAGCAAAGTAGAAGAAGTGTACAAGTAGTGAGGTATTGTTTTAAGCATGGATGCACTTATAGTGATGACAACTAACTTTGGAAAAAGAGCCGATGATGCTCTTTGCCATATAATGATAGACAGAATCTGCTTAGAAAGAGATCTGCTTTGATTATCTGTAGGTTACAGTGAAATCACATGAGTGAATTCATCATGGTTTGAATTCAAGTTACCTAAGGACAGTCTTCATGTCCCTTTAGTCATTATCAAATCTTTACGAAACTGTTTGAAAGCCTAAATTTTATTTTTTATCAATTTCCAAGAGTACAGGTAGGCTACTAAATAATCAATGCAAGAAATGTACATAAAGTTTTGGAGTATCTCATACAGAGCAAATAATTTTATTTGGAGTTAATACAGACTGTCTTAAAGGGCAATCCAACCTTGGTAATAAAATGATTTGTATGAAAGCAGAAAAATAAGAAAAACAGGATGGTGAAAGTTTGAAAGAAATTGGACAAGGAATAAGAAAGTTATGGGTGTTTGAAAAATGAGATCACTACCTCTATGCAAATCTCAAATTGGCAATTTGGTGATTGGATTGTGACATTTTTGTGGACAACTCTCCCATTTGTCGTACACAAAAATATCATTAATTTGCGGTTTTCTTCGAGGCGCTTTTACCCTCGGGGCAGTACTCAAAATATATTGGAGACAGCATATTGTTATAGGTTCTCATGAAAGAAAAAGATGCTATTGAGTAATACATTTTGAAAAAAATGACATTTTAGTCATTTTGTGTATTGGAGCGAGTGGGGGAGTTGTCCACAGCTACATCACAGTGGCATTACCTATTTGGCCAATTTGAAATTACCATATGTATAGTGATTACAACTATCAAAAATTCATAACTTTCTTATTGTTTGTCCGATTTCGTTCAAACTTACACCAATCTGCTTCTCTGATTTTTCCTCTTTCTTTCAAAGCAACTTGCTATTATGGTTGGATTTCCCTTTAAGTATAAAAATACGAAACCGGCTAGATTCTTTGGAATAAACAAAAGTTTGTATGTTACATCTATGAAAATGCTTCCTGCACAAGTTTCTTCATGATTTCCCCTCATAATAATTTACTTGTCATTATCCAATATCTTTGTAAGATGCCATAAACTTTAATGTAGTTAACTTCATTCCATATATATAGGAAAGACTTTCTTTTTACAAATAGATGTGTAAACAAATCTATCCTTATGTATGGCAAATAAAGTTATGGCTGTACAATATGTAGAAATAGAGAATCAAAATTTAAGTGATTAGTCAAATTGGGGACAAGATTAAAGTGAGTGTGTGGGGGGGGGGGGGTGGTCAACATGTTAAAAAGTTAAAATTTCTACAGTATAAAACATATTACAAGTACATGTATCACTGTGCATTTTTATACTCTTGTGATGCCTTGTGTCAAAGATAATTAAGATAAAACTTAATTTTTAGTGAAAGGTCATTACAAAATGGAGACATTAATTTGAAACTATACATTGGATATTAATAAGTTCATGGTGAATATTGACTTGTATACAAATGAAGATACACTTTCAATTCAGGACATGTATTGATTTGTTTCATGTGTCACTATGTGATTCTGTGAGGTTTCCTTTTTAAGTCTGATTAACATTAGATGGTCTCTCAAGATACTCATTTTCTCCCTGGCAAGTGACAACAATCTGTTGGTTGTATTACAGATCTTGGGATACCTTGCTCATTGTTGTTATTGGAAAAATATGGGCTGCTTAATTTATTTTATCAATTGTAAGGGATTGAAATTGTGTCAAAGGCTGATTGTGTGCTCTTCATTTTTTTCAACCAATCAAGGTTGATAGTGCTTGTCAGATAGTACTTTATCTTTATTGTCACAATTTTTTAATTGTGTTGTTCAATGTGTTCACTATGTAATATGCAGTTTTTCTTCTTCTGTGTTTCCACAGTTTGCAGATTTATTGATGACATTGCTACTCAGAGCAAAAATTGTCACTTTTGAATCATATGTCAGGTACATTGGAAAGTTTAAAGGAAACCTACTACCTTGAAGTGTGTAAAAGCAGCAAAAGCTATTTCATTCCTGAAAGCCACTGCACAACAGAGTATACTGTTATATGCAATATTCAGCTTGTTTGAATAAAAGAAACATAAATGTATAGCTGCACACCCTTGAAGTCAGTGATAGGACCATTTGAGTGGCTATAACAGTTACTCTATTTTGAGTTGTATACACACCAGCAGTCAACACTGCACAGATGTGTCTTTTTAGAGTAACATGTATATTCATAATTGTACCGGCTAAACCTCATATAACCACTGTTTGAAATAAATATTTTTCAATCTGAAATATCTTGAAATCAAAGAGAGTGAATTGGATGTCTTTTTATCATAAAATGCAGGTGTTCCATACTAAATTCTTAGGGAATAAGTAATACCCGCATACATGTAGCTGTATCCACATATTGCAAACTGATAAAACTCTATTTTTTGCACTTTTTTTACCAACACTGTGCACTATTTTCTAGCATTGCTAATTTCTGTCATTTATCTACATTCATGTGTATTTCAGGCTACTCTTTTTGTTATTAATTTTCCTTTGATGAAAAGAACAATTTATTGAGCAATTAATAATAAGTATAGATTCACAGATTAAACAAACATGATAGAGGACCAATCACGCTCCCTGTACTTAGTAAGCATTCTCTCCCATTTTTCCAATTTGTATTTCCTATCATCTCCTTGTGATGCTTGTAGTGAGTGTGCAGATATTTGTTTAGGGATAGACGTAACATAAAGAAGGGGTATAGTTGGAATACAATGGTAATATAAATGATTTTATATGCCTTCGTGAATGTTCTTAAATAATGCGACACATGTTTTGCTGTGCTTAAAAGTTTTGTTTGCAACAGTCTGAATACAACATCACCATGCATATGTATAAAAAGTGTCAGAACGTGGGGTACTCGTTTTTCTGAAGGTTCGTAATTCCGAAACACAAATTTCCATAGTAGAGGGTTCATAATTCCGAAAATGCAATAGAGCCCTACATAACTTTTCGGAACTACAAACTTTTGGAAATATGAACCCTTTTTCATTTTCGGAATTACGAACTGTGGGAGTAACGAACCTTAGGAAAATGAACCTTCGGAAAAAAGACATGTAACCACTTGAACATGAGTCCATCGCTTTTGTACCGACCACGACTGTATGGATAAGTGAAATATGGCTGTAGATTTTTATGATATTGTATACATTATTTCAAGAAGAAGTTCTACTCTTGTATGAAGATAATACTGAAATATAATCCATTAAAATGTTCTAAGTCAAAGTTGCTTATTTTGCAAGGTCTATATGGAAATAATATAATATTATAGTGAAGTGAAAAGGGGTACCATCAAGTAAATATGATTTGAGGTAAACATTTTGAGGTTTTATAACACAAAATAAATCATTGAATAGGAAAAACAAAGAAAATTATGTTTGTGCTTTATTTATAGTGTTTAAATGTGTCTGGTCTGCATGATAATTTGCCTGGATGTAAATCAGTTTGTGCCTCTGTGGCTTGGATTAAGGGGTGCAGTGGCATTAAAGGGAAAGTCCACCCTGATATCAAGTTGGTTTTGAAAGAAACAGAAAAATAAAAGAAAAAGATAAGTGGAAGTCACGGAATTGCCAATTTTGGTTTGATTGATTACAACTTCAAAAATACATAACTTTCATATATCTCATTGGGTTTTCTTGGAAATTGTTTCTCTAATTTTCTGCTTTTATGAAAATAAACTAAATAGGCCTACCAGGGTGGACTTCCCCTTTAAGGGTACTGGCATCATGGGGGGGGGGGGGGGGGGTGGCTATACTATACTTGGTGCATGAATACGAAAGTACAAGCTTAGGCCGTGAATTAGTGAGGGTGCTGGAGCTAGGGGTTGTGGCGTCTTCTTCCCTCTTCTGTTAATCACTTTCCTTCTCTCTTTTTTTTTTTGGGGGGGGGTGCCATTTGATGAGGAACTATGTTTTGATCATCAGTGAATATTAGGAAAACAAGCTTGAATAAAAGAGTCAACCTTCATCCATTATACCATTTGCTCTATGGAAAGAATAATGATAAAGAATAAAAGTCATTCCATCCTCATTTTATGGTTGTTGTTTATGTGCGTAAGGGTTTTGGGGTGGAGAAGGGGAAGGGGCTGATGTTTCAGCTAATATCGTAATAATGTAGTTCAACATACATAGAAGCGGATGCTTTGATAAGTGAACTTATTTGTCCGTGAATTTGATATTTTTTATGTTGAAGTTGTATCAACAGTGTTAACCCAAAATGACCGACAGAAGTTGGACGTGATCAATGGGAGAACGATCAGTCATATTTATACTGTGGCTTGCATTTTCCTCCACCGCATATTTTTCCAAACTGATGGAACGTCAAGATGTCATACCGTAACCTCAATGAATTTGAAAGAAATAAGAAAAGAAAAAGAAATATATAAATACTGATAACACAGCTTGTGTGTGAGATTGTTTAGAAAAGAGACTAGATATTGGTTTATAGAGTGAATGTGACGAATGTAGAGGGGAAGGACATGGAAAAGAAGTACACGAAAGACAACAAGCTTTCCATATTCAAATCAACAAATTTTGGAAAACTGTAGAATATCCACAACACAATTAATCCTTACCCTAAACCTAACCCTAACCCTAATCCCAGCATCTACCCTAATCCTAATCCTAATCATCCTAACCCTAATTATAACCCTAATGAACTCTAACCCTAATCCCTCAACATCTATCCTAACCCTAGCTAACCCTAATACTAATGAACCCTAACCCCGATCCAGTGGGGTATCTAGATCTTGGACTAAGGAGGGGCTAAACATCTCAGTTACCTGTAATAAATAATGTCGTCGGGTAAGGAAACCATTATTTTAAGGGCCGTGGTTTGCTTTATAGGAGGCATTTAACGGTAAATGAAGTAGGCCTAAATGTATAAGTTTGAGAACTTATTATCGTAGACATGGTTCGTTTTCTTGTATTCCCTACCCTACTAAATACTTTCTTCCCGCTTGGTCGAAAAGCTGTCAGGAGGGGCAACCACCCGATGTCCCTTGAATCCTACTGACCTGCAACTCCTCCCAAAACTCTAACTCTGAACCTAGCCCCGAACCAACCTCTGGCACTAATCATAATACTAACCCGAATATTTTAAAGTCAGTAGGATTAAAAGTTTAAGTTAGAATATATTATCAGGATTAGAGCTAAGTGAAGGGAATAGAATAAAGTTTATATCTAGGTGTTTGCAGTTTGATTTCGGGTCAGGTTTTAAGAGTAGATGAATACTTTGGAGAGGGGTCTGGCTAATAATCAGGTTTACAGTATCAAAGTTAGTTTGTGGTTTTTTGTTTAGGACGTAGACCTCAGTTACGGTGTAAAGGTTATGTTTGGGGGAAATTTAAGGGTTCGGATTAAGTTTCAATTTGATGGTTTTGGTACAATAGAAACATGAAAAATATTAGAAGTATGCACGAGAAGAATAAAAGAAGAGAAACGCTGGACTGGAAGAAATTAATAAGGTTCTGAATTATTTTTTTAAAAGGAGTACCGCTGCTCAAAGTGGAAAAAGCCCTCTATTGACTCCTTTGAAATAGGAAAATCCGTAAAGTCATTCATAGTCTTTATATTCAGGCCCTTCATAATTTCAATCTTTCTTTAACTTATTGTGTTATGGATGAATCTTCGGACAGAGAGAGAGAGAGAGAGAGAGAGAGAGAGAGAGAGAGAGAGAGAGAGAGAGAGAGAGAAAGAGAGAGAGAGAGAGAGAGAGAGAGAGAGTGAGAAGGGGGGAGGGGAGGGGGGAGGGATAGATTCAACAGTTCCATCGGTAGAAATGTACAACACGTTGCTATTCTGAAAATAATGACAGCTTTGTACGCGAGGCAAGCAGCAGAGAGAAAGAAAGAGAGAGGGGGAGAGAGAGAGGAGTGCACAGGTAGATATGTTGTGTGTTAAAATGCAATGAAAGTACTTCATAAATCAAGAAGAGACATTAATTACCAAACTTCAACCAAAATTCTCATCGCAAGTTCATGTTTTTCTACATTTTATCGCCCTTTTTTAAACTCTTCTTTCTAAACTTTATAAGGGTGGCCAGGTCGAGATTAAAAGAATAATGAAATTGAACACAAATAAGGGAACGCTACAGAGGCATGCCCTGACCCTCCCTTTGAATGCAGCAGAATTGAGCACATAAGGGTTAGGACGTACAGACTATTTTTACTTGCTTTGATTGGACGAAGTTTCTGGACCGTCTCGACATCGGCGTCCGCCAATACGTGTTGTGCAAATTACTCACACACATCCTCCGAGATCCTGCATGTTCATGCACTGCTGAGCTGCTTGGCAGCAATACGGTCCCTGAGCACTCGAAATGTAAAATGGTGCCAGTATTGCTATACGTAGACATAGGTATATGTTTCTTCTGTCCGGTCAAGTTAGCCTAATTTGTAGGAAATATGATTTTTCTTTATAAGTCAAAAGTCTCTCATACTTTCTCTCTTTTTCTTGAGTTTAATTTATGTATTATTTAATTGCTGTTGCCATTGTCTATGGTTTTTACTTCATACTTTGATACCTATTTTTGTAATTTTCCTAGGAATCAATGATAATATTTTGCAATTTTCTTTTGAACTTTCAAAATCTCCTTTCTGATGATAACCTGATTCTCTGTAATTGTTCCATAGTACCGTATACACAAAAAATTTGCTGCCTTTGTCATATCATGTATCTCAATGTTGTTTTTTATACTTTGAAGCACTTGACAATTTTTGATGATGTTACTGCATGTTCAATGAAGTGGATAAACCTGAAGATGAGGTTGGGCATTATCAGCTGGTATACACTTGAAATACAAATGTATAAATTAAAATGGGGTTACAAAATTGTTACCAGAAGAAGCAAAGGGGATGACATACAGTGTGTGTGCATGTGTGTCAATAAAAAGGAAACCCATATTCAAGTCCTAATTTCCTAAAAGCAAAGGAAAATTGCAATTGATATCTCTTCCCTAATCTGATTGGTTGCCCCCCAAATATTATCATCAATGACTGAGAACTGGCCAATTTGGCAATGAGGATTTGGGGAAGTGTTCCCAATAGGCCGCACGATATTTTGGCTAGAGAGCCGGTTGATTTGAGGTCTGAGGGCCGGTCGAAATAAGTTAAGTGGGCCTCCACATCAAAATTTTCAATCAAAATTTTAGTCCTAGTCTGCCCCTGCATGTACATGCAGGCCTATCTGTATGGTTATTTCACCTAGTATTGTTGATTCAAGTGACATTTCTAATCACCATAAGACCTAAAACCCACAATCAGTGATCATAAAAAATTCCAGTCCATTTTCATGTGATGGTTAGCAATATAAAGAGGATTTTCTTGTACGATGATTATTTTCACTATTTTGCTACATGGGCAAATCTTGGTATGTTTTAGTGTGTCATGAACATTTCTATAAACATTTGAAGCAGTAAAGAAAAGATTTTACTTTGAAACACAGTGTCTAATTTAAGACAAGTGATGAACACTAATTTCACAAATAACATTGGAAAAATGCATAAAGAGAATGTGAATATATGTACAGTCCCAAATAATTATGATTCAAATGTTTCCTGAATTAATCAAATTGATCATGCTCATTACATGTTATTGGACACTGAGTTTATCAGTGACAGTTGAACTTCCCGAATGCATTATGCCAAATGCATACTAGATTGTCGTGGCAGAATATTCATTCCTGTCAACTATATGCCATATTCATAGTTTTATAGTTTCCATGAAATGAAAATGGTTGTAATTTTGTCTCTAATTATATTTTTCTGTCAAATTTGCTCTGAACAGATGCCATCTCAAAATCACTACAGACTGAGCATTTACATTTTAGTCAACGTTAAATGACAGTGCTGCAGTTTTATGTGGTTGCATGAGATGTAGATATCATGTCCCGTCTTGCAATAATTAAATTTATGTGTTCTTGTAACTATGCAGCAATTTCAAAGGAAGCAGAATCATCACTAAAAATGGATTTTTTTTATTGCCCATCTTTGATCAAGTGGAGAATAATGCTGGTGCCCCCCCCCCAACACTATTTCCCCTCAATAAAAAGGCTGGATCCACAGTACACCACTGCCAGATCCGAGTGTGTGTGTGTGTGTGTGTGTGTGTGTGTGTGTGTGGAGACAGGGAAGTTCACCACCACTTTTTAAAAGGTATGAAAAAAAGATTAAAAATGAAAATTGGAATGTGTGACAAGTACATGTTAAAGCAATATTATTAACTTTTTTGGTTGTGTCCAACAACAGGACATTGAAGTATTCATGCACTGACATAACATGATGATACTAAAAAGGGAAATCCACACATCAACGCAAGTTCTTCCGAAGACAAGTAGAACTTAGAAGTATTGAAGTTACAAATAGGTAAAAAATGGAATGAAAAAAAAAGGACTTTTGATATTTGAGATTACAAAAACAGTGGTATTGTATTTCAGTTTGAACTATTAATGTCATTGTGACGTGATGTAGTCAACTATACTCTTACACATAAAATGACTGAGATACATGTATAATTTTCCAAATTCATGGATGAGCTGGGTTTTCCATGAAAGGAGACATATTTATATAACATGCTAGTAATACTATAGATGAATACTACCTGCAGGGATAAATATGTGCAGAATGAAAATTTATGACATCTCATACAAGTAGGATAAGCGAGTTATTTGCCCATCTAAGATAGATTTGTAGGTAACAATATAAACTTTCAAACATTCATTACGTTATCTTGTTTTTCAACTTGTTAAAATTGTCAACCAAAATTTTTGTTTCCTATACAATTCAACTTGTTACAGAGAGAGAGAGAGAGAGAGAGAGAGAGAGAGAGAGAGAGAGAGATGAGATGATAAAGGAGATATGTTATTGCTTTGAAACAAATCTTTTTTGTGTCAACTAATATTGTCTTGCTAAACATTTTTTTAATGCAGAGGATTAATCAACACTTTCTCTCATACAAGTACCTCCAAGTTCTTCAAACTATTGATACCATAGAAACTAAAAGATTTGGCAGACATTTACATGTATACACATTTATAGATCAGCTTTTGACCTTTGAATGCATTTCATATTGCATTAGTGAGCAAATACTTTATTTGGTCACATACTTTTTAGTTGGTACATGTACATTCTAATCTTTAAAACCTTATCAGATCATGTTAAGATGAAATTGTATATTCACCAAGCATCTTTACTCTTGACGTCATTTTTCCCTTAAAAAACATTTAATTTCAAATGAAAATACAGTTATGTATACCTTGAAATTGGGGGGGGGGGGGGGGGAGTTGAAACTTGGTCAATACAAATTTAATTATAATAAATATAATCATACCCAACCACACTTCTGTAGATATCAAAAGGAGTAGTCAATGTCATGCAAAATGGTACATGAAAAACACAATAAATAAATGCAATGCACTTATATCAAAGTTTTAATTCAGTGAGTGACTCACACGGGCGGATCCAGGATTTCGTAAAAGAGGGGGCACAGAGCCGGAAAAGTATACAATTAAGGGGGGAATTTTGTTCATTGTGTACTTAAGGTATGCCAGTTGGGTTTCAAAAGAGGGGGCATGGCTGGTTTTCCCCCTATGTAGATCCACCACTGGACTCACACACACACACAGATTCAGATCACTGATGACTTGCCATGACCCCCCCCCCCCCCCCCAAAAAAAAAAAAAAAAAGAAGAGAAAAAAAAGAAAAAGAAAAAGAAAAGTTAAACCTTAAATGGATATAGAATATCCCAATCCAATAAGTACGAATTACCTTCTTGGTTCAATAGTTTTTAACTCGACTAACTAGTAATTATAATGCATGCACTGTACCCCTGCCAATAAAACCAAGATGAAAAAGAAATTCACAAGAAATATACATTTCAACACTTGACTGTATTTTATGAATAAAAAACAAAACAAGATAGTATGGATACACCTTTAAATACATTGTAACATTTGTACATGAAGCATGTAATAATTGGACATTAGAAGTTACATGTATGACAAAAATAACAAGAAAACAACAGCAATAACGATAACCATAATATAAAAATAACATGAATTATATAGACAACAGTGAATTATTATCAGAAAATCATGCATACTCTATGAAAGAGTGCTGGAAAAATTACTCCTAGAAAAGTTACAAGCTGCCATATGAAAAGATGATAACTTGAGCTAGATAGTAGTTGACGTTTTCTCATCTTAATGTAGTAAAATGCTAAGCACATAAATATTATTGCAGACAAGCGAATATACTTGAACATATTTTGCACATGTGCATTAAAACCAAGGTGTACATGTTACATCTACACGCATAGCATTAGACAACTGGATAGTGATAATAATTTGAACTTTATTTCATGTTTCATGAATTTCGACTGAAAGGGTGTCCTCCCTACATTTCTTACAATGATGATGAGACTGTACCCTAACACTTTGTAAGACCCAAATATACAGCTCCATGTAACTGACTTATATTCACATGTAATTTGGAGCTTGGTTTGTAAGGAAACTTAACATCAAATCTGAATTTCCAATTAATGGGGATTAGACAATAATTTCCACATATACATCTATGACTGAATAATAGCACCCCCCCCCCCACCAAAAAAATCAATTGCACATAGTCAATACAGTCTGTGCATAAAGTGTTGAGTGATCTATGAAGCCAAAATGCAGGATCAATAGATTACAGGAAAAAACACAATCTCAAATTTGTGCAGACTTGGTATATATACATGCAAGTAAGTATACTGAGCAGTAAAAAAAAAAAAAAAAAAATCAGTGGAATGAGGAACTAATAAGAACAATAGCGAGCATGCTAACAGAAATGTAGTCCTTTTAGGAAAAAAAAAATCTCTCATAATCACTGAGGTCATCAATGTAAATCCACCATCACTATAATGTGTTTGAAAATCCTACGGTTGAAAATCCTATGGTTGTAACTTTGTCAATCTGTTTATCAAAAATGGAAAACTGACATTATTTTCCTAGCTAACAGTAATGCCATTAGTACAGTGCTTTAGCTAAAACAATGACTTTTTGACACTACACTGCTTTAATGAACTGTGACAATTCATGCTTAGGAAATGAATAAAACTTTGATAGTATAATGTAAAGCAAAATAAAGAGAGATGTGAAAAATGAACTTGCAAGTCACATTACCACTTCGCAAATTTCTCTCATATAGTAATCTCATGTTTTCCCAATTTTCAACAAAATGATTACTCTTCTTCCACTGATAAGAGCTTGTGGGCATTTAATCACCCTGTAATTAAGCACAGAAACAACAATGGGACAAAAGTGGAATGATTTTCATTTGATGATCTACTGAAAAGTAATTTTGACATTTTTCACTGAATGTTCAACACCAGGCCTACAAATAAATAATATAAATGTGTACAAATCCAATGTTACAACAAAAATATAAAATACATGTACTAATAATGAGCAAATGATAAGACATTGAAATGATTGTTCAAAACCACTTAGATATAACATCCTGTGCAAATCTGATTTGTGCTCTACAGCATGTACATAATATACATGTACATCATGTAATTTACAGCATATTTTTGTTAACTCTTAAAAAAATTTCTGGTAGAAACAACCTAATCAATGCAATAAATGCATGATGAGCAATTCAAATTACTTTGCACCAGTTTCTATCAAAACAGAATTCCATTAAAAAACACAAGATTATGATTCAATATTGGTGCATGAGTACAGAAACACTGGCATTCATTTTGTGAAAAACCTGTAGATTGTTCACCATCTTAAATTCTGAACATATAACGTAATTTTCATCACACTTGTGCATTCACAATGCTTGAGATAATAATTCTAAAACTCCCAGTCCCAATTTCATTGAATACGTCATTACTTATTAAGCAATGGTTATACATTCATATGGCTTAACTTTTATCACAGACATTGATGGATATATGTGAAATGTGAACACCTGAATGGGGAAAAAAAAAAATCATAAAATTATATCTAAATTAAATGCGAAAGGTCCTCTACTGGTCATTAAAGTCATATATTTTCCATTCAAATATGTTGGATACAGGGCTAAGACAAGGAATATGGGGCAGCTTATTCATTCCAAATCAGGTAATACACTTTTTGCCTTGTTTTGTTATGTTCAATGTTGACATTTCAATTAAAATCAGAAGTTATCACATCTTCAATAAAAACATGAATGCGACAAAGTAGCCCCACATCCAAAAGCTTTATAGAACGGCAGCTTACAAATAACTGGCTGAAGTTCCTGAAAATTCTTGATGAAACTGATGACATTTGGGTACCTCATGTCAGTCCAGATCTACAAAGAGATATAAGAGATGGCAGAATGGTTGGTAAAAATAGAAATGAATTCATATCAAAACATTCGAAGATGATATCTATTAGTTTGGAAAATACTTGAAGCTAAAAGCTCATCATTGTCTTTGCTAAGATGGGTCTCCCACCACTTTTTTATATAAGTTACTTAAATCTGCCCTTCCAATGAATGAAAATGATACTGGCATCATAACCTACAATAGTGATTTCAAAGATTGCCTTCTTGGGCTTTTTAGAGAGACTTGTGTTACCAGAATTTGTCTAATGTCAAGGCACATTAGGTTTATGCAACAAACCCTACCAATGAATTCTGCACTATGCAAAGCTGCTTACTAGCCATACATGTATGTACATAAGCAATTGAATCAGTTTACAGAAAAGCATGAGTTTGAAAAGAAAGCATTGTTTGTGTTTTGGTGAAATCTCAAAACAGATGAAACTCCTAAGCAATGGGAGTTAAGAGACTCATGATCAGAGTTTAGCAAGTTATCATTCACACTATGACAAAATTAACAATGATTGCATATTAGAAGTACAGGTATATAGGTATCACATTGCTTTTAAAGATATTTGGAGTTGGCATTATAACTGTACATAAAAAAATTGTAAATAATGAAAATATGCCAATGTAAATGCATATTTGCAAAGATGGTTTATCAATGCATTGCAGTGAACCTTTATGTTTTAATATTGTGGAAAATTGTAATTATTTCAGAGTTTGAATTTGCTACCCACGTTGACAAAATGTGATAGTTAAAGGAAACCAAAACCCAAGGAGAGAATCAATGTTATTGGAAAGTGAAAATTCAGAGAAGCACTTTACAAAAAGTTTCATTAAAATTGGTTAAAAAATGAGAGAGTTATGGAAGTTTGAAAAGTCTCGTTTTACTTTCTATGGGGATCCTCAAATTGGCAAAATTGCTTCAAAATGGCTGATTTTGTGAACAACTCTCCATTTGTTTTGTACACAGATTTTCAGATTTTCCCCATTATCTTTCAAGGTGCAGTTAATCTCCTTCTGAGCTCAACATATATAATGAGAAAATGTATTTTACACCACATATGTCGAGTTCAGGAGGAGACAAGGAGCACCCTGAGAGATAATGGGGAAAATCTGAAAATCTGTGTACAAAACAAATGGAGAGTTGTTCACAAAATCAGCCATTTTGAAGCAATTTTGCCAATTTGAGGATCCCCATAGAAAGTAAAACGAGACTTTTCAAACTTCCATAACTCTCTCATTTTTTAACCAATTTTAATGAAACTTTTTGTAAAGTGCTTCTCTGAATTCTCACTTTCCAATAACATTGATTCTCTCCTTGGGTTTTGGTTTCCTTTAATACTTGTAGACATCATCACATCTTTTATCCTCAAACAACCATATGGAATCGAATGAAATCCCTTAAATAAAAGTTACAAGCTCATTTTGACTGAGGATCAATAACCGAGCAAGGTCTGAATTAATTTTTCACATGTCACTTTATCATTGTAGACCTGTCAGACAAAATAAAACAAGTGCCATCTGAGGGTAAATTTCATTTGGCTTCCTACAGTATAAAGCACAAAATATTTGAGTTATTAGAACTCTCTTAATATTAATGCCAGATAAGGATGCCCTCTTTCTTCCATGATGTGTATTATATCTTACGTTCATAATGACGGAATAAAGCAAAATTTCAATTTTCAATTATGATCATCTGGAAATAGGTCCAGGGGCTGGCTCCAGTATAGGAAATCATAACAAAACTTTCACTTGAAGATTTCATGAAAACAAACATGGAGCTTGTATAAGAAAAGAAGACACCAATTAAAACAAACAACAACAAACAAAGGAAATACATATAAGGCATGTCAAAAAAAAAAAACAAATCACTACTACATGTACCTGGTATACTGCTGCATGGGGTCAGTTCTGTTTGCTGAGAAATAAGCTTGGGAGTCTTGAACTAGTTGACAGCAAAACTCTTTCCTCAGTTTTATATTACATCACTCCAAAATAGACTGTAATTAATACAAAGGAGCAAGAAAGAAATAATTACAATAAAGTACATGAATGAACATATAAAGAAACAAAAATAAAATGACTTTACTTTTTCCCCAAGTGTGCACTTCACTGAAATAATCATAGACAAACTTTTAAAGTGTCTACCCTGGTATTTAATTGATTTTAATAAAAGCAGAAAAATGAGAGAAACAGAATAGTAAAAGTTTGATAAAAATCTGATAAGAAATAAGTTATGAATTTTTGAAGTTGTAATCAATCAAACACAAATTGGCAACTCCATGTCGTATCTTGTGAGCTCCTCTCCGATTTGCTCTGTACAGAAAATGTCATAAATTTTCATTTTCTTACATGTAGTTTCTGATTAAGGAATAGATTTGTTTCATACAGGTTTTGTGTAAAAACATATGAGCAATGATTATATCTAAGGTGCATCTATGTTTGAATATTTTCTTTAGAGAAAATGGAAATTAATGACTTATGGGTACAGGGCAAATGGGAGAGGAACTCGCCAGGTACGTCACAGAGTTACCAATTTGTGTTTGATTGATTACAACTTCAAAAATTCATGACTTTCTTACTTCTTATCATATTTCGCTCAAACCTTCACTGATCAGTTTCTTTCATTTTTCTGCTTCCTTTAAAACCAACTTGTAATCAGGGTTAACTTTCCCTTTTAGCAATGATAATCTGGGAGCAGGTTTGACTTATTACAAGATTTATGTAAGAGACCCTTGGTATACTAATAAAATGTGTAAATGACCAACAAAGAAATAGCTCAGCTACCTGAAGGGAACCTACATTAACCTTACCCAATGCGTATTGTTTCAATCTTCTTGGGCCATTTTCATCAAATGGCAAGTCAGTTCTTTTGCATTGTATTTTTCCTTTAAGTTACTCAAACTAACAATATCTCTTATACCACAATATTATAGTGAATACACTGAGAGTTATATTTGTCTCTACCTTGTAAATTATATGATTACATACACAACTCATGTACTTTTAAGCCATAACTCAGTTTGATACTCATTTTACGCAAAATAAGTAGAATTCAATACAAGGCCTCATACTATACATTCTCATTTTCTTTTATTCTTTTTGTCTTTTTATATCAGTAATTTTTTCTGTGACTTTCAAGTACTTTGTTTTATTATGTATCAACTCTTCTGTGTATGTGCATGTAAACAAAGCAAATTTCCATTGTTTATTATGGATAATAAAACATTGAACTGAATTTAATTAAAGTGAACTTTTTCAATTTTTCAGTCTCTTTTAATGCATTGTATTTTATTATATTTATCATGCATTACTGTGTTTGCATGAATATTCCAATAAGAAAATACTACAATGTTGTTAAATTCAAAGATTTACAAAGGTATATGCAAAATAATCTTTTGCATATCTTTGAATTTAACAATGGGTTTCACATACACACACACACACGCACACACACACACATAAATTGTGTATTAGTGCAAATGTAATGATGATGTGCTATTTTATTTTGGATTGACATGCAACTAAGAAGAATTGCAGGACCTCACAATGGATGGTCTGATTTTCAGCAAACTAGGTCTCAAAGTAACTCAAAGGTCTGCCACAATCTGCAAATTTCACCGACTTTAATTTGCACAGAGGAGAATGACTTCTATGACTTGTTGAAATGAAAATGAGTTTTTGTCTTTCTACTTCTCATACAGCAGATTGCTATACATTTGGTGACTGGTTACAATAGTAAAAAAAAAAAAAAAAAAAAAAAGCCTGAAATTTGCTTTCATTAATGTGACATAGAAGGAAACATAATGACTTTTGGATAATCCCTTGTCCCTTTGCAAAAATTCTAAAATTTTGTGGTTTGGCTCAATAACTTTCGATTTAGACCCTTAAAAAAATACCATACATGAGTGAAAACAGCAAAAGTTTCTACCAATACTGTGCCCATTTTGGTTGCTTTGTCAGAATGACTGTTTCATTACAAATATCGCCAACTTTTAGCATAATCAATTTCCATGTTTATTGTTTTCAGATACACGACCATGTCTAAGAAAAAGGTAGGGATAAAATGAAGGTCATAGAGTTACTAATAAATTGAGGGAGTATAATGTAGGTATCGGTTTAGTGCTTACCAGGCCTGAAAGGGTTAGTGTTGAACACAAGTTTTTTCCCCTGAATTTTACAGACTATCATTTCTGGCATAATTACATCAGTTCTGACTTGTAGTAGACTAGTGAAATGATAAGCACCGTTAAAACTAATCCAGTGGCGTATCTAGGGATTATGGCACCTGGGGTTAGCAATAAAGTTGCACCCCCCCCCCCAAACTGATCTAAGTTCTTGTAAAAGCGAGGGAGCAAAGTGACCGAGCGAAAGATTTTTTTTTTGTTGCATTTTCAACCCCTCAAAATGAAATTTCTGATGCATTTTTCCCAGCAAACGTTCAAAATTAAGCACTGCTATCGAGAGGTAGAATTTTGAACATTGATAAATTAAATGGTTTTCTATTTCCTTTCGTCTCAAATGGGGTGCAAAATTAACAAAACCCCTTGAGAAATAGATAAGGAATTCAGCAAGGCAACGGAAAGTTGAGATTTCTTAATGTTCAACCTTTGCAAAATTCATGCTATACACTTTATCCCACACTGGGGGTGCAATATCAACAAGAAGTTGATTAAACTTACACGAGAGTGAGCAAAGCAACAACAATTTTATTTTATTTTTAAAATTCTGAACCATTTAAAAACCCTGTTTTAAAATGATATCCTTCACTGTAGCCCAAAATTACAAGATCCTGGAGCATCATATGCGAGGGAGGAAAGTAACAGAGCTTTAGAAAATATTTAAACCCTGAAAAAAATGTATTTCTAATGCATTCACCCTACAGATTAGGGGCTCATAATCCTTAATGATCATGATTTTTCTTCATTTCCTTCTCTTTTTCTTTCCAACTTTTAGCGATTTTTGCACCCCTTCAAGTGCTGCCCGGGGCAAATTGGCCAGGGTTGGGTTCCATGTTCACATTTTTATGTTATCCTTCATTTTCTTCATACTCCTTAACTGGTAAGCCATAGCTTGCCAGGGGTGGTACTCTGAGATTTATTTTATCTTGATTTTAGTGAAATGAATTTAATTGTCATAACAAAATGTACACTTATGGCTCATCATTGGTTAATGACTGCGCAAAAGTGGCTGTGTACACGAAAGACATCGGCGCAAACACCAATGAAATGTGGCAGTTTAAAACTTGGTATGATACATAAAATCTTTTCACTAAAATCAAGATAAAATGAATCTCAGAATACCACCCCAGATATTTTATCACCCTGCAATGCAAAACCAAAATATTTTTCCAGAATTTGCTAATTACATGTATATGGTGAGTTTACCTCTTCCAGTTGACCACCACAGAAATTGACACAGCTCCACATAAGGATGGTTCCCTGTGCAGGATGAACAAAATTGGTGTTTATCAACCCTCCACTGTGTAGATGTATTCAGTGGAGCCAGGTCATCATTTCATCGAACCGTCGTAAGTACAAGTTTGCCGACATCCCACTGAAACGTACATGTACATTGTTAATCTATACACATGTGCTTAGAAACATGGTATTAAGCGCTTTATAAATGTTGTATATTATACAGTTCAATTTAATGGGATGTACTGTCGGGGAACTTGTACTACGACGGTTCGATGAAACGCTGCCCAGACCTAGTCTCAATGGAACAATTGCAATGTGTACCAGCAGACATGTATTAACAATCACTCAAAACTTTTATGTGACTAAATTCCATCTTTTGATTGGACTTCATATGCTCGAAGTTGATGGTTTTCAATAACTCATTGGTTTCTTAGAACATAAATTGCTTGTTTGTATATAAAACGGTGCTGTTTTATTCACATTTTAAAGACACAAAATTCAAGACACATCGCACCACTTTCTTCTGTTGAATGGGATGAGGGATCCTCGTAGTACCACATCCTACTAGTACTGGTCCTATACCTATTCGTTAATGAAAATGGACCCTAACCCCAATGGGACACAGGATAAATTGAGGTTGCAAACAGTGGGTCATGTGACCCACTGTTCTAATAGCTCATATAGGACTGATGCCTAAGAACTATAGAAGTGCCTAGTGTTGCAAAATGGAATTGGTGTGAGTTTATCTTCACATTCATGTGTTCTACCTACAATGGGCCATTTATATCTCTTGATTGGTCAGGTAATAGGTGATCTTTTACACTGAATTAGACACAATTGATTCATAATGATTTCTGTTTGATGAAATGTGCGTGCCTACAGGACAATGTAGACAATGATGATAATTGATAAATCATGCACTGAAAGGAAATAAGGTTAAAGGGAAATCCAACCTTAATAGCAAGTTGCTTTGAAAGAAAGAGGACAAATCAGAGAAGCAGAATGATGAAAGTTTAAACGAAATCGGACAAGCAATAAGAAAGTTATGAATTTTTGAAAGTTGTAATCACTATGAATATGGGAATTTCAAATGGGCCGAATAGGTAATGTCACTGTGATGTAGCTGTGGACAACTCCCCCATTCACTCTAACACACAAAATGACTAAAATGTCACTTTTTTTCAAAATGCATTACTCATTAGAATCTTTTCGTTCATGAGGACCTATAACAATATGCTATCTCCAATATATTTTGAGTACTGCCCTGAAGGACAGGGTAAAAGCACCTCAAAGAAAACCACAAATTAATGATATTTTTGTGTATGACAAATGGGAGAGTTGTCCACAAAAATGTCAAAACTGACTCACCAAATTGCCAATTTGAGATTCGCATAGATGTAGTGATCTCATTTTTAAAACATCCATATTTCTTAGTCCTTGTCTGATTCCTTTCAAACTTTCACCATCCTGTTTTTCTTATTTTTCTGCTTTCACACAAATCATCTTATTACCAAGGTTGGATTGCCCTTGAAGTTCAAATATTAATGCCAGGCTTTTAACACTTTACACATTAATTATTTGAATACCACTGCATTTCAACATTCTTCATGAAGGGATAGAAGTGTAATTGATTTGATTTAAAAACCCAACTGTATATCTCACTATAAAAGGGCTGTCAACCCTCCCGCTTTTTGCGGGAGCCTCAAGCCACCACGACCTTCCTCCTGATCTCCTGCTAAGCATGTAAATCTCCCGCTTCATGAAAAAACCTCCCGCCAAACGTGTAAAATTGGAGTAAAAAGACACCCCAAAATGCTAAAGACCTTTTTTTTTTATTGTCAGAGTAAAAAGACCCATCCCCCAACTGAGCACCTTATGGAGGGCTGGTGAGAGAAAACAAGACAAAACGAATCTCCCTCCAAGCAGTTCCCCAAAGTTGACAGCCCTGCTAAAAGCCATTTCAGAGGTGGTAGTTCCATTGCTTTAACACAGTCTGAAAGCCCTAGTGAACCCATTTATTACCTAAGACAGTTGTATGATCCCCCTACCATGAAAAAAGTCACTTTTTAATTGCTCTAAGTGTTTAATCTGGCCTTTTTCTCAATAATCTGTAAATTTTAAGCTAATTTACTGATGAAAAATATTGTCTTTGGAGTATTTCTGCTACTGTATGGGTAATCCCAGGTTTTAGGGGTATATTGTCGATTATTTCTGATCGCTAACTTCAGTGTACATGTAGTCTAGACCTCCTACAGGGTTATGTTTAGGGGGTAACCTTGCTAGTCATAAGGACCGCTATCCATAATGCCTGACTAAATGAATAGTGGTTTTGTATCAATAGCATTCCTTCTAAATAGCGAGCAAACCATAGACAAATTACCTCGCTATTCATAAGGACCTCCATTCATAAGGACCACTATTCATAATTATTCATAAGGGCCGCTATTCATAACGGGTGTTAAATGAATAGCAGTTTTCTATAAATAGTGGTCCTTATGAACCAGCACAATGAGGCAGAGATTACACACTCCCTATATGGGAGGCAATTCTCTACTGTACACAGGTTTGTACAAGTGCGAGGTTACCTAAAAAGTAACCTTGCATGTATGAATGGGTTAGGGTAACACTCAGCATACAGTAGGATGTCAACGCTGAAGTTAACGATCAGAAATAACAGTCAATAATTTATACCCCTAAAACCCACTTATGCATATATGTGGGGACCTAACTAAAGCTACATGTACACACTTTTGTTTCTTGCGGCTAAAAAGTCATTTTATTCAGTGGTTTATGCAAATTTACTGATTCTACATATTTTGAAGTAAAATCGCTGAAAAAAAATTATGACAAACAAATGTCAACAACAGAGTCTACATTTTAGAGTTGATGTTGACGCGGTATCAAATTTTGTTCAAGAAAATGAAACTAGGGTCCAAAAGCTAAGCACACATAATAGTCTAAATGAATGCAATGCTTGAGTTTGAAGCTGACTGAGGTGTCTAGTGAATTTCACCCCAATTTCTAAAAACATATCACCAAAAATAAAGGAAGATTACTCATTCATTTTGGCAAACATAAATCATATCTACCGTATATCATGGTTGAGGAAACCACTCGTTCGTTAGCACGCAAAAATAAAGTGCAGAGTCTATGGACAGGGAAAGAGGAAACCAATGCATGTAACGCAATGAAGCGCTTCTGTATGGAGTGAATGGTGGTTTCCTCAACCACGATAATGGCAATATCAATGATAGTTTCGTTGCTCAGTTTCACCAAAAGTTGGGCGCATGGTCATTGAATGCGTCGCATTACACAAATTTGCGGGGAGTGTAACTTTACCCTTTAGGACCCCTGGCTTACTCAAACATAGCTTTCATGGCTGAATATTCAGCCTTCAATAGCTATTGACTATAAATATAGAAGTACCGGTAGATCTAGATCTACTACTACATAGACTCTACTATTATTACATGCATGTAACTTGGTGTAGTAAAGAAAGATCATTACAGGATTAGAAAATAATTACCCGGTGTTTAAAATTTCACTTTGAACTTTGAAACCCAAAATGTGTAGCAAAGTGGGCATGAGCCTGAGGGTTGAAGAGTCCCTGAATCAGGTAACCAAGAAAATTGAAGTAAATTGAATCTTGCTTAGAGCTAGAGTGATTTTGGTGTCTGGTTTACGCTAGTGCAGAACTAGACCGAAAATTCTGTCTCCATTAGCCTCTTATTATTTTGACAGGGTCGGCTATTCACTCTAAGTCAAAATAATAAGAGGCTAATGAACGAGAGACAGAATTTTCAGTCTAGTGCAGAACCAGAAGTGAATTCATCAAACAGTCCCACAGGTTTGGTCCCATGTCCATAAGTGCCTAAAACCCAGGGGTGGTATTCTGAGCACCATTTTATCTTTTTGTATTCTGAGAGCACATTTTATCTCAGATTTTATCTATTTTATCTCACGCTCTTACCTCTTGCATGCCTTGCACTTTGATATGCGTGATACGCGGACAGCAGTGTCACTTTTTAACCCAAGGTGGAGATTGATGCTTTAACCCCCTCTTCCAGCGCTTGCAGCAAAAACGTGTTTTGCGCTTTAACACATTTTGTACTTTAAAACACGCGTTATATGAAGTAAAGACGCAATACGCGTCCAAGGAGAGAGATTCTATTGGCTAGGCATGCTAAAGGTGAGAACTAACAACAGTTTTTATTGGATAACGGATTTTAAATGGGTGGGTCCCAGTATCAATGAGATAAAATGCCGCTAAAAAAATTAAATTTATGCGCGTGTTATCTTGCCGAGATAAAATAATTTTTTTTTATCTGAGATAAAATTCAGATTCAGAATACCGCCTGAGGATTACCTCACTTATACATGTACAAACTTATCTGAAGATGACCTTGTACTCCAGACCAGACTAGCTTTTACGGGTAAATAGGCTTCAATACACTGTAGCTTTTGAGTTTTGTGTGTATCAGGGGGCCTTTTTCAAGTCTAGACCTCTAGATCTAGATCTAGAGTCAGAAGTCTAGACCATTCAATTTCAACATGAGAGGAAAATAATAGTTTAAAATTACACTTTCAACTCTGAATCCCCCAATTTGTGGCACAGTAAGAGTTGAAAAGTCCCAGAATCAGGTAATCTAGCAAATTTTAGAAAATCAAATCTTGCTTAGAGCAATTTTGTTGTCTGTTTTTGACTGCTGCAACAGTGAATGTTGGACACAGTCCCACATGACATAGGCAAGGGACTGACTATGCTATATGATGAGCGTAACTGTCAATCTAGGTGCACATTTAAAACATTTATTAAACAAATAAACTCACGTCATAACAAGAGCTCATCATCATAGTGATGTCCACTGTTCTTCGCACCAAGCACCAGTACAGTCTTGTAAAACTTCATCGCCAGGGCAGGTGGTGTGCTAGCTGCTCCTGTACCGCCCACATACTACGGACACTGCACCGGCCATCCGCTCGGGATCACCGGGGCGAGCGTGGGCTGGATCTGGATGGAGCATGCGATGATTTAGCGCAGAGCTAGCTAGCGCTAGCGCTGAAGCCTTTATTTCGCAGCCCTCATTGTCATTCACATGGGCCTATGGCTGCGTGGGAGCAGCCTTATGTACATGCTGAATACGATTGCTGGCCTCCCAGGTTTATCTTTGGAGTTTCTGGCAACTAATTCTAAATAGCCGCATTCTACAAGGATTATCCTGGGAGGTTTGATTACACACTCCTAGGATTTTCCTGGGAGAGTTTGTGGATCAGGTGATGTGAATGAAGAAGGCATAAACGATTCCAAGATGCGTTCTCAATCTTTAAATTCACAGGGACGGCTTTAAAAGCGAAGGGACGGCTGCAAAATACGATACTTTTAAAGAAAAAATTATACTTGATCAATCTATCCGCGGCGAATTTTTTTTCCCCGTGGCGTTTTGCTATAAATCAATCAAAATCATAATTCATCTTTTGCAAGCAGCTGAAAAGAACGCCTGATAGATGCAATGACAGTCGTTGTTTGTCAAATATCCACGTGTGTATGATGACCAACACGGCTGGCGTGGCAGCAGTACTATAGTATTTCTTTGTTTTTCTTCTCTCTATCTTCATTCTTTTCTGATGAATTTCTTTGTTTTTCTTCTCTCTTGTCTTCTTTTTCTTATGTATTCCTTTGTTTTTCCTCTATCTGTCTTTTTTTCTTAATGTATTTCTTTGCTTTTTTTCTCTCTGTCTTCTTTTGATTTCTTAATGTATTTCTTTGTTTCTCTTCTATCTTCTTTTTTTCCTTATGTATTTCTTTGATTTTCTCCTCTCTTCTTTTTCCCTTATGTATTTCTTTGTTTTTCTTCTCTCTGTCTTCTTTTTTTCCTTATGTATTTCTTTGATTTTCTCCTCTCTTCTTTTTTCCTTATGTATTTCTTTGTTTTTCTTCGCTCTTCTTTTTCCCTTATGTATTTCTTGTTTTTCTTCTCTCCGTCTTCCTTTCCTTATGTATTTCTTTGTTTTTCTTCTCTTTGTCTTCCCTTTTTTCTTATGTACTTTTTTATTTTTCTTCGCTCTTCTTTTTTCCTTATGTATTCCTTTGTTTTTCTTCTCTCCGTCTTCCTTTCATTATGTATTTCTTTGTTTTTCTTCCATCTTCTTTTTTCCTTATGTATTCCTTTGTTTTTCTTCTCTCCGTCTTCCTTTCATTATGTATTTCTTTGTTTTTCTTCCATCTTCTTTTTTCCTTATGTATTTCTTTGTTTTTATTCTCCATATCTTCCTTTTCTTTCTTTATGTATTTCTTTGTTTTTCTTCGCTCTTCTTTTTTCCTTATGTATCCCTTTGTTTTTTTCTCTCTGTCTTCCTCTTTCCTTATGTTTTTCTTTGTTTTTCTTCTATCTTCTTTATTCCTTATGTATTTCTTTGTTTTTATTCTCTCTGTCTTCCCTTTACCTTATGTATTTCTTTGTTTTTCTCCGCTCTTCTGTTTTTCTTATGTATTCTTTTGTTTTTCTTCTCTCTGTCTTCCTTTTTTCCTTATGTATTTCTTTGTTTTTCTTCTCTCTGTCTTCCCTTTTCCTTATGTATTTCTTTGTTTTTCTCCGCTCTTCTTTTTTTCTTATGTATTCTTTTGCTTTTCTTCTCTCTGTCTTCCTTTTTTCCTTATGTATTTCTTTGTTTTTATTCTCCATATCTTCTTTTTATTTCTTTATGTATTTCTATGTTTTTCTTCGCTCTTCTTTTTTCCTTATGTATTCCTTTGCTTTTCTTTTCTCCGTCTTCCTTTCATTATGTATTTCTTTGTTTTTCTTCCATCTTCTTTTTTCCTTATGTATTTTTTTGTTTTTATTCTCCATATCTTCTTTTTATTTCTTTATGTATTTCTTTGTTTTTTCTCTCTTCTTTTTCCCTTTTGTATTTCTTTGTTTTTATTCTCTCCGTCTTCCCTTTTTCCTTATGTATTTCTTTGTTTTTCTCCGCTCTTCTTTTTTCCTTATGTATTTCTTTGTTTTTCTTCTCTGTGTCTTCCTTTTCCTTATGTATTTCTTTGTTTTTCTTCTCTCTGTCTTCCTTTTTTCCTTATGTATTTCTTTGTTTGTCTTCTCTCTGTCTTCCTTTTCAGTATGCACAACACTTGGGTCAAATACGGGCGAATCTACTAATAAGAGACTAGGAAAATCGCTAGACCGTTCGACCTCGCTGTGCGGGGCTTACGTAACAATCAGCAAATATAACGCTAAACCGTTATAACGGTTTTGCGTGATTTTACTACACTGATCATGGGCAAGGTACAAAGAACTGAAGAACAAAGTGAATTATCTTCTGAAAAAAGAAAAAAGAAATTATCACAGTTCTCAGATAGATATGAGTAAAGGGAATAGCAAAAAAATGTGGCAGAGTATCAAGCACATTATTCCTAAATCCAATCATGTCTTACCCAGCAGCCTAGACGTGAATGGGACCAAAATTACTGATGACAAAGGTATTGCTCAAACATTTAATGAATATTTTGTTACTTGTGCTCAAAATATTACGCGTGATATCCCAAAACACGCTGAAATCATTCTAGAAGAAAATGAGCTAGCTAATACTGAAGAAAAGTTTGAGCTACAGCAAGTCACGAACGCATTTGTTTTAAAAGAAATTGAAAACATGAGTGACGATAAAGCAACAGGTGATGATGGAATAAGTTTCCGTCTTTTGAAAATGGCGAAATATGTCATTGTTGACTCTTTAACGTGGCTTTATCAATAAGTCAATTGCAACAGGACAAGACAAATCTTGAAAAAAGCAAGAGTTATTCCAATTTACAAGGCTGGTGATATATCCACTCCCAGTAATTACAGACCAATATCGATATTATCCGTAGTAAGCAAGATTCTAGAAAAAGCTGTGCATTTCCAACTATGTGATTTTCTCGACAAATATGAAATATTGTGTGCTAACCAATCAGGTTTTCGTCCCCTTTACTCTACTGCAACAGCTCTTATGAAATTAGTTATGAAATTGATAACAATGAATTAACAGGTGTTGCTTTCATTGATTTGAGGAAAGAATTTGACACTGTTGATCACGATATTCTGTTACATAAACTGAAAGCCATTGGCTGTTCTGATAGGGGTGTTCAGTGGTTTGTATCATATCTGTCTAACCGAGAACAGACGGTTTGTTTTAAAGGGACCACTTCAAGTTCCTCAAAAATTGTGATGGGTGTCCCACAAGGTTCAATTCTTGGGCCACTTCTTTTTTCTATCTACATTAATAGCTTACCAAAATGTATTGATGATGGTATTGTCGATATCTATGCCGATGACACCACTCTAACAGTTAACGGAAGAAGTGTTGCAGAAGTAGAGCGAAAGCTAACAAAAGGTTTGGAAAATGTTTTTTTTCGTGGGTGACAAAGAACCGTCTAGTTCTTAATGCCGATAAGACAAATGTGATGCTTATTGGACCACGATCAATTCTTAATAGTGTAAAGGATTTTTCTGTCACACTAAACGGCAGTTGTCTGAAAAGAGTTAAAGTTGCCAAGTGTCTGGGTGTCATGATCGATGAGGAGTTGCGATGGACGGAACATGTGCAAAAAGTTAGTAAGACTGCTCAAAAAAATATTAGTGTAATTAAGCGAGCAAAAAGTTATGTTCCAACCAGGTCTCTGAAACTTCTATATCATTCCATCGTCCTTCCTCATTTTGATTATTGTTCCTCTGTTTGGTCCGAAAGATTTCAAAGACAATCTATTAAACTACAAAAGGTTCAAAATCGGGCTGCCCGTATAGTGTTGGGAGAAGGATTCGATGTATCCTCAGAAGATATGTTTAGTCGGTTAGGTTGGATGCCTATTCAGACACGTTTCCAGTTTGGACGTGCAGTGATGATGTATAAAGCAATGCATGGCATGGCACCGGAATACTTAAAAAAAGATTTACAACATGTCAGCTCTCTACATGATCACAGCACAAGACATTCTGTAAGAGATACATTGCGTGTACCTAAATTTAGGACGGACACATACAAGCATAGTCCCCTAATATCTGGAATTGCAGTATGGAACCAACTTGAAACTTCTATCAAAATGTTGCCTACTTTAAACAGTTTCAAATACACTCTAAAAGCTCTGTTATCTGCCGAGGAGATGTAAGCTGTGAACTATATGGGGATATTATGCATAGCAACTTCTTTGGTATATGTATTGTTAATTATTTTCCCCCTCATTTTGATGTAAGGTTATCGTCCATATTTTAATTTGATTATTTCACAGTTTTCAATGCTAATAATCTTTAATTTAAAATTCGATTCGAAAATTCTTGTAAATAGTCAATGAATATTACTGAATAATTGCTTAACTAATGAGGAATCCAGGCCTTGTAAACACTGGCAAAACTTTCTAATGGACTTTCAGACCAATTTGCTTTCCGAAAATAGATTACAAGCTGAATATAATACCATAATGTAAAGAAGGTCAAGTACAACATTTTGGTGTAATTTGAGATCTCATCTGATCAATAACAAGTGCGCAAGTCGCATTATAAGATTTCAGCCCGAATCCAAGCCTAGTAAACATTGCCAAAGCTTTCAGATAAGTTCTGCCTTGCAATATTTGGGGTATAATAACGTTCCATCGCGACTAGATTACAAGCTGAAAATACTAACATGGTGTAGAGGAGAGCAAGTACAACATTTTGGTACAATTTGCGATCTCATACGATTAGTTAGGAGTGCGCCAGTCGCATTATAAGATTTCAAACCGATTCCAGGCCTAATAAAACATTGCCCACGCTTTCAAAGGTATTTTCTGACAAATTTTACATCTACCTTGCAAATTTCGGCACTTAATAACGTTCAAACGCTAATAGATTACAAGCTATAAATACTACCATTTTGTAGATGAGAGCAAGTACACTATTTGCGCAAGTTGCATTATAAGACTTCAAACCGATTCCAGGCCAAGTGAAACATTGCCAACACTCTCAAATGGACTTTTTGACAAACTTTACATCCACCTTGCAATATTGGGGGCTTAATAACGTTCCATCGCGAAAATATTACAAGCTGAAAGTATTTTGAGCTTGTAATTTATGTAGAGAGGGTCAAGTACAACATTTTGGTACAATTTAAGATCATATCCGATTAGTTAGGAGTGCGCAAGTTGCATTATAAGATTTCAAACCGAATCTAACCCTAGTAGAACATTGCCAACACTTTCAAAGGGACTTTCTGACTAATTTTACATCTACCTTACACATTTGGGCGCATAATAACGTTCCAACGCGAATAGATTACAAGCTGAAAACAATACCATAATGTAGAGGGGGGGGGGGGGGGGGGGGGTCAATTACAACATTTTAGTGCAATTTGCGATCACACCTGATTAGTTAGGTGTGCGCAAGTCGCAGTATGAGATTGCAATTCGAATCAATGCCTGGTAGAGATTGCCAAAGCTTTCTAATGGACTTCCAGACAAATTTTGCTTTCCAAATTTGGGCGCTTAATAAGCAAATAGATTACAAGCTAAAAATAATACCATAATGTAAAGGAGGTCAAGTACAACATTTTGGTGCAATTTGCATTATAAGATTTCAAACCGAATCCAACCCTGGTAGAACACTGCCAACACTTTCAAAGGGACTTTCTGACGAATTTTACATCTACCTTACACATTTGGGCGCATAATGACGTTCCAACGCGAATAGATTACAAGCTGAAAATACTGTCATTAATGTAAAGGGGGTAAAGTACAACATTTTGGTGCAATTTGCGATCTCATACGATTAGTTAGGAGTGCGCAAGTTGCATTATAAGATTTCAAACCGATTCCAGGCCTAGTAAAAACATTGACAAATCTTTCAAAGGGACTTTCAGACGAATTGTATCTCTACATTGCAAACGTTCCAATGCATATCTGTTACAAGCTGAAAATACTACCACAATGTAGAGAAGGTCAAGTACAACATTTTGGTGCAATTGGCGATCTCATCCCATCAGTAAGAAGTGCGCAAGTCGCCTTATAAGATTTCAGCCCGAATCCAACCCTAGTAAACATTGCCAAGGCTTTTGAACGAATATTGCCTTGCAAATTTGGGCGCTTAATAACGTTCCAATGCATATATATTAAAAGATGATAAAGAAACCAAAAATCGGCATCGACATGGTTTAGAGGAGAGCAAGTACATCATTTTAGTACAATTTACGATTTCATTTGATCAGTAAGAAGTGCGCAAATCGAATCAAAGCCTGGTAGAGATTGCCAAAGCTTTCTAAGCGACTTTCAGACGAATTTTACATCTAACTTGCAATATTTGGCACTTAATAACTTTCGAACACATATAGGTTAAAAGCTAAAAATACTACCATTTTATAGATGAGAGCATCTTATACAACATTTTGGTACAATTTGCAATCTCATACGATTAGTGAGGAGTGCGCAAGTTGCATTATAAGATTTCAAACCGATTCCAGGCCTAGTAAAACATTGCCAACACTTTCAAAGGGACTTTTGAACAAATTTAACATCTACCTTGCAATATTTTTGGTATAATAACGTTCCATCGCGAATAAATTACAAGCTGAAAATACTGCCATAATGTAAAGGCTGTAAAGTACAATCAAAGCCTGGTAGAGATTACCAAAGCTTTCAAAGCGACTTTCAGACGAATTTTACATCTACCTTACATTTTTCAGCACTTAATAACTTTCCAACACATATAGGTTAAAAGCTAAAGATACTACCATTTTGTAGATGAGAGCAAGTACAACATTTTGGTACAATATGCAATCTCATACGTTTAGTGAGGAGTGCGCTAGTTGCATTATAAGATTTCAAACAGAATCCAATCCTAGTAAAACATTGCCAAAGCGTTCTAAAGGCCTTTCAGACGAATTTTACATCTACCTTGCAGTTTTGGGCGCATAATAACCTTCCATCGTGAATAGATTACAAGCTGAAAATAATACCATAATGTAGAGAAGGTCAAGTACAACATTTTGTTACAATTTGCAATCTCATACGTTTAAGTTAGGAGTGCGCAAGTTGCATTATAAGATTTCAAACCGAATCCAACCCTAGTAGTTGATTGCCAAAGCGTTCTAAGGGGCTTTCAGACGAATTTTACATCTAACTTGAAATTGTTGGCACTTAATAACTTTCCAACACATATAGGTTAAAAGCTAAAAATACTACCATTTTGTAGATGAGAGCAAGTACAACATTTTGGTACAATTTGCAATCTCATACGATTAGTGAGGAGTGCGCTAGTTGCATTATAAGATTTCAAACCGAATCCAATCCTAGTAAAACATTGCAAAGCGTTCTAAGGGCCTTTCAGACGAATTTAACATCTACCTTGCAATTTTGGGCGCATAATAACCTTCCATCGTGAATAGATTACAAGCTGAAAATACTACCATTTTGTAGATGGGAGCACGTACAACATTTTGGTACAATTTGCAATCTCATACGATTAGTGAGGAGTGCGCTAGTTGCATTATAAGATTTCAAACCGAATCCAATCCTAGTAAAACATTGCAAAGCGTTCTAAGGGCCTTTCAGACGAATTTTACATCTACCTTGCAATTTTGGGCGCATAATAACCTTCCATCAAGAATTGATTACAAGCTGAAAATACTACCATAATGTAAAGAAGGTCAAGTACAACATTTTGGTGTAATTTGAGATCTCATCTGATCAATAACAAGTGCGCAAGTCGCATTATAAGATTTCAGCCCGAATCCAAGCCTAGTAAACATTGCCAAAGCTTTCAGATGAGTTCTGCCTTGCAATATTTGGGGTATAATAACGTTCCATCGCGACTAGATTACAAGCTGAAAATACTACCACACTGTAAAGAAGATTAAGTACAACATTTTGGTATAATTTGCAATCTCATACGATTAGTTAGGAGTGCGCCAGTCGCATTATAAGAATGATTTCAAACCGATTCCAGGCCTAGTAAAACATTGCCCACGCTTTCAAAGGTATTTTCTGACAAATTTTACATCTACCTTGCAAATTTCGGCACTTAATAGCGTTCAAACGCGAATAGATTACAAGCTATAAATACTACCATTTTGTAGATGAGAGCAAGTACACTATTTGCGCAAGTTGCATTATAAGACTTCAAACCGATTCCAGGCCAAGTGAAACATTGCCAACACTCTCAAATGGACTTTTTGACAAATTTTACATCCACCTTGCAATAATGGGGACATAATAACGTTCCATCGCGAATAGATTACCAGCTGAAAATACTATCATATTGTAGAGGGTGTCAAGTACAACATTTTGGTGCAATTTGCGATCTCATCTGATCAGTAAGAAGTGCACAAGTCGCATTATAAGATTCCATCCCGAATCCAAGCTTAGTAAACATTGCCAAAGCTTTCAGACGAATTTTGCTTTCCAAATTTGGGCGCTTAATAACGTTCCAATGCATATCTGTTACAACTATTTGCGCAAGATGCATTATAAGACTTCAAACCGATTCCAGGCCAAGTGAAACATTGCCAACACTCTCAAATGGACTTTTTGACAAATTTTACATCCACCTTGCAATATTGGGCGCATAATAACCTTCCATCGTGAATAGATTACAAGCTGAAAATACTACCATAATGTAGAGAAGGTCAAGTACAACATTTTGGTACAATTTGCAATCTCATACGATTAGTTAGGAGTGCGCTAGTTGCATTATAAGATTTCAAACCGAATCCAATCCTAGTAAAACATTGCAAAAGCGTTCTAAGGGCCTTTCAGACGAATTTTACATCTACCTTGCAATTTTGGGCGCATAATAACCTTCCATCGCGAATAGATTACAAGCTGAAAATACTACCATAATGTAGAGAAGGTCAAGTACAACATTTTGGTGTAATTTGAGATCTCATCTGATCAATAACAAGTGCGCTAGTTGCATTATAAGATTTCAGCCCGAATCCAAGCCTAGTAAACATTGCCAAAGCTTTCAGACGAGTTCTGCCTTGCAATATTTGGGGTATAATAACGATCTATCGCGACTAGATTACAAGCTGAAAATACTACCACAATGGTCAAGTACGATTAGTTAGGAGTGCGCCAGTCGCATTGTAAGATTTCAAACCGATTCCAGGCCTAGTAAAACATTGCCCACGCTTTCAAAGGTATTTTCTGACAAATTTTACATCTACCTTGCAAATTTCGGCACTTAATAACGTTCAAACGCGAATAGATTACAAGCTGAAAGTATTTTCAGCTTGTAATCTATGTAGAGAGGGTCAAGTACAACATTTGGTGCAATTTGCGATCATATCCGATTAGTTAGGAGTGCGCAAGTTGCATTATAAGATTTCAAACCGAATCCAACCCTAGGAAAAAATTGCCAAAGCGTTCTAAGGGCCTTTCAGACGAATTTTACATCTAACTTGCAATATTTGGCACTTAATAACTTTCCAACGCATATAGGTTAAAAGCTAAAAATACTACCATTTTGTAGATGAGAGCAAGTACAACATTTTGGTACAATTTGCAATCTCATACGATTAGTGAGGAGTGCGCTAGTTGCATAATCAGATTTCAAACCGAATCCAACCCTAGGAAAAAAATGCCAAAGCGTTCTAAGGGCCTTTCAGACGAATTTTACATCTACCTTGCACTTTTGGGCGCATAATAACCTTCCATCGTAAATAGATTACAAGCTGAAAATACTACCACAATATAGAGGAGGTCAAGTACAACATTTTGGTACAATTTGCAATCTCATACGATTAGTGAGGAGTGCGCTAGTTGCATTATAAGATTTCAAACCGAATCCAATCCTAGTAAAACACTGCCAAAGCGTTCTAAGGGCCTTTCAGACGAATTTTACATCTAACTTGTAATATTTGGCACTTAATAACTTATCAACGCATATAAGTTAAAAGCTAAAAATACTACCATTTTGAAGATGAGAGCAAGTACAACATTTTGGTACAATTTGCAATCTCATACGATTAGTGAGGAGTGTGCTAGTTGCATTATAAGATTTCAAACCGAATCCAACCCTAGGAAAATAATTGCCAAAGCGTTCTAAGGGCCTTTCAGAGGAATTTTATATCTAACTTGCAATATTTCGCACTTAATAACTTTCCAACACATATAGTTTAAAAGCTAAAAATACTACCATTTTGTAGATGAGAGCAAGTACAACATTTTGGTACAATTTGCAATCTCATACGTTTAGTGAGGAGTGCGCTAGTTGCATTATAAGATTTCAAACCGAATCCAATCCTAGTAAAACATTGCCAAAGCGTTCTAAAGGCCTTTCAGACGAATTTTACATCTACCTTGCAGTTTTGGGCGCATAATAACCTTCCATCGTGAATAGATTACAAGCTGAAAATAATACCATAATGTAGAGAAGGTCAAGTACAACATTTTGTTACAATTTGCAATCTCATACGATTAGTTGAGGAGTGCGCTAGTTGCATTATAAGATTTCAAACCGAATCCAGTCCTAGTAAAACATTGCAAAAGCGTTCTAAGGGCATTTCAGACGAATTTTACATCTACCTTGCAATTTTGGGCGCATAATAACTTTCGATCGTGAATAGATTACAAGCTGAAAATAATACCATAATGTAGAGAAGGTCAAGTACAACATTTTGGTACAATTTGCAATCTCATACGATTAGTGAGGAGTGCGCTAGTTGCATTATAAGATTTCAAACCGAATCCAATCCTAGTAAAACATTGCAAAAGCGTTCTAAGGGCCTTTCAGACGAATTTTACATCTACCTTGCAATTTTGGGCGCATAATAACCTTCCATCGTGAATAGATTACAAGCTGAAAATACTACCATAATGTAGAGAAGGTCAAGTACAACTTTTGGTGTAATGTGCGATCTCTTACGATTAGTTAGGAGTGCGCAAGTTGCATTTTAAGATTTCAAACCGATTCCAGGCCAAGTGAAACATTGCCAACACTCTCAAATGGACTTTTTGACAAATTTTACATCCACCTTGCAATAATGGGGGCATAATAACGTTCCATCGCGAATAGATTACAAGCTGAAAATACTACCATAATGTAAAGAAGGTCAAGTACAACATTTTGGTGTAATTTGAGATCTCATCTGATCAATAACAAGTGCGCAAGTCGCATTATAAGATTTCAGCCCGAATCCAAGCCTAGTAAACATTGCCAAAGCTTTCAGACGAGTTCTGCCTTGCAATATTTGGGGTATAATAACGTTCCATCGCGACTAGATTACAAGCTGAAAATACTACCACAATGGTCAAGTACGATTAGTTAGGAGTGCGCCAGTCGCATTGTAAGATTTCAAACCGATTCCAGGCCTAGTAAAACATTGCCCACGCTTTCAAAGGTATTTTCTGACAAATTTTACATCTACCTTGCAAATTTCGGCACTTAATAACGTTCAAACGCGAATAGATTACAAGCTGAAAGTATTTTCAGCTTGTAATCTATATAGAGAGGGTCAAGTACAACATTTGGTGCAATTTGCGATCATATCCGATTAGTTAGGAGTGCGCAAGTTGCATTATAAGATTTCAAACCGAATCCAACCCTAGGAAAAAATTGCCAAAGCGTTCTAAGGGCCTTTCAGACGAATTTTACATCTACCTTGTAATATTTGGCACTTAATAACTTTCCAACGCATATAAGTTAAAAGCTAAAAATACTACCATTTTGTAGATGAGAGCAAGTACAACATTTTGGTACAATTTGCAATCTCATACGATTAGTGAGGAGTGTGCTAGTTGCATTATAAGATTTCAAACCGAATCCAACCCTAGGAAAAAATTGCCAAAGCGTTCTAAGGGCCTTTCAGACGAATTTTACATCTACCTTGCACTTTTGGGCGCATAATAACCTTCCATCGCGAATAGATTACAAGCTGAAAATACTACCATAATGTAGAGGAGGTCAAGTACAACATTTTGGTACAATTTGCAATCTCATACGATTAGTGAGGAGTGCGCAAGTTGCATTATAAGATTTCAAACCGAATCCAACCCTAGGAAAACATTGCCAAAGCGTTCTAAGGGCCTTTCAGACGAATTTTACATCTAACTTGCAATATTTGGCACTTAATAACTTTCCAACGCATATAAGTTAAAAGCTAAAAATACTACCATTTTGTAGATGAGAGCAAGTACAACATTTTGGTACAATTTGCAATCTCATACGATTAGTGAGGAGTGCGCAAGTTGCATTATAAGATTTCAAACCGAATCCAACCCTAGGAAAACATTGCCAAAGCGTTCTAAGGGCCTTTCAGACGAATTTTACATCTAACTTGTAATATTTGGCACTTAATAACTTTCCAACGCATATAAGTTAAAAGCTAAAAATACTACAATTTTGAAGATGAGAGCAAGTACAACATTTTGGTACAATTTGCAATCTCATACGATTAGTGAGGAGTGTGCTAGTTGCATTATAAGATTTCAAACCGAATCCAACCCTAGGAAAAAAATTGCCAAAGCGTTCTAAGGGCCTTTCAGAGGAATTTTATATCTAACTTGCAATATTTCGCACTTAATAACTTTCCAACACATATAGTTTAAAAGCTAAAAATACTACCATTTTGTAGATGAGAGCAAGTACAACATTTTGGTACAATTTGCAATCTCATACGTTTAGTGAGGAGTGCGCTAGTTGCATTATAAGATTTCAAACCGAATCCAATCCTAGTAAAACATTGCCAAAGCGTTCTAAAGGCCTTTCAGACGAATTTTACATCTACCTTGCAGTTTTGGGCGCATAATAACCTTCCATCGTGAATAGATTACAAGCTGAAAATAATACCATAATGTAGAGAAGGTCAAGTACAACATTTTGTTACAATTTGCAATCTCATACGATTAGTGAGGAGTGCGCTAGTTGCATTATAAGATTTCAAACCGAATCCAATCCTAGTAAAACATTGCAAAAGCGTTCTAAGGGCATTTCAGACGAATTTTACATCTACCTTGCAATTTTGGGCGCATAATAACCTTCCATCGTGAATAGATTACAAGCTGAAAATACTACCATAATGTAGTATGTAGTATGTAGTCAAGTACAACATTTTGGTACAATTTGCAATCTCATACGATTAGTGAGGAGTGCGCTAGAGTGATTATAAGATTTCAAACCGAATCCAACCCTAGTAAAACATTGCCAAAACGTTCTAAGGGCCTTTCAGACGAATTTTACATCTAACTTGCAATATTTGGCACTTAATAACTTTCCAACACATATAGGTTAAAAGCTAAAAATACTACCATTTTGTAGATGAGAGCAAGTACAACATTTTGGTACAATTTGCAATCTCATACGATTAGTGAGGAGTGCGGCAGTCGCATTGTAAGATTTCAAACCGATTCAAGGCCTAGTAAAACATTGCCCACGCTTTTAAAGGTATTTTCTGACAAATTTTACATCTACCTTGCAAATTTCGGCACTTAATAACGTTCAAACGCTAAAAGATTACAAGCTGAAAGTATTTTCAGCTTGTAATCTATGTAGAGAGGGTCAAGTAGAACATTTGGTGCAATTTGCGATCATTTCCGATTAGTTAGGAGTGCGCAAGTTGCATTATAAGATTTCAAACCGAATCCAATCCTAGTAGCAGCTCATCAGCTATTCGCCTTAGAAAGTTATTAGGCGATCAATGGATCAAGGTAGAGTTAAAATTCGACTGAAAATCCCTTTGAAAGCTTGGAAAATGTTGTACTATGCCTGGATTCGCTGTGTAATCTTATAATGCGAATTGCGCACTTGTAACTGATCAGATGAGATCGCAAGTGGCATCAAAATGTTGCACTTGATCTCCTCTACATTATGGTGGTATTTGCAGCTCATCAGCTATTCGCCTTCGAAAGTTATTAGGCGATCAATGGATCAAGGTAGAGTTAAAATTCGACTGAAAATCCCTTTGAAAGCTTGGAAAATGTTGTACTATGCCTGGATTCGCTGTGTAATCTTATAATGCGAATTGCGCACTTGTAACTGATCAGATGAGATCGCAAGTGGCATCAAAATGTTGCACTTGATCTCCTCTACATTATGGTGGTATAATGTTGTAATCTTATAATGCGAATTGCGCACTTGTAACTGATCAGATGAAATCGCAAGTGGCATCAAAATGTTGCACTTGATCTCCTCTACATTATGGTGGTATAATGTTGTAATCTTATAATGCGAATTGCGCACTTGTAACTGATCAGATGAGATCGCAAATGGCATCAAAATGTTGCACTTGATTTCCTCTACATTATGGTGGTATTTGCAGCTCATCACCTATTCGTCTTAGAAAGTTATTAGGCGATCAATGGATCAAGGTAGAGTTAAAATTCGACTGAAAATCCCTTTGAAAGCTTGGAAAATGTTGTACTATGCCTGGATTCGCTGTGTAATCTTATAATGCGAATTGCGCACTTCTAACTGATCAGATGAGACCGCAAGTGGCATCAAAATGTTGCACTTGATCTCCTCTACATTATGGTGGTATAATGTTGTAATCTTATAATGCGAATTGCGCACTTGTAACTGATCAGATGAAATCGCAAGTGAAATCAAAATGTTGCACTTGATCTCCTCTACATTATGGTGGTATATGCAGCTCATCAGCTATTCGCCTTAGAAAGTTATTAGGCGATCAATGGATCAATGTAGAATTAAAATTCGACTGAAAATCCCTTTGAAAGCATGGAAAATGTTGTACTATGCCTGGATTCGCTGTGTAATCTTATAATGCGAATTGCGCACTTCTAACTGATCAGATGAGATCGCAAATGGCATCAAAATGTTGCACTTGATCTCCTCTACATTATGGTGGTATAATGTTGTAATCTTATAATGCGAATTGCGCACTTGTAACTGATCAGATGAGATCGCAAGTGGCATCAAAATGTTGCACTTGATCTCCTCTACATTATGGTGGTATTTGCAGCTCATCAGCTATTCGCCTTAGAAAGTTATTAGGCGATCAATGGATCAAGGTAGAGTTAAAATTCGACTGAAAATCCCTTTGAAAGCTTGGGAAATGTTGTACGATGCCTGGATTCGCTGTGTAATCTTATAATGCGAATTGCGCACTTGTAACTGATCAGATGAGATCGCAAGTGGCATCAAAATGTTGCACTTGATCTCCTCTACATTATGGTGGTATAATGTTGTAATCTTATAATGCGAATTGCGCACTTGTAACTGATCAGATGAGATCGCAAATGGCATCAAAATGTTGCACTTGATCTCCTCTACATTATGGTGGTATTTGCAGCTCATCAGCTATTCGCCTTCGAAAGTTATTAGGCGATCAATGGATCAAGGTAGAGTTAAAATTCGACTGAAAATCCCTTTGAAAGCTTGGAAAATGTTGTACTATGCCTGGATTCGCTGTGTAATCTTATAATGCGAATTGCGCACTTGTAACTGATCAGATGAGATCGCAAGTGGCATCAAAATGTTGCACTTGATCTCCTCTACATTATGGTGGTATAATGTTGTAATCTTATAATGCGAATTGCGCACTTGTAACTGATCAGATGAGATCGCAAGTGGCATCAAAATGTTGCACTTAATCTCCTCTACATTATGGTGGTATAATGTTGTAATCTTATAATGCGAATTGCGCACTTGTAACTGATCAGATGAGATCACAAGTGACATCAAAATGTTGCACTTGATCTCCTCTACATTATGGTGGTATTTGCAGCTCATCAACTATTCGCCTTAGAAAGTTATTAGGCAATCAATGGATCAAGGTAGAGTTAAAATTCGACTGAAAATCCCTTTGAAAGCTTGGAAAATGTTGTACTATGCCTGGATTCGCTGTGTAATCTTATAATGCGAATTGCGCACTTGTAACTGATCAGATGAGATCGCAAGTGGCATCAAAATGTTGCACTTGATCTCCTCTACATTATGGTGGTATAATGTTGTAATCTTATAATGCGAATTGCGCACTTGTAACTGATCAGATGAAATCGCAAAGTGAAATCAAAATGTTGCACTTGATCTCCTCTACATTATTTGGTATAATGTTGTAATCTTATAATGCGAATTGCGCACTTGTAAATGATCAGATGAGATCGCAAATGGCATCAAAATGTTGCACTTGATCTCCTCTACATTATGGTGGTATTTGCAGCTCATCAGCTATTCGTCTTAGAAAGTTATTAGGCGATCAATGGATCAAGGTAGAGTTAAAATTCGACTGAAAATCCCTTTGAAAGCTTGGAAAATGTTGTACTATGCCTGGATTCGCTGTGTAATCTTATAATGCGAATTGCGCACTTCTAACTGATCAGATGAGACCGCAAGTGGCATCAAATGTTGCACTTGATCTCCTCTACATTATGGTGGTATAATGTTGTAATCTTATAATGCGAATTGCGCACTTGTAACTGATCGGAGAAATCGCAAGTGAAATCAAAATGTTGCACT
>CM046852.1:31449425-31520773 GCA_025618425.1 Heliocidaris tuberculata | reverse complement strand
GACAAAGTTTGTATTATTTCAAGCATTGTTAATTCCCACCCCGTAATTATTATAAGTTGTGGCATGGTTAGGCAAGCCAACTTTAATCAAACTAGAGAAAACTTGATGTAAACAGATAACTAGAAACACGGATATGTACGCATGTGACAAGTTGTAGTTTGAAAGCTTAATTGGCCTGAGCATGGTTTCGACTTTTCCTGTAATATCACCTTGGAATTTAACGGTTTTTTCAGAATCATTCGGCAAAAATATTTCTTGAATAAACAAAGATAGCAGATGAGAATTGTGTTGAGTTCGGTTGGATTTTATATAATTTTCTGTCAGATATTTACTGTGGTCAAAGGGGAGTGATGGGTTGGGTAATCGCATCCACCCCCCCCCCCCCCTCTGAAAAATAGTAATAGCAATCAGTAATACATAAGCTAGATACTTTCAAGACTCATCTGTCGTCAGCTTGGATACGGGGAGCTCAACTGGTTTGATAGCTATGTGTATAGCAGCGAGAGGAGTATGACGTACGTGTCGTCGAGTTGCATTTACATAGTTAGAAACCACCGAATTTGTTTTTTTCTACAGTGTCAGTAAAATACCAAGCATTCGTCGGATGCCACATACCAGGTGAGGCGTATATGAAATTTTTTAAAAAGGTTATACTACGATTGTGTTCAGTGATTTTTTCCCCTTCTTTTGGGTTGAACAGCTAAAATAGAAGTCGAAATGATAAACTACTATGTTAAAGAACGGGGCAGATATGGAGATAATAATTATAATTGGTAGTTTAAAGGTTCCCTTTTATGAAATTCTAGTTCTTGTTATTTTGTACATGATACTCATCTAAATTGAAAAATGACATCCGTTTGCAATGAATACGTATCTGAATATTTTTAAAATAATATTTTCCCCACGTATTCAGGCCTAAACGAGTCTGCTAAGCTCCGCCCCCTTTTAAACCCCGAATTCTCGTTCTTCGAGCATGATTGACGTGTGACGTCACAAACCGACATCGCCGGTGCTTGTTTACAATTAATATCTTGCATATATCACGCGTGCAAACTAACTTGCAGTTATATACCACCTCGAAAACCACCTCTAAATCGAAGTATGCCGCAACGCTGTGTCTTTGCAGGTGCAGCAACATCACAAAGGAGGGTGTAAGTCTACATTTATTCCTCAAAGACCCAAATATTAAAAGAAAATGGACCTCAAAAGTGAAACTAACTCGCGTCAATTGGAAGGGGCCGAGTGACCGCAGTGTCCGTGTGTTCCGAGCACATTTGTGCGGAGGACTTCCTCGATAGTACGGGGCTGCATGCGGCGTTTGGCATCAAGAAGAGGCCGTCCCTGAAGCAAGATGCCATCCCCAAAATCAAACTTGATCTACGGTATCTATTGATCATATATCTATATTGACAACTATCACTGTACCTACACTAACTTAGTCTACCGGTACTTATTATTCATAGCAGCACAATGAAAACATGCAAGGTAACAGGAGAGCTAAGGGTTTTCTGGATATCAATGTTAGAATTTACTAGAAACAAAACGCTATCACCCCATGCACCAGTAAAACCCTACCCAAGCCCAGGCCAGGCAGGGTCAGCAGGCGAACGACCGAACGGCACGGCGTGTACACCTGCGCACGTCGAGCTCACTGCCTCGATCAGCTATCAGCTCAGCCTCATCAGGACTGGGGCATTTTTGCAAGCGCAAACAAGATTCATAATTGGTGGATATGCGTAAATTAGAATTTAATCGGCAATCTAATTATCAAAAGGAATTACTAGTTATAATTCCCAAGTCTCCCGTCGATATCTTCTCCGTTATTGAAATCAGGGACGTCTCTGTCATATAATCAGAATCCGACATGTCTGGTTCAAACAAATACGGCCGTGCCCCTAATTCCTCTTTTATTTCTTCTGTCTGAAGAAGATGTTATCGTTCGTTGATATAGGATTTAAAAAAAACTAAAATGAAGGGCTGTAATGGCACGAAGTCGAAGCTAGGATCTACACGAAGTTCAATAGCCTACACACACACTTTCAGCTTGCGTGGAGTCAAGCATTCTGAGTGTGACGTCACATGACGTCATCGATCGCTGGACCGATTTTCCAAAATTTTTAGGGGCGTTCCCAATTAATTTTTTGTTTTCAAGTTTACAGATTAATGAATGGAATTCAGGTAAAATGGTTGACAGATCTGGATTCACAGTAGAAAAGTCTACTAATTGAAGTTCCTTTGTAATTCCATAAAAGGGAACCTTTAAAAGAGACTGTTGAGTTCTGGTAAAAGTAAACACAAAATAATTCGTGAGCTTTTCTACAAAGGACCTTCTTCGAATGCCCTGATATTCGAAAAATGACAAGAAAAAAACTTTTGGACTTTGGACCCCCCCCCCCCCCCCCTGTTTAATGTCAAATATGTCCGTTTCAGTGTGCAGTGATGTTCACTAAAATGTGGTTTTATAAGAACATTAAGACTTGTTTTATGGCCTTAATAATCTACCCTTTTCAAATGTTTTGGTAACCTCACGCCAACTGCCAACTACCCAACGGTTATTCTATCCGTGTCAGCAACAATAAAGAAAACATCATCTGTGTGTCAGAAACAATACCACCTCAAAATCTTATTCATTCTCATGAAACGGTGCCCATTGTATGTTCTATTATGCCTCACCGACGGTAAGAGCCAAAAGATCGGCAACCATATAAATGAGACGATGCCGATATAGGTATGACTTTGCCGTGTCTGTGTCACGGGTTGGCTTGCAATTCCAAATAATAAAATGAATTAATCAATAATCCTGCTAAGTATGATTCATTGCCTTGACCTCACTTGAGTTCGAAATAAAGACGAATAAACAAAGATTTAATCCAGAACAGCTCGGAGATTCAATCTTTCACCATAGACATTACTTGTTGCACGACGCACGCGAGGGGATTTGCATACTCATCTGAATACATTATAACAGCTATGAGGTTTATGAAAAACCCGTTTAGATATCTGACACCAGGTCCATCTATATGATCATTTGAAATGAGATACTGGAATTAAATGTAAGCCGCTATCAGTGGTAGACTGAATTTACTGTTTATTCACTTTAACCCATAGCAATACAGTGTATCCTTTTACTGAAGTTTTTGTATCATCTTTGGATACAGAATGCTAGAAATCACACAAAATACTTGAGCAGAAAAGGCAAGATCCAGAGATAATTTTTGAGTCTATTTATTATGCAGTACGTTATGCTGTTCACGAATAAGAGCACTAGGCCTTTAACTGTAACTAAACATTAACAGTGTAGTAAAATCACGCAAAACCGTTATAACGCAAACCCGTAATAAATTGAGGTCAAAATAGTAATACAAATACTTATATTCATTATACTGATTGATTTTATACCTTTTCAAGTATTCACAGATAATTGTAGTTTATGATAAAATAAAGAATGGCGCTTGCTGGGCATACTTAACAGTGTAGTAAAAAGAAGAAAAACAAAGAAATACATAAGGAAAGGAAGACAGCGAGAAGAAAAACAAAGAAATACATAAGGAAAAAAAGAAGATAGAAGAGACACAAAGAAATACATAAGGAAAAAGGAAGACAGAGAGAAGAAAAACAAAGGGATACATAAGGAAAAAAGAAGAGCGAAGAAAAACAAAGAAATACATAAAGAAAAAAAAGGAAGATATGGAGAATAAAAACAAAGAAATACATAAGGAAAAAAGAAGATGGAAGAAATACATGATGAAAGGAAGACGGAGAGAAGAAAAACAAAGGAATACATAAGGAAAAAAGAAGAGCGAAGAAAAACAAAGAAATACATAAAGAAAAAAAGGAAGATATGGAGAATAAAAACAAAGAAATACATAAGGAAAAAAGAAGATGGAAGAAAAACAAAGAAATACATAATGAAAGGAAGACGGAGAGAAGAAAAACAAAGGAATACATAAGGAAAAAAGAAGAGCGAAGAAAAACAAAGGAATACATAAGGAAAAAAGAAGAGCGAAGAAAAACAAAGAAATACATAAGAAAAAAGGGAAGACAGAGAGAAGAAAAACAAAGAAATACATAAGGAAAGGAAGACGGAGAGAAGAAAAACAAAGAAATACATAAGGGAAAAAGAAGAGAGAAGAAAAACAAAGAAATACATAAGGGAAAAAGAAGAGAGAAAACAACAAAGAAATACATAAGGAAAAAAGAAGATAGAAGAAAAACAAAGAAATACATAATGGAAAAAGAAGAGAGAGAAGAAAAACAAAGAAAAACATAAGAAAAAAAAGAAGATAGAAGAAAAACAAAGAAATACATTAAGAAAAAAGACAGATAGAGGGAAAAAAAAAGAATACATAAGAAAAAGAAGACAAGAGAGAAGAAAAACAAAGAAATTCATCAGAAAAGAATGAAGATAGAGAGAAGAAAAACAGAGAAATACTATAGTACTGCTGCCACGCCAGCCGAGTTGGTCATCATACACACGTGGATATCTGACAAACAACGACTGTCATTGCATCTATCAGGCGTTCTTTTCAGCTGCTTGCCAAAGATGAATTATGATTTTGATTGATTTATAGCAAAACGCCACGGGGAAAAAAAATTCGGCGCGGATAGATTGATCAAGTATAAATTTTTCTTTAAAAGTATCGTATTTTGCAGCCGTCCCTTTGCTTTTAAAGCCGTCCCTGTGAATTTAAAGATTGAGAACGTATCTTGGAATCGTTTATGCCTTCTCCATTCACATAGGGTTTGCGTGCAAATTCTCTTGCACAGTGGAGCGCGGAGAGTGATCTCCTGGTAATCGATTATCTATTTTGACGTCAATTTATTACGGGTTTGCGTTATAACGGTTTTGCGTGATTTTACTGCACTGTTAAGTATGCCCAGCAAGCGCCATTCTTTATTTTATCATAAACTACAATTATCTGTGAATACTTGAAAAGGTATAAAATCAATCAGTATAATATAAGTATTTGTATTACGCGTACATTGCGAACTAAACATCTATCGTCAGCTTGGTTTCGGGTAGCTTAACTGGTGGGATAGTTTTGAACATAGCAGCGCAAGGAGTATGACGGTAGTGTACAGTTGCATTTACAGCGTTGCGCAACATCGAAGATGCACGTTTTCTACAGTGTCAACCAAATATCAAGCATACGTCGGATGCCACAAACCAGGTGAGATGGTTATTTATTTATTTATTTATTTTTTTTTTTCATGTTACTAGTGCATTGCTTAGCCCATTTATAGGCAGCAGTTTAATGCTCTGGAGGTGGCATCGACCCATTTTCTTACCTGCTGAAATAATGGTAATTCCTGGCACACTTGCAATGACCTGGATCTAGGGTGTATACAGACTTTTCATCAATATATATGTATATGACAAATATATTTTGGGTCGATCCTCTTTTATCAATTTCATATGCTGTAAACTTTGTAAAACCATCATTAAATAGTATTAGATAAAATAATTTTTGTGATTTCCTTTTCTTTTTTCTTTACGTGATTCTTTAATATATTATGAGAATGCTCAATCCCTAAGGAAGAGTCGAAATTAATGGGAAGAAAATAGGATAAATTGTCACTGAACAAGTTATTACACTCTCTTAATGGTTATGTTATTTGGTCAATACCATTTATTTGACTCTTGTTAATAGCATGGGAAGATGATGACTCCAATGCTCAATCACTTGTATCGTTTAACTCTTAATCTACCCCCATTATACTGAGCCCAGTGCCACAGTGCTTCAACCTCATGTACAGTTTTGGTAGCAAAAAAGAAATTGGGAAGAAAAGTGTTAAACATAGTCTCATGTTGTTTCCTATGTATTAAAAGATGTTTGTACAAGATCATTTGGTATTCCATTAAAGATAAACTCTAGTTTTGGTAATGTTGAAAAAAAAGATGAAACAGATTCTGTTCAAATTTACACAAATTGTTAAGCAGTACAAATAAATCACTCTTGCCAAAGGAAATTGAAGAAATTGTGTAACTGCTGAGAAATGAGCAAAAGAAAAGTCGATTTTTGTAACGGACGGGTCTTTTTCAAAACTCGTTCAAACGCACTGTTTGGCTCCCTCTGTTGACAAAAAAGCCGATACAAATTGTCGGGATGGTCTCCGCGTGCAATTCAGTGGCCATTTTGGTGACATGACATTTGCTCCTGCGACATTCGCTCCTCCGTCCATATCTCGAAAGGTCAAAGGTTAAGGTCAGGGTCATGATTTGGCTTTTTGTTAAGGACAATGTGAAGATTAGGATTAGGGTTAGGGTTAGGGTTGGGGTTAGGTTTAGGTTTAGGATTAACATGGCAAAGTTAGACCGGAGCAATTGTCGCAGGAGCAAATGTCATGGAACCGGCGATTTTACCACCCTATGACCTCCGTACAGAAAAAGCCAAACATGTACATTGACCTATGACAATAACACGCACAGCGTACCGTCTATGCCATAGAGTTACATACACAGAACTCTATGGTCTATGCATGCCTGGTACACACAATCTCGACTTGTTTCCTTGCGCGATTGGCAGACCGAAAGTGTAACCATGGATTGTAGCTCCATGATCCATGCAGGGATCCATGGTGTAACTAGACTTCCATGCATGTGTGTATGTAACTCTATTGCTTACATTTCGATCTAGAGTTTGTATGTACAAGGAGTTCTGTGATAACTCCTTGGTATGTACAGGCGGAAAGTTATACTTCGACGCCCTGACTGCTTTTCAATTATTTGTTCGCAATACTAGTATTGCAACAAACGCTCTTCCACCTCCCTGATTGTATTGTATCTAACATGTGTAGATGCAGAGAGGGGGGAGTTTCCCCCTTAGCTTCCTGCGCGAAAGCTCGGACGTTTTAACAAATTTGAGAGAAACGGCTCGTAGCAAACAATTTTTTTTTAGGCGGAAAGTTATAGTTCGACGCCCTCGGACTGCTTTTCAATTACTTGGACGCAATATTGCACTCTATGTAACAGGGGTGGGTGCAGGGAGGGGGGAGTTTTTCCCCTCCCGCGCGAAGCCGCGAAAGCTATGACGTTTTATAGCATATTTGAGAGAAAGATAACGGCTCGTAGAAAACATTTTTTTTTTAGGCGTAAATATATATTTCGACGCCCTGACTGCTTTTCAATTGTTTGGACGCAATACTATATAGTATTGCACCAGACTCTCTTCCACCCCCCTGATTGCACTGTATGTAACAGGGATGGATGCAGAGAGAGGGGGGGGGGGGGGGTTCCCCCTTCCTGAACGAAAGCTCCATGGGCGCAACCTTTTTGAATAACCTTTTTTTTTTGCTTGTCAGAGAATTTTTGAGGAAAACTAGACCCCCCAAAAATGTGGTAACCTCTTTTATTATTATTATTATTTTTTTTTTTTGCTTGCCAGAGAATTTGGGAGGAAAGCTAGACCCCAAAAATGTGATAACCTTTTTTTTTTTGGGGGGGGGGGAGGGGGTTGTCAGAAGTTTTCAGACTTTTTCGGACAGGGTACAAAAGTTAAATCATTGCCTCAGAATTGTGATGCTTATTTTGTTTTGTTCTAATTCACTTTGTGTTTACTTTTGTTTTTCTTGTTGTTTTGTTACTTCCCAGTGATTGCTATTTTGTTTTGATCTTTAATTTCTGTAAACTATTTCTTTGTATTATGTTGATGATAATCCAAAATTGGATTTTAAATTAATAAAGTGATTTGATTTTATTTGATTTGTGGTGACCCCCCCCCCCCCCCCCCCCCCCCCCGAATTTCAAAATGGATTTGCGCCACTGGAAAGCTCTGACGTTTTAACAAATTTGAGAGAAAGATAAGCAAACAATTTTTTTAGGCGGAAAGTTATAGTTCGACGCCCTGATATACTGCTTTTCAATTATTTGGACGCAATATTGCACTCTATGTATAAACAGGGGTGGGTGCAGGGAGGGGGGGGGGGGAGTTTTTTCCCCTCCCGCGCGAAGCCGCGAAAGCTCTGACGTATTAGCAAATTTGAGAGAAAGATAACGGCTCGCAGAAAACAATTTTCGTAGGCGGAAAGTTATAGCTCGACGCCCTGACTGCTTTTCAATTATTTGGACGCAATACGGCACTGTATGTAACAGGGATGGGTGCAGAGAGGGGGGAGTTTCCCCCTTCCCACGCGAAGCGCGAAAGCTCTGACGTATTAGCAAATTTGAGAGAAAGATAACGGCTCTTAGAAAACAATTTTCGTAGGCGGAAAGTTATAGCTCGACGCCCTGACTGCTTTTCAATTATTTGGACGCAATACGGCACTGTATGTAACAGGGATGGGTGCAGAGAGGGGGGAGTTTCCCCCTTCCCACGCGAAGCGCGAAAGCTCTGACGTATTAGCAAATTTGAGAGAAAGATAACGGCTCTTAGAAACAATTTTCGTAGGCGGAAAGTTATAGTTCGACGCCCTGACTGCTTTTCAATTATTGGACGCAATACGACACTGCATGTGGGATGGGTGCAGAGAGGGGGAGTTTCCCCCTTCCCACGCGAAGCGCTAAAGCTCTGACGTATTATATAGCAAATTTCAGAGAAAGATAACGGCTCGTAGATAATAATTTTTCTAGGCGGAAAGTTCGACGCCCTGACTGCTTTTCAATTATTTGGACGCAATGCACTGTATGTAACCGGGTGGATGCAGGGAGGGGGTAGTTTTTCCCACTTCGTGCGCGAAGCGCGAAAACTTTGACGTTTTAGTAAATTTGAGAGAAAGATAATGGCTCGTAGAGCCTTTTGGGGCCTTTTCCCCTCTCACTTCCCCCGCCTTTTCGCTCTCGCCTTCCCCCCTTTTTTTAGCGGCTGAATGGGGGGGGGGGGGGGGGATGGCCCTCTTGTGCTCCCCTGTCTACGCCAGTAGTGACATGAATGAACAAAAAAGTACTATACCTTTCATCTACTGGTTCATATAGGCCTCGGACCAATGCGCATGCATGGGCAATAGAGTTACCAAAATTGCACTAACTACCGATATATAATGCTGGATATGAGCTCATGAATGTTCTCTGCCATCTGTGGTCATTACTAATTTATGCACCGTCAAGACACAAGTGGAAAGGGTTTCCCAATACAAAGGGGAAAACATAGTCATTTTCATAAGGTCTTCACGAAACGCTTCCCTCACCATGCTCAGTGCACAGGGGCGTCGCTAGAACATTTTGAAGGGGGGGGGGTGTGACACCCAAATTTGCCGACAAATTTTTAGGGTGCGACTCCCAAAATTTGCCGACAAAAATGTTCCACCCCCCCCCTCAAAAAATAGAAAATCACAGATGTAGAGATCTTGGTCAAACAGGCCCATTTTTACAAGGACGGGGTTGACGCCTTTTGCCCGAATATCAACTTTTTAATTTCTATCTTTTTTTAAAACTGTTCTTAGAGAAAATGTACAGAAGTTACATACAGAAGTTACATGATTATCTCGGAACCTCGCTGCCTAAATATGTGAATATTCTTTCTTCTCGTTGCCCAAATATGAAGTTGTTATTGCCCGAATATCCTCGGGGGGGGGGGGGGGGGCCGCAGGCTACTGCCGAAGGGGGACGCCTTTTGCCCGAATATTAAATTTTCAGTGTTTTTGCAAGCGAGCGAGCAAGCGAGCGGGCAAAAAAAAAAAAAAAAAAAAAAATAGGCAAGTTTTTCCTTTTTTTTCTTTCCTTCCCTTTTCATTTCTTTTTTTTTTTTCTTTCTGTTTTTGTTTTCATTTCCTTTCCCGTTTCTTTTTTCATTTCTTTTTTCTTCTTTTTCTTTTCTCCTTTTCCCTTTCCTCTTACCTCCCCCTCCCCCTCCTTTTCTTTTTTGACGACAGAATTGGCGCATTTGCCGACAGCAATTTTGAGTGGGGGGGGGGGGGGTGACACCCCCCCTCTAGCGACGACCCTGTCAGTGAAAGTGGACTCTTCGATTTCATAATGAGATGTCCGTATATATTTGGGGTCGACATTATTGTAACAAGCTAATTCCAAAGTGATGCATTATTTGGATATGTATGAACCAATGTTACAAAATACAACCATATTGCGTAACTTTGGACATTTTTAGAAACCAGCATGGATTTTAGACTAGGTATGGTTTCCCAGCGTCTTACTAACTTTGAACATTAGTTCATTTCTTGCTATTATATCACCAAAATCACGAAATCTCGAGCTCGGGAATTATTCAGTTTCTGTTTAGTATCACTTTCCATAAAAACAAATTACAAACATGACGCGAAGTTTATTTATTTATTTATTTATTTTTATTTTGCCAGTCTACGATGATGGGCAAAAGCAAGCAATCAGTGGCGGATCCAGGGATTTGAAATAGGGGGGGGGGGGGGGGGCGCCAGAGGCGAGGGAGCGGAGGGTGTGCATGGGGGTACCCCCTCCCACGATAAAAATCACAACACAGAAAAACTAAAGGGGAGCGCGCCCTTGGCGCCCCTGCCTAGATCCGCCACTGATTGCATTATATACTTAATTTCATATCAATAGCCCATGGTCTATCATGCACTTCTCTGGTTTGTGTGCACATCCCAAGTGTAGGTTTGATTCACCTTGGTCCAAGGTGAAGACATGCACGTGGGATAAGAATAGTAGAATAGTTATTTTGTAATCAAAATACAGTGTAGACCTACAATATGAATGGTATATTTTGGTCACTACATAATGCACCTGCAGTGGACGTGCCGAAGGGTATGCGCCTCCACTGCGGGGACTTGAAAAAAAATTACCCTCAACAAATATCACATTTCAGAGCATGGAGAGTGATTTTATAATTCTCAATTTTGGTCATCATTATGAAAATCAAAAGGAAAAATTATGACGGTGTTGATGGTAATCATATAAATAATAATCATCACCGCCATTATCATTATCATCATCATCATCCTCATTTTTCTCCTTAAATCCAGAGGCGTCCTTCTCCCCCCCCCCCCCACACTCAAAGTTGCTGTCGGCAAATGCGCCACCTCTGTTGGCAAAAAAGAAAAGGAGAGGGAAGGGAGAGGGAAGGGGAAAGGAAAAGGAGAAAAGAGAAAGGAGAAGACAAAAAAAAAAAAAAAAGAAAAGGGAAACGAAAGGAAACAACAACAGAAAGAAAACAAAGAAAGGAAAAGGGAAGGAAAAAAAAAGGATTTTTTTTTCTTTTTTTTTTTGCTCGCTTGCTCGCTCGCAAAAACACTGGAAATTTAATATTCGGGCAAAAGGCGTCCCCCTTCGGCAGTAGCCTGCGCCCCCCCCCCCCCCCCCCGAGGATTTTCATAGTTCCGATATTCGGGCAATAACGACTTCATATTTGGGCAACAAGGAGAAAGAATATTCACATATTTTATTTTGGGCAGCGCGGTTCCGAGATAATTTTGTAACTTCTGGATGTAACTTCTGTACATTTTCTTTACGAAAAATTAAAAATAAAAATGTTGCTCGCTCGCTCGCAAAAATTAAGGGATTGCAAATTTGATATTCGGGCAAAAGGCGTCCCCCTTCGGCAGTAGATTGCAGCCCCCCCCCCCCTCCCCCGGGGATTTTAAAAGTTCCGATATTCGGGCAACCACCACTTTATATTCGGGCAGCGAGGTTCCGAGATAATTATGTAACTTCTAACTTCTGTACATTTTCTCTACGAAAAGTAAAAAAAAAAAACAATCGAAGTGAAAATTTGATATTCGGGCAAAAGGCGTCCCCCCTTCGGCAAAGTTCCGATATTCGGTTAACCACCACATTATTCGGGCAGCAAAGTGAGGTGCCAGAATATCCACATAATTATTTGGGCAGCGAGATTCCCAGATAATTATGTAACTTCTGTACATTTTCAGTACGAAAAGTTCAAAAAAATTGTCGGCAAATTTGGGAGTCGCACCCTAAATTAGAAAATTAGAAATTGAAAAGTAGATATCGGGCAAAATGCGTCAGCCCCCTCCTTTGCATTTTTGTCGGCACATTTGGGAGTCGCACCCTAAAAAGTTGTCGGCAAATTTGGGTGTCACACCCCCCCCCCCCCTCCCATTCAAAATGTTCTAGCGACGCCCCTGCTTAAATCATTATGATTCATTATTTTATTACTAGTATATGCCTCTTTCTGACAGTGTGGAATTACGCCAACGACATACAGTCTCACTTTGTTACGATGTCAGGAAAAACTTAATCCATTTTGGGCCTTTTTTAAATTTAAGTCGTCCGAAGAGTCACGAATACCAAGAACATTTTCAATGATATAAACTATATATAGCATACAGTCCATTGTTGTTGTTGTTGTTGATTTTTTTTTTTTTTTTGGATGCAACAGCTGGCATTGTGCAGTACATTGTGTACTAAATTTTGTAATACACCGTCTCTAGCTAATAATATAAAAAAGTATAGAACAATTTTTTTTGCTTTTTTCCCCTTTTGGTAGGGAATACAACAGTCCATACCCTGAAAATTGTACTCTAAATACAACGAAGCTCTGCCTTACAAAGTATTATTTAGGCCATTATTTTCATTATAAATAAATATAATTATTAGCATTGTCGTTATCATCTTTATCATTATTATTATTATTATTATTATTATTATTATTATTATTATTATTATTACTGTTATTATTATCATATTCTATTTTGATTAATATTATCAACTATTTTTATAATAGACCTATCGTTACTTCTTTCCTTTTATTGTTAATATTATTTTTTCAGAAAATAATCGAATCATCTTCCAAATCACCTCTGGTGGATAAGAAGGGCTACATGAGCCCTGAGGGTACCGCCAGATAATGGATATCTAGTAGAATATATAGAAAAATGTCACGACATTTTCAGATGAAGATTAGATAACTTATCGAGGTTTTTTATCAATTTGTAATTGATCCGTAAAGAGTACATGACAAAAGAAAATATTTTTTTCAGATTTGCAAACAAACCTATTTTTGTAGCGATATTCCCATTTACAGAAAGCCAATAAGAAACGATCCATAGACCGTGCCCTCACCTGACACTGCCCGAGTAAACATTGGAGGGAACTATCCTGAAGCAGTTACCTTAGGGGCAACGCTACGGGGGAAGCACCCCTAAGCATATTTCAAAAGAAGACTCCCGTTGCTTCGCGCAAAATCGACATTGCCGCTTACCATCTTGCCCCCTACTATCGAAATACACTGACATAGCCCTTGAAGGGTTATAAGGTTCATCGATCCATCATAACCCTTTCACCTAAATACTATCTTTAATGGGATATTTTGGTCAATTTATTAGGGCGTTTAGGGGATGGAGGGGCGTATATATATATTATATATAATTATACACTGATCGCAATGCAGCAAAATTCATTGGCATTGGAGGGGGCAAAAATACTCCCCCTCTCACGCCCAATGATGTAAGCAGTCAATTGCCCCCAAGCCATGGTGCCAATGACAGATGATAGACAGGAGTTTTATAATGGTAAGAAAGATTGCGTCTGTTAATATACGAGGGAGCGTAGCGACTGAGTGAGAAAACTGATTTTTTTTTTTTTTTTAATGCTGAAAGTTTGCATTTTGGAGCATACATGTACGTATTTTGTATTGCAAAATTATTGCTTTTAATTTTCTTTTTTTTCCCTTGCCCATGGGGCCCATTGAGAGCTAAAATCGATTTTAAACCCTCCCCCCCCCCCACCCGCTTGAATGATTGGGGGGGGGGGGGGCAACTGCCCCCTATGCCCCCCCCCCCCCACCACCCGTGTTTCCGGCGCCTATGATGGCCAGATGCATGAATTCAGTAAGTAGATCTTTCTTGTTGAAGGTTGGTTCCATCATGGTTCGATCAATCCTGACAAATTCGGTTATTAAAATCCCAGTTATGCCAATTTCGACAAGTAAAGAATTATGAACAAAAATATCGGTCCCAGGTCTCCCGGCGGGCCACACAGCATTGTGAACATGCCGGCCAGGCGAAGTAAGAACTAAATTACAGCCAACAGAGCACGTGAACGAAATCTGAAAAAAAAGAGTAAATTATGCCAGCAGTTGTATTTGTAAGAGTGAGAGAGAGATGGAGATGGAGATAGAGATGGAGAGAGAGAGAGAGAGAGAGAGAGGGAGAGAGAGAGAGAGAGAGAGAGAGAGAGAGAGAGAGAGAGAGATATCTCATTGAATTGTGCTCCAAAAACCGTATGAACTGTGCCCAAATTATATGAAGCTTGCCCCTTTTTTCTGAAGTATGCCCCACTGTCTTGAAGTGAGCCCCCTTTTCTTGATCTATGCCCCCATTTTGTGAAGTGTGCCCCAGGGGGCACACTACTATTGAAAATCCGATGAATTGTGCGTCTGTAGTTGGGGCACAGTACATGGAATTGGGGGCACAATTACTGGAAATGGGGGCACAATTGCCGGATCCCGCTGCTTGATCGTCGTTCAGCAGTTCACCGGTTCATCGGATAACCGGATATTTAGTCGCTAGCACTGCGATAAATTGAAAGTTTCGAAGAATTATTGACAGAAGCTGAAGGACGAAGCTCGATCATGAACTGGGTAAGAATACTCTGCGTGATACTGAGTTCTATCATTATATTTATAATGGGTGGGGAGAAAAGTTTTTTTGAACTTTTAAGACAAAAAGAGTCTAGTTTGACGGTCAGATCGTGGTCAGATCGTGTTCAGACCCACATATCCATTCCTGTGTACCGTAAGTCAGAGCCCATAACCTCGTAGATCTAGATCTATGTGAGTGAGTTTCAAGTTAGACCTAGTCCTAGCTTAGGCTTAGCCCGACCAGACTGACAAGGTCAAGGACGGGTTTTAGCAGTCCAAGGTTGAAATTTTATACCATGTGGACATTGCCTGACATATGACAGCTTGCTGGGGATTGAACTTTATGTTTAACAAATCCATCCAAGCAATCGATTTCATTGGACATGTTCCTGATGTTGGAAGTTCATCATGTTCATCATGTTTATGAATGTAACATTTTCAATTAATTTTGTACATTGTTTTTTAGTGACATTGAGAGTTGTCGCTTCTTCTTCTTCTTCTTCTTCTTCTTCTTCTTCTTCTTCTTCTTCTTCTTCTTCTTGTAGAGTAGGCCCTACAGTCCACCATCGGGTGTATTGTACTATTTGGCACGTCTGGTCTGGTGTATGTACTATGTAGGCTACAATGCATTTTTTTTTTTTTTTTAATGGACGAAAGTCTAGTGGGTCCTTGTCAGAGGTTATATTTATAACCTTGCATTGGATGAGTGATTGCATGGAAGTTTTTTGACAATGCATGTGTCTAACATTACATAATATTTGTCAAATAAAGTAACTTATTTGATACACATATAAAGTAGTGTTAGACTTCTGAACAAGACACACAAATGACATAAATAATCATATCTGATTGATACACTTCTGTAAAAACCCAATTACGCACACACACACACACACAAATGATTGTGTTGTTGCTTGACTACAAATTTTACACTATGCCAAAATAGTATTTAGTTTGTATTTTGAAACTCAAACCTCATTTTGACTAAATAAATGGATCTAACAGAGTTCAATCTAATCTATCAGAATTTATCTTCAGGAAGGTACTGACGTACAGTAAATTCAATTTGATATGATATTATTTCCAAAAATTGTGAAAACTAGGCTGTCCAGTTTGAAAGCCTATAATACATATATGTTCATTAAAAGGCAATCCAACCCTGGTGGTAAATGCTTTTAAGGAAAGCAGAAAAATCAGAGAAACAGTTTGATGACAGTATAAACGAAATCGGATAAACAAGAAGAAAGTTGAATGTTTGAAAATTGAGATCTATCACCAACTGTATGGGAATCTCAAATTGGCAAATTGTTACATAATGATGAACAACTCTACCATTTGTTGTGCCCTAAAATATCATTAATTTCCCATTATTCCCAAAGTACATTATTCCCAAAGTAATTTCCCATTATTCCCAAAGTACTTTTTTCCCTTGGGACTGTACTCGATATGTATTGCGGCTAGCATGTTGTTAGAGGTCCTCCCATAAAGGAAATGTAGTTCCACTCAGTGATACAGTGTTGACAAATGACATTTGAGTCATTTTTTTTGTGTTGGAGCAAAAGGGAGAGTTGTCCATCTACTGCATCACATTGACATTACCCAGTTGGCCAATTTGAAATCCCCATGTGCATAGTGATTTTAATTTTCAAAAAATTTGGAACTTTCTCGTGCATCCAATATCGTTCGAACTTTAATCTTTTTCTCTGATTTTTCTGCTTTCCTTCAAGTCAACTTGAGGTACAGGTTGGATTGCTCCTTGATAAGTATGATAGAGGGTAATTCATACTTGATACTTATTTTGTTATTAACAGAATTGTGCTGACATCATACGCCTAATGCTGGCACAAGGGAAAAAGGAGGAAAAGACGAATGAGAATGGAGAAGATGATGGAGATGACAAGGATGAAAATGACGATCATGAGGAAGAGGAGAACCAAGCAGAAGAAGAAGTAAATGATAAAAGGATGGATGGAGAAGACAAGGATGAAAAAAATGAGACGGAAGAAGATGATGATGAAGGGAAGGATGTAGATGACAATGAGAACTATGAGGTAGATGGTAATGGAGAAGATGAAGATGACGATAGTGGGAATGATAGAGATGACAATGAGAACTATGAGGTAGACGGTAATGGAGAAGATGATGATGACGATAGTGGGAATGATAGAGATGATGATGAGGACTATGTGGTAGAGGAGGACGAAGAAGATGAAGAAGAAGACGAAGACGAAGATGAAGAAAATGAGGAAGAGGAGAATGAAGGAAATGACCATAAGAATGAGGATAACAAAGGGGAGTTTAGAGGAGATACAGATCTTTTGGAAGAGGAGATGGGAAAAGCTGCAGACATTGAAGAGGAGAAAAAAGCAGATGAGTCCTTTGAAAATGAAAGAGAAGAGGAAGGAGAAGAAGAAAATCTACAAAAAAAATGTGGAGATGAAAAGGAGGAGGAAGATGAGGGGACATCACTTCGCGACCAAGGAACAAGTGTGGCTGACAAAAAAGGGAGAGATCCCAGGAGGAAAGCTAGTAAGAAGAGATTTTACTAATAATGCATTTTATTAAATCATGAATACAACAACTATTCAAAGAAAGAGGGAAAAGAAGTGAGTACAGAACATTCAGTGATTGATACATAATTCAGGAACAATATCCCATTCAACATTTTTTACAAGAAAAAAAAAAATAAGGATAATAATAACAATAATAATAATAATAATACTGATAATAAAAATGTCTTGTTTACCAACGATAGCCTCATCATTATATACTGTTCTCCCTGAAATATATTCTTCTTGGTAAATGTATGTACCTTTTGCAATATAAATCAGAAAGATACATGTAAGTTGTTAATAATGTGCATGATTCCAAGTACTATTTCTTCTCAACTTGGATAACTACATGTATTTCTCTCTTCTTCTTCTTCAAGTATAAGATTGATTAGACCTCACTAGTATTTGTCTCTTCAATGAATATACATGTATAACACTACCATGTTTGTTTGTTGTTTTTTTTTCCTCCTATCTGTCTTTTATACATTTTGTTTATTGCAGAAAAGGCTTTTCGGATAGAGAGGGAGTGCCCCATATGTAGTATGGTTGTCAAAGACATGTCAAAGCATCTCACCCGCACACACAAGCTGCTAGGGAAGGAGAGCAGGAGAAAATATCTCCACGCTGCACGAGCAAAGTAAGTCATCTGTGCGATGCTAAATTAAAAAAAAAACACTTTCCTAAATGCTCCAGCAGATTATTACCAAAGGAATTTTAGTCTTGTTTACTTGTGTGTTTTTGCTTCGGGGTAACCATTTGTTTCATTCCAGTATCACCAATGAGAAACAAACAAATGGGCTTTGCACAATAAAAAAAAGAATATTTTTCTATACATAAGATTATCTGCGTAATTTAGCAAATATGTTTTGCTGGCCCCAAAAATGGAATTTGGGAAAACTTCTCCTTATAAGTAATATTAGAAATAACATTCATTTGCTTTCCTCTATGTGCAGGGCATCTTAAGAAGCCTAATTTTGACTGTATTTAGATCATTCATAATTCAGTAATCTTGATAATTCATTATATGTGATTAAAACAGTTGTTAACATATGAATAGCATTACTCATTCAATCAATTCGATTTTTGTTTCCTGTAGAATTCCCATTCAAAGAGAAGCCAGCATTCGAGTAGGGAAGGTGGCAGTTTCCAGGAAAGACTGCCCATTTTGTGCAGGCCAAAATTTCACTCGATTGTCAAATCACCTCTCTGCAGTTCATGGAATGAGCAAGGACAGAATAAAGATATTAATGCAAGGTTATTAATAGACAAATTATATCATTACACTTCTGTTAGATAAATTTATGGTGAAGTGCACTACATAGATTGCTAGGCAAATGTGATTGCCGATTGGATGTTTACAAATTTTGCCTTGCCTAAATAATTTTTTCTTTCCCTTTGTAACAACTTTATTAATACATTGTAATGATTTATTATAATGCTTCTCCTTTGTTTTATGTACCCTCTTTCTTATATAAAGTTGCTGACATAGTAATATAGTGGATATAAAACCACGTTTGTGCATTGTTTTCTGTTATTTTCCTTGGAACATGCAAGAAAGAAGAATGTTTTGTAAAGTATAATTTGTTTCATTATTTTTTAATAAGGCTAATAATTAATGAAAACTTAAGAAAGAAATATGATTTGTGTATAACAGATGTTAATGAAAGTGTCATTTGCTTTGTTTCATACTACAGACCAGAAACGCGAAGCCAGAATAACAGAAAAGGAAGAACCTCAGTGTTCAGATTTTTTCGATAGATATGAGGTGTATCTGCGGTTTGATGGTCCTTCTTCATCTAGTGATGAAGGCGAGGGTGAGAGTGTGAGGGGGGCAGACAGTGCATCGCAGTACAAGCAGTGCCTCAAGTATATAAGTACTGTAGCTGGAGGCATGCAACAACTTTTTCAGGACAGGAATGGAGTCTACAAGTGAGTAGAGAATTTACTGTATAAATATCAAAAAATATACCATAATATGGTTTCCTATCTTTTATTTGTATAGTGGATACCTCCCTCTAGTCACCTGGTTATCAAGTTTCCAGCTCTGCTCATTTCTCATATTCAATTCAGTTATAAGTCTTCAATAGACTTCAAGAGAAAAATACTATGAGAAATGCTTTTGTTTCATGTCCTATTACAATTTTTTTTTTAGAGTTGTAAGAGTTTTGAAATATGTATGTCATGGCCTCATTCATATCTCTTCAGTAAGGAAAAAACACCATTTAACCTAGATTCATAAATTCTTATCTTTTTCTTCCTCACAACAATGAGTCATTTATTAATATCTTAAGAAATATTGCTTTTGGACTTGTTGAACGTCCTTAGCAACAGTGGTGTAAAATATGTTAATGACTGATTTCATTCTAGGATTATGAAGAGTCAAGTACTAAGACTTTTTTTTGCAATGATCCTCAACATGATATGAGATACAGGCTTCATATTAATTTGATTTCATTACATAATGCTATTTTGCTCATATTATTTCTAGGGTGTATGAACACCTTCGAAAGGTTAAGAAATTCAAGCCCAAAACAATAGGCAAATATTTCACAGCAATGAAGAAAGCCTGTGAAATGCTGCATATTGAAAAGGAGGATAGGAAAGATCTAAAGATCGACAATGAGGATGTAACAAGGATGGACAAACTAATTGTCCATATCAGTACGTCACTGAAGCCGAGGATTAAGAGGAGGGAAAGTGAACTCCATGACAAAATAAGAGGTTGCTTAATCATTCTTAATCTTCATTATCATGCATCCTCATTGCATTTCAAAAGCTACTTGAAAACTCATCAAGTTGCAACATTCCTCTTCACTTTTTCTTCACCAGCTATTGATATTATTGTACAGCTTCATTTGATATGACACATGAGCTTTTAATTGATTTCCTTTTCTCCACAGTTCAACATGAATTAACATTGTTTTCAGATTCTCTTATTTTGACACTAACTTTTCATTCACCATTTGGATTCCTTGATTTGTCTCTATTTCTTTATAGTTCTTATAGATTAAGAACATTTATCTGACATTTCTTTTTATACAATATAGTCATATTTCTATTCACAGATTTTCTAACAAACGTAGGAGCGAGGGAAACGGTCAGGAGGACCCTTCTTTTTAAAGTAAGTTAATTTTGATATGATTTTGTTTATTTTAAATTATGTTTTTGTTTTGAAAGACAATCATCGGCATTCTTTGCAAAAGGTAAAGTGAGGGTGGAAGATGTTATATAGTACAATGTCTACTTTTTTACCACCCCTTGACTAATTTGATAAAAACCTACTTCCTCTTCTTCATTTCCTTCTTATTGCTATGTATGTTTTCTTTTGCATGGATAGTTATATTCCCATAAAAGTGTACACATTGGAAAACATACATTTTCCACTTCCTTTTTTTTGTTGAAGTAGGGGGTGTAGCAATGGAGCTGTATGCAAATTATGAGATGATCAACCAATTGAATTAGCTGGTAATATTCATGAGAAATAATACGATGTAGAAGTAATTTTAAAATAATTTTAAAAGTAAATGATCATTTTCTTTGTTTCTTGTTTTGAAAGGATGACGTATTGCCTCCTACTCCAAGGCCTAGCACCTCATCAGCCCCACCTAGTTTATGGGTTGCCACCTCAAGCTCATTACAGGTGATTTATGTTTGACTTCTTGCTGTTACATTTTATCATTTCTAATGATAAATAAGGAGGACCCTTCTTTTTTGAAGGGTCCTCCTTTGACATGATTTTGTTTATTGTAAATTATGTTTTTGTTTTGAAAGACAATCATCGGCATTCTTTGCAAAAGGTAAAGTGAGGGTGGAAGGTTTTATGTAGTACAATGTCTACTTTTTTATCACCTCTTCTCTAATTTAAAAAAAACCTACTTCCTCTTCTTCATTTCCTTCTTATTGCTATGTATGTTTTCTTTTGCATGGATAGTTATATTCCCATAAAAGTGTACACATTGGAAAACATACATTTTCCACTTCCTTTTTTTTGTTGAAGTAGGGGTTGTAGCAATGGAGCTGTATGCAAATTATGAGATGATCAACCAATTGAATTAGCTGGTAATATTCATGAGAAATAATACAATGTAGAAGTAATTTTAAAATAATTTTAAAAGTAAATGATCATTTTCTTTGTTTCTTGTTTTGAAAGGATGACGTATTGCCTCCTACTCCAAGGCCTAGCACCTCATCAGCCCCACCTAGTTTATGGGTTGCCACCTCAAGCTCATTACTAGTGAGTAATGTTTGTCTTCTTGCTATCATGTCACTTCTAATAAGAAATAGCTTTATTCACTTCAAACTAATTGGGCTCTGTTGAGAGTGCATTAAGTATCATAAATTCTTGGACATATCTTGCTTGCTTGTTTAAATAGTTGTGTGCAATAAATTTTATGTCACCCCAAAAATCAGGACTAGTAATTACCAAAGAGTAATTTTAATTCAGACAAATTTGCTGGAAGATAACTTGCTGTTGCAATCATATATAATTTTGTCGTTCTTTCTCCAAGGTTGACGCACCAGAAACACCAGCACCTGCACCAGCAGCACCAGAAGCACCAGCACCAGCACCAGCATCAGCACCAGCAACATGAATTAACATTGTTTTCAGATTCTCTTATTTTGACACTAACTTTTCATTCACCATTTGGATTCCTTGATTTGTCTCTATTTCTTTATAGTTCTTATAGATTAAGAACATTTATCTGACATTTCTTTTTATACAATATAGTCATATTTCTATTCACAGATTTACAAACATTGAAAGGATTTGTCAGTTTGTTATATTTCGTAAAATTTGTGCATGAGTTTTATAATTGGAGGATATCTGTAGAGAGATGTTTTATCCATTTTGTTTCAGCAAAATTATTCTCTTAAAAGGAAATCCAGCCTCCATAGCAAGTTGCTGTGATTGGAAGCAGAAAAATCATAGCAGACTGATAACAGTTTGATAGAAATTGGACAAAGTTTAAGAAAGTTATGATTTTTTTTTTAAAATTTGTAATAACTATACATGTAGGAGCTTAAAATTTCCTGAATCAGTAATGTTACTGTGAGGTATTGCTGGACAACTCTCCCTTCTGTTTCAAGTTTTAAAAATATTACTAAAATCTAATTTTCCCAATGTATCACGATGTATACACTTTTTGGGGAGAATATATAACAACATGTCATATATATAATGTATTTTGAGTACTGCCTCCAGGGAAACGGCGATTTGGAGAAAACTGGAAATTGATGATATTGCAGTGTACAAAAAACAGGAGAGTTGACCCTGAACATGTCACAGTCAACTCGCTATAAATTTGCCAATTTGGGATTCCCATATAATGTACACGTATAGTGATTAAACCTTTCAAAAATGTTTAGCTTTCTTATTGTTAATCTGATTTTATTAAACTTACATCATGATCTGCTTCTCTTTTTTTCTGCTTTCCCTCAGAGCAACTTTCTATTAGATTTCGATACCCCTTTAATTGATTTTTCTGATTTGAGTGCTTTATAATCATGCTTCTCCATCGTTATGATTCATAAAGTTCCCCCCCCCCCCATCTTTTATTATCATGGGTATTTATCTATTGTTCAGATTTTTAAAGTTTGTTTTAAAGGTGTGTTCTGCCATTACTATAATAAGAGTTCTTGTTCACATGCGTGTTGCAATCCATTATTGTTATTTCCCTTACTAACATGTTGTTATAACAAGTTTCCACTGTATTATCCTTACCCAGGAATATTTCAAATTTCTCTCACCTGCACATTTTTAAAAATTATCTGATTTATGTTATTTGGTTCAATTGGTGATGGGACATAATGTACAAGGGGCCTACATAAAATTTTATATTAAAAATAATACCTCATAGTCAAGAATTTTGAAATGTATTTGAAATGAATTTAAAATATGGTGCCTTTTGAATTTAAAGTGAATGCAGGACATGATTCAACCTAAGTCCAAGTCTGAATGTTGACATTGTGATATTGAATTTCACGCAGATATTTCTCCTGAAACTATCACAAACTTTTCAAGTTCTTATGTGGCTCGATTATAAAAACTGGTCAAGAATGTGAACAGTCCATCAATAGGCCCGTCTTCATCAGCCCGAGTTTCCAAAATAGCCCGCTAATTCTGATCCGGGAAACTAACCCGATCAGAACTAGCTCGAGCTAGTTTGTAATGAAGACGCAATTAGCTGGCTATTTCGTGGGTTTCTAGCTCGAGCTAGAAGCCTAAGTCAACTCGGGTTTTTTTGTGAAATAGCGCGCTATTTGGCGAATTAGCCCGCTAATTCGCAGGTGAAGACGCACTCGGGTTTTGACTCGGGTTAATTTATTCATGACACCAATCCTAGAAACGTTATTTTCCTTATGTATTTCTTGATTTTCTTCTCTCTTTCCACCTTTTCCTTATGTATTTCTTTGTTTTTCCTTCTTTCTTTTTTCTCCTTATGTATTTCTTTGTTTTCCCCATTATTTATTCTTCTTTCTATTCTTATGTATTTCTTTGTTCTTCTTGCTATCCTATTTTCTTTATATATTTCTTGTTTTTCTTCTCTCTATTTGTCTTTTCCTTATGTATTTCTTTGTTTTCCCAATTTTTTATTGTTCTTTAATTTCTTATGTATTTCTTTGTTTTTCTTGTTATCCTCTTTTCTTTATGATTCTTTATGTATTTCTTTGTTTTCTTCTATCTTTTTATCCTTTCCTTTTGTATTTCTTTGTTTTCCTGTTGTCTACTCTTTTGTCTTTTTATATGTATTTCTTTGTTCTTCTTTTTTCCCTTTTCCTTATGTATTTCTTTGTTTTCCCCATTTTCTGTTCTTCGATCTTGCTATCCTTTTTTCTTTGTTTATGTATTTCTTTGTTCTTTCTGTCCTCTTCTCTTTATATTTCCTTATGTATTTCTTTATTTTTCTTTCTATTCTATATTTTCCTCATGTATTTCTTTGTTTCTTATGTATTACTTTGTTTTTCCTTCTCTCTTTTTTCTCCTTATATATTTCTTTGTTTTCCCCATTATTCATTCCTTCTTTCTATTCTAATGTATTTCTTTGTTCTTCTTTCTCTCCTCTTCTCTTCATATGTATTTCTTTATTTTTCTTTCTATTTTATCTTTTTCCTTATGTATTTCTTTGTTTTCCCAATTTTTTATTGTTCTTTAATTTCTTATGTATTTCTTTGTTTTTCTTGTTATCCTCTTTTCTTTATGATTCTTTATGTATTTCTTTGTTTTCTTCTATCTTTTTATCCTTTCCTTTTGTATTTCTTTGTTTTCCTGTTGTCTACTCTTTTGTCTTTTTATATGTATTTCTTTGTTCTTCTTTTTTCCCTTTTCCTTATGTATTTCTTTGTTTTCCCCATTTTCTGTTCTTCGATCTTGCTATCCTCTTTTCTTTGTTTATGTATTTCTTTGTTCTTTCTGTCCTCTACTCTTTATATTTTCTTATGTATTTCTTTGTTTTTCTTTCTATTTTATCTGTTTCCTTATGTATTTCTTTGTTTTTCTTTCTATTTTTTATGTTTCCTTATTTATTTCTTTGTTTTTCTTTCTATTTTGTCTGTTTCCTTATGTATTTCTTTGTTTCTTATGTATTACTTTGTTTTTCCTTCTATTTTTTTTTCTCCTTATGTATTTCTTTGTTTTCCCCATTATTTATTCTTCTTTCTATTCTTATGTACTTCTTTGTTCCTCTTTCTATCCAGTTTTCTTCGTATTTCCTTATATATTTCTTTGTTTTTCTATTTTGTTTTTTCCTTATGTATTTCATTGTTTCTTATGTATTACTTTGTTTTTCCTTCTCTCCTTTTGCTCCTTATATATTTCTTTGTTTTCCCAATTATCTATTCTTATTTCTATTCTTATGTATTTCTTTGTTTTTCCTTCTCTCTTTTTATCTTTTGCTTATGTATTTCTTTGCTCTTTTCTCTTCATTTATCCTATATATTTTTTTTAAATTTTCCATCTTCGAAGTGCGCATGCTCTGAAGCTCGAGTTTATTCCAAGAACGAGCGGGAATCGCTCGACTCGGGCTGATGGAGACGGGGTTTTTCAAACTCGGACTTTTTTGTCGAGAAGCTCTGATCGGGCTAGAATCTCGAGCTTGAGCAAACTCGGGCTGATGGAGACGCACCTATTGAAGATGGAATTTCATAACCAGACAATACTGGTATTAGGTTTACAAACCCCGGTCTCGAAGGCAGGGAGAATCAAATTATTATTATGGTGATATATACATGAATGAGAATAGCATGATTTAATGCACATTAAAAAAACCTGAAAATATCCTACTTTTTAAATCCCTGTACAGATGAGACAGAACCTGTAAAGGAGTCATTTCCCAAATTTGCTGCCACACTAAAAGAGAGAGCCTTGCCAGTGATGTGTAAGTATCATAATACTATCAGATGCTCATCGATAACATTAATTATATCATCTAAAAAAATTGTGAAGAAGTATATCCTCAACTATTTGTTTCAAATTTCTGGATAATGCATTATATCTGCATGCATATTTTAATATTTTGTTTCTTTTTCATTTCTCACTTCTCTATATTTGAATTAGATCAACTAAGGCATGGAGCACCGATCAGTTGGATGAAACTGAAAATGCTAAGAGACTATTTAATTCTGACCATGCTCATGAATGGAGCACCACGCACTGGTGTAGTTGCGAAGATGCTTCTTAAGCATGTGGAGGAGGCAAGAGTTCTAGATGGGAAGCATGTGATCGAGGTAAAGTAAATTACTTTAACATATCTTGAAAAGTAAAACACAATTGATTTCATTTGCAATATACACCCTGAAATTATCTCAGTATTCATGGTATTATGAAATATTTGAATGCTTGTTAGCAAAATGAAGGCAAAATAAAGACTATTGAATCTAATTCATACGGTCTTGTGACAACAAGTGGCATTTACAAAATCTCTCTCTAGTCTACACTAGTTCTCCTGTTCAGGAAATACTGAGAAATTTGATAAATTTTTGTGAGTAATAAAGAGGATGGTAATTAACTTTTCATTACTTTTTGCTGCACTGAATTCTAGTAAGGGAATAAGAATATAATAATGTGGTAGCCTCAGGGTAGCCTCATCAGTATTCAAAATGTTCTCCTTGAGAGCCCTGATATTTTTATTACTCCAGCATTGCCAGGTGACCATTTAACACCTGGGTGGAGAGGGACAAATTTGGCCAAAACATCTCATCCATGGATTTAAGCACTTAGTGGGGATAGAACCCAGGACCTCTACTATGAGATTCAAGAGCCTTTATACAACGGGGCTTCCCAAGCAAATATTCCACAAATGAACTGTGCAGTATTTAAGTATTTAAGATTAAATAAACAATATGTTCATTTTAGTATTATACCAACAAATAATGTTTCCAATGAAGATTTAGATTCCCAAAATAATGAGGAGTAATTTGGTGGATGCCACTGACTGGGTAGCTTGGAGAAAAGCCTTGGAGAAAAGCCATGGGGGAAAGAAAGTCCAACCCCACAGTGGGGAAAACGGATGTTTAATGTTGATGACGATGATGATGATGATACTACATTTTGGCTTATGATCGATTATTCCACTCAACTTGAAGTGTTTAAAATTGATTTGTCCATTAAGTCAAATGTCCTGGGTATAATTGGTCATTATGATTATAATGTGTGTTGGTTATTATGGATCTTCAGAACCTTTGAAGCTTGAGCTATGTAAAAGTATATTATAAGGTTTATTTTGTTTCATTTTTCTAAAAAAATAATATATTATTATAAATTTGATCATAACTCATATTTTGATGACTGCTAAGAAAAATGCCCTCTTGAGCAATGTTCTTATTGATTGCATATTTTAAAGTTTTTTAATGTCCTTTATTTTTTGTAGGTTCCTGATCACAAAACTGCAAACAAATACGGTGCTGCCCAGGTCATTCTAGATGACCAGGAATGGGGTGCTTTGGAAACATACAGAAATCTGGGTAGAAAATTGTCACAGGGATATACAGAGTCCCGCAAGAAGAATTTCTTCTTCCTGGGTGTCAACGGGAAAGCGGTGAAGGTGTCGCAGGTCCTCACCCGTCGCTGGCACGAATGTGGGTTACCAGGCAAGCTCAATCCCACAATCATCCGGAAGACTGTAGTTACCTCGGTGAGTAATGATATAATATTGAATGCCATGAGTGGGATACAGGATTACATTGCCCAAGCTGAACATATCTCATGAATCAGTATGATGAGTGAAATATTTTCACATCAAGTGTAATGTACCCCTTTGTGTCCCACAATATAAAAGTCATTTAATATTATTAACAGTAATGTATGAAACACACTGGTATAATTTGCATAATTTGACAATCATTTTGCATTAGAATGTAAGTTTGATATTGATTACAGGTATTAGGACATTGATTTGTCCTACTCAATGCAGATCTGGAAGGATGCAGGGCATAAGTCCACTGTCTATGTGCCTTTAAATGCATGTTCACTTATTTCTGATTTTCCTCAAGCAAACCATGAGAAATTAGAATGATATTGCAAAGTCATCAGGGTCTTTTTTTGCAAAAAATGTAATACAATGATTTTTCTTGGCAGCTAAAAATCTTCATGGAAATAATAATGTAATATAGTGCAAACTTGTGTTTCTTTAATAGCATTTTTATGGAACTTAAGCTCTGAATCATGTTTGTCATTTTATTTCCACTCCATATATATCACAAACCTAAGAGTGGGGTATTATTCAGGGTTTAACAATCATCCATACCTTTAATGCCATGTCCAGTAGCTTCAGATTAATCACTCAGTTAAACAGAAAGCTAGTGAATAGTAAACAAAATCCTTTTTTTTAACATTAAAAAAAAAGATTACCTAAAATTGTAGTTCAAGCGTTTCAATGCAAGCGTTCTTGTATTAAGAGATGCATTCTCCCAGTCATGACTTATGATTGAATAAAAACCAATAACTTTGCAGGCTCGTGACAGACTCTCTCCTGGCAAGTGGCAGAAACTTGCAAACTACATGGCACATAGCGTATCGACTGCGGATCACTATTACGCAGGACGGCAAAAGACATCCTCAAACGTAGGAGCGAGGGAAACGGTCAGGAGGACCCTTCTTTTTAAAGTAAGTTAATTTTGATATGATTTTGTTTATTTTAAATTATGTTTTTGTTTTGAAAGACAATCATCGGCATTCTTTGCAAAAGGTAAAGTGAGGGTGGAAGATGTTATATAGTACAATGTCTACTTTTTTACCACCCCTTGACTAATTTGATAAAAACCTACTTCCTCTTCTTCATTTCCTTCTTATTGCTATGTATGTTTTCTTTTGCATGGATAGTTATATTCCCATAAAAGTGTACACATTGGAAAACATACATTTTCCACTTCCTTTTTTTTGTTGAAGTAGGGGGTGTAGCAATGGAGCTGTATGCAAATTATGAGATGATCAACCAATTGAATTAGCTGGTAATATTCATGAGAAATAATACGATGTAGAAGTAATTTTAAAATAATTTTAAAAGTAAATGATCATTTTCTTTGTTTCTTGTTTTGAAAGGATGACGTATTGCCTCCTACTCCAAGGCCTAGCACCTCATCAGCCCCACCTAGTTTATGGGTTGCCACCTCAAGCTCATTACAGGTGATTTATGTTTGACTTCTTGCTGTTACATTTTATCATTTCTAATGATAAATAAGGAGGACCCTTCTTTTTTGAAGGGTCCTCCTTTGACATGATTTTGTTTATTGTAAATTATGTTTTTGTTTTGAAAGACAATCATCGGCATTCTTTGCAAAAGGTAAAGTGAGGGTGGAAGGTTTTATGTAGTACAATGTCTACTTTTTTATCACCTCTTCTCTAATTTAAAAAAAACCTACTTCCTCTTCTTCATTTCCTTCTTATTGCTATGTATGTTTTCTTTTGCATGGATAGTTATATTCCCATAAAAGTGTACACATTGGAAAACATACATTTTCCACTTCCTTTTTTTTGTTGAAGTAGGGGTTGTAGCAATGGAGCTGTATGCAAATTATGAGATGATCAACCAATTGAATTAGCTGGTAATATTCATGAGAAATAATACAATGTAGAAGTAATTTTAAAATAATTTTAAAAGTAAATGATCATTTTCTTTGTTTCTTGTTTTGAAAGGATGACGTATTGCCTCCTACTCCAAGGCCTAGCACCTCATCAGCCCCACCTAGTTTATGGGTTGCCACCTCAAGCTCATTACTAGTGAGTAATGTTTGTCTTCTTGCTATCATGTCACTTCTAATAAGAAATAGCTTTATTCACTTCAAACTAATTGGGCTCTGTTGAGAGTGCATTAAGTATCATAAATTCTTGGACATATCTTGCTTGCTTGTTTAAATAGTTGTGTGCAATAAATTTTATGTCACCCCAAAAATCAGGACTAGTAATTACCAAAGAGTAATTTTAATTCAGACAAATTTGCTGGAAGATAACTTGCTGTTGCAATCATATATAATTTTGTCGTTCTTTCTCCAAGGTTGACGCACCAGAAACACCAGCACCTGCACCAGCAGCACCAGAAGCACCAGCACCAGCACCAGCATCAGCACCAGCATCAGCATCAGCACCAGCATCAGCACCAGCACCAGCACCAGAAGCAGAAACACCCAACACGTCTACTGTAAGTAATGCATGTATGCATACTATGCTGTTGATATACTGCTATTCAAATCTACTAGTATTTACTTTGAAAAGTAATGCCATTATGCAAAATGTAAATAGGATACACATAGTTTCAAGCAAATACAAATATTAAATGACCTTAAACACCAAGTTTACCCTAAATGCTATATTTAAGATGGGTCTAATTCATGTTAAACGAAGAGACAGTTTATACCTCATTCTAAGTTTTTGTTTTTGTTTAATTAGTCTCTTTGTTTAACTTGCCTTTAGATCACGCTTAAACCCTGCATTGGAGTTACAATAAGTATAATTTGCCATAAAGTCTCGCATAAGAATAAGTGAGCACATTGCTCCTACCTGCTTGTCTTTACATTTTAGTCAGGACCTGCCACATTATTAGAATACACAGAGATTTTTGTTATATGATATAACTAGTAAGAAAGAGATGAATAGTAAGATATTTTCAGTATAAGTAAACTAAAAAAACAGCCAAATTTGTTTAGCGCAGCTACTATAGACCTTCTACACCAAGCTTAGCTAATGTAGTTAAATTTCATTTTCCCATTCTCTTTCACTTTTCTTTAATGTTTCATTTCATAAACAACTCAGATAAACCTATTTCATCTTTTTTAAATTTTTTTTATTTAAGGGATTAATGAAGTCAATGTGTTTGCTTATTTATACCTAAAGGATGATGACCCAGCTTATGTCCCACCTAAGCCAGCAAAAAGCAAACCTCGGGTAAGAAATGCTTGTTTGCATGCTCTGTGTTTTCCCCCTGATATTATTACAAGGTGTCATATTGATTATTGAAATTCCAAACTTAGACTCAACTTTGATTGAAAATTTATGAAACTATAATATGTCTCCTATAATTGTTTCATTCAATATTTGTCAGGTTAATAATTATGTCAGGCAGACTCACTCATGATCTTTAAGATTACCAAAGGATTTCTAAATTTGATATAGTTGTTTGATTACTTCATTAGGTTTGTGAAAATTCAATATTTGAAGTTTTCTATTCTTTGGAAATGTCTGTGGGAAAATAACATTCTGCATTATAACTCTAATATATGAAACTCTTCTCAACATGTCAGACTTAATTCAACTATAATACTGTCTTTCTGTTCTTTTAGGCAACAAGTTAGGATAAATATATTCCATGTTATTTCCACTGTCAATGATTAAGTGAAACATGTTCTCATCAATACAAATATACAGTAGGTCTCTGAAACATATCTTAGACCAATATCATGTTGTGTTGACATTTGTCTGTATAATTCAAATAGACCAAATGTTGCATTGTCATCCCTTTCTGTTTCCAGAGAAAAAGAAGGCTTCTCAGTGAAAGTGATGAGGAAGAAATGCGCTCTGCTATAGAAAAAGAGCTTATCTCCACGATGTTTGGAAAAAAGAAAAAAAAAGGTTGCTTTCGAGACGTGGTAAGTATTTTTAGAACAATAATATTGGTCAGTGTGCATTGATGGTTAATATGCAGTTGACTCCAATTTTATCAAATTATTTGGGACTGGTAAATTAAATTTGTTCTGTCAGGATTACAAAACAATAAATTACAAAGCATATTATTACGTAGTGAATAAGGGTCCCCTGTAGTACATATACAGTGGAAGCTCAGTATGAAGAGAAATGTTATAACAATATTCCTGATATAACAAGGTAATATTCTGGTCCCAGCTCTTCATATTCTATGTTTTGTAACCCGATATAACAAGATTCCTGTCTTATAATGTAATTTTGATGGTTCAAAGGACCTTGTTATACTGAGTTTCCACTGTAACTGTATAACATATAACTGTTTTTTTACATAAAATATTCTACATTTTTTGACCAGTGATAGTGGTCTTCCCTGGGACCATGTTATAGAATATTACAACAAGACTTGGATTCACCGTGATGATCTGTCATCAACATTATTTCATAGTTGATAGCAACAAAGATATTCCAAATTTTGATTTTGTTTCTTTAAATGAATGGCACTGCTTTCTGTCTCAAAAGTGGATAAATGAGAAATCAAATGTTAAAAATGCAGCACTAATATGCAGCTGCCTTATTATTTTGCTTTCATGTTGTTCTTATAGCTTTTATAACATCTTTAAAGAGTGCCCATTGCATGGCTATATACAATACCTGTTTTTCCAAATGAACTATAGGATCACATTGCACTTCCTTATTCGAGGAATTATTTCAATTTACTATGTATGGCTTAAAGGACATATATTTGTCACAACTATCACTAGTTTATGTCAGTTGGCTGTTGTATCTATAACATTGCATTCCTGTTCTCTGACTTGTGTGTATCAGTAGTTTTTATCACTTTATGTGCCATAGCATTGGAAATGTAGAAATATGTATTTATGTTCATCAGGATAAATCTTGGATTATCTTTCTAATTTTGATCTTGATTTTTTTTTTTTCTTCTGCAGACAAACAAAGTTTACCAGACCATGAGCAGTCAGATGAAGGAGGAGATTGACGAAGACCAATTCTACGACAAAGCGAGGCATATGGGGTTACACAAGAAATAATTGTTTAAGAAAATAAGAAAATCTTCCAAGTTTGGGGGAAGAATTTGTTTGGTTGACTTTCACAGATGGAAATCAATCTGGGCTGTGCCAGTGGCAAATTTCAACAATAGCCTCCATAAATGTGCCGTCATAAGAAACATGATTTCATATGGAATGTTTCTCTGTGAAATATTCAGGAGATAATATTATAATCATTGTGTATGGATGCTATGCATTGCACTCTTATTTATTACATTTTAGATGTGCAAGGTCTTACCAAAAGAAACCCCAAACAAAAAAACAAAAAAAACAATAACTTTCTCATTAGTACTTAATCATTGTAGAGTTCATACCAAGTCTAAAAGATATTTCAACAACAAGTTATGTGGCCATATTTTAGTGTAACTTTGACATTTTAACATAGTGATCTCTAGTTATGTCATAAAGATTTAGAAATGCCGCAATTTGTTTACCTATTTGAGTCACCTTGATCAGCATTGACATCTGGGTTACTTTGTTCAATTTTTTCAGGCACATATGTACTATAAAAGAGTGACAGTATGGTTTATTTTCATTCTGCTGAATTGAAGAAGCTCAACGAAAACTGCTAATGAAGTTAAACATAGCTAGATATCAAAAGAATTATTTGACAGACTTGATAACATAATCACATCTACTACAACAATTTCAGAGGTATTGGTCTGTTTATCATTATCCAGTGTCATGTTTGCTTTAATTCACTGAAAGTACAGGAATATACTTGGTGTGACTGGTTGATTACTATTATTTTTATGATAGACAAGAGAGTCATATCTTTTGGAAGAAATCTGATGCTTTTCTCTGATTTCTAACTTTAAAAGAATGAGAATTGCAAACCTTACTGTTCCTAACTATTGCAGGCATCATTTTAGAGAAGAAAGTGCACTTATACCCAACTATTGACAGTAGGTTAGATGTTCTGTACTAATAAGTGCGTTAGCCTTAGCTTCATCACAACATACTTGAAAAAGAAGGTTGTTCAGTTTTCTTTGGAGTTACATTTCCTTTGGTCACTTTGACCCTTTCATTTGTATGATCCAACCCTAATCTGGAAAAAAAAATGGAAAAAAGTACAGAATCATTTGAATATTGGTATATATGTCATGCATGGATGATGCATGTGTGTTTTTTATTTCATATTTGTACATATTAAAGTGTATTTGATTTACATTGATTAAAACAATAAATAAAACGCAAATGATGTTTGTTGTCATTGCTTATATGGCAAACATTATTTTGTGGACATGTTTTCTGTACATTTCAGTCTTTTACTTCTATTTACTGTGCTGACTGTATCTGCATGTTTTCACCCCCCCCCCCCATTTTCAGTGACCTTTCTTACTTACTTTACTATATTCAATTTTATTCAGTCTTGTCCTATCTATAACATATTTATCCTATCACGTTCTGTTCACTTCTGTTTTATTTGATAAATGTAGAAATAGTATATTAGTTCAATAAAATGCTATGCTACCACTTCTATTGCCAGTGAACCCTGAACTACTACTACTACTACTACTACTACTACTACTACTACTACTACCACTACTACTTCTACTACTGTACTGCTACTACTACTACTACTAGTACTTCTACTACTGTACTGCTACTACTACTACTCCTACTACTACTACATGTACTACTACTACTACTACTACTACTACTACTACTACTACTACTACTACTACTACTACTACTATCTTACTACTACTACTGCTACTACTACTAGTAGTAGTAGTAGTAGTAGAGTAGCAGTAGTAGTAGTAGTAGTAGGCCTAGTAGTAGTAGTAGTAGTAGTAGTAGTAGTAAGATGTAAGATTTTTAGTCATACTAGTAGCAGTAGCAGCAGAAGCAGCAGTAGTAGTGTAGTAGTAGAAGTTGTTTTAGTTATTATTATTATTACTATTATTGTTAGTAGTAGTAGTAGTAGTAGTAGTAGTAGTAGTAGTAGTAGTAGTAGTAGTAGTAGTAGTAGTAGTAGTAGTAGTAGTAGTAGTAGTAGTAGTAGGCCTATAGGTAGTAGAGGAAGTATAGGCCCGAACCTTCAAAGGTATACCTTGGCTTTGCATGATTAGGCCTATATTTCTAGTTCTGCATTGTTTTTCAACATTCCTTACTGAGGTAATTAAACAAATGACTTATAAAAAATATAAGGAACAAAACAAAAATAAGATATACATTTCTGCCTATGTTAGGTTTTGATGGTGCACAGTTACTTCATAAATAACACTGTGCGACACGTTATGTATAAAAACACCATTATCAAACAAAGCGAACGAACTATTATGTTTAATTGATAACACAAGAGGGCGACGTTTTTTTAATAAAAACGTAACATAATATCTTCACATGCATTTTTTGTTCGCTATTGCTTATATTCTACTCATTTTGCAAAAGAAGGCATTCTTTGCTATTGAACATTTAGATAACATATTAATGATGAGAAAATGCATCCTCACAGAGCAAAATCTCCTTCGAAAATTGTAGAAAATAAAGCTTTTGTTTGTGGTGCACAATTACACTTATCCATGTTTCCCAATAGGCTCATGTATAAGCCGGACAGAGACGAGCTATATCAGAATCGACATTAACTGATCTAGAACGGTTCTCAACCCCCCAAAAAGTTTTGGGCAACAATCAAATGTTTTTATTAACACTTTTCATCGCCATAAATAATGCTTCTTCGCATATTTCAGAAGAAATTATTATTTTATGCCGCACACTTTCCACTTAATCTGTCAGAGGAAAATATTGTAAATGACTATGAAAATTGATTTTTTAAAAATATAATCAAAGCACTGCGGGTGCTAAAACTTTCAACAAAGGTCAAACAGAATATATTTTCACAATTACAGCAAAAATTAGCTTTCAAAATGCTGTCAAAATGTTTAAAAGTGATTTTTTCCGCAGCAGCTGCACGATCATGAAAATATTAAATATTATCAGATGATGCTTGTTCCGACTTATAATGCAAGAAGCTCTTTTATGAGAAAATATGAAGCGAATAAAAATGAATAGCAACGAACTTTTTATTAATCTAAAAGAAAAGGAATCACGAATATTTTGTCTAAATTTCGTCCTTATTCTTTCATAAATTACTTCAAAAAGTGTGTGGTGCACACTTTTATTGGCTATAGCACGTACTGTGCGACGTTTTTGCGTGCAAATATCCGTAGACAAATAATCGGCTCAAATTAGCGAAAGCCAGCGAATACTCAAAATCATGGTCGCATAGTTAAATGTGCTAGAGTATTAGAGAGAGAGAGAGAGAGAGAGAGAGAGAGAGAGAGAGAGAGGGGGGGGGGGGGGGGGGAATAGGCGCGCGAATGTAGGCCTTTTGCTGCTTGAAATTACTGTGCAAGCACGACATGTACTGCACTGCAGTGGGCTTGTTCTATCATATCGGCAGCTGTCCAGATACTGTACGTGTCATGTACAGGAGATAAATAAGATACGTTGTTTATTGAAAGTCACCAAAAGAAACACCTTACCACTATCGACATCATTTTGGGGTAGTTTTTCTATTGTTCAGCATTTTGTTGTTCGCAAATTGTCTGGCGAAAGCGATTACACTTCTTTTACCCATAATATAATACAGCCACTACTCGGCGGTTGCGTTATAGCTTGCAGCTAGCTAGCTAGCTATGCGTGCTCCCGTTGAGCTCCGCTAGCTATGTCAAGCCATCGGGGTCTACCTACGTCTACTAGTACGCGTACCCAGTAGACGTCACGTAAAACCAAATGGTACGTCACGTCTACTCGTTACGTGACGTGTACCCAATTTCGTGTACTCTGTCGTGACCTTACGTCACGTCACGTCTGTTCAATTACGTGTGCTTTATTCAATACGTCACGTCTTCTTTGAAATGGTCTAATTCAAGGCTTTGGGGGGGGGGGGGGAAAATCAAATCCCGATTATCAGGATTCCCCTCTTTGTTATGAAAATGGATGGCTCTATCATCATCAAGTTCAGGGGTCGCTGAACCGGGGGGGGGGGGGGTGATCTATAAGCTAGGCAGTGCAGGCTTTCCCTCCACACACACACGCACACACACTCCTCTTTGCTTATATTAATAATAACATATTATGCTCTTACTCATGCTCAACCTCCTGCCCCCACTTTTCAAACGCTCTGTGGCCCGTGAACGAATAACCATGTCTTTCCACGTATACCAACATCGTTTACAGGCCTAGCCAACTTGATATTAGGGTGCCCTATTTCATTTCAAGCCTTATTTCAAGACATGTATACTGCGGTTTGTGGTCTATTATCTTCACTTTTGCATAAACTGAAAATGAGGGAAAGGTAACCGTTTTCATAATAGAAGATTGGACAGGCAATCACTAAAAAAGAAGAAAATGAAAAAAAGGAAATTACATTTTGTACGTGCATGATAGCCCTCATGCCCTCGAGTTTGGGGGCAAAAAACGATTTCCCCTCCCTTCCCCAATGATGGGCCCCCTCGCAAGAAAACAGAAAAGGAAAATTACATGTAATAATTAGTTGACAGAAACCCGGTGGCGTAAAAGGGAGGGGGCAGAAGTTTAACTCTATCAATTAGTGGGCTACAAAATAATTTTGCCCCCTCCAAAAATACACACAAGACCATAATTTTGCAGTATGGCAACAATGAAAAAAAATTTAATGTTTTCAAAAGATGCAGTACTTATCATTGCGTACTATAGAAACTCAGTCTACATGCGAGGCCACGATTTTGTGGGACAGGTGCTCGATCTCTTGTATATAAAAAGGGGTAGGGGAGAAGGAGGATCGATGCTGATGATGATTTAAACATCAATAGATTGAACATAATATGTACATTACCATGGTGGCGGAGCCGGGGTTCGGCAAGGGGCTCGATGGGCCCTCTGCCGAGTTCCGAAATCAAGAAAAGTGTCCTTGCTGTGACAAAAGAAAATCTTCTGAGGAATAAAAGCTACGGCCATCTCATGTTGATCATTTCTTTCACTACACACACACGCACACCCACACGCGCGCCCACACACACACACACACACACACACACACACACACACACATATATATATATATATATATATATATCTATATATATATATGTATATACACACACTGTTAGAACGTTGGTTAAAATTTTAATCAACCGAGGATTTCCAGGTCAACCACACATTTGAAGGTTAAAACTTTAATCAACGGCCTGTTGATTAAAGTTTAACCTGTGGTTGATTAAAAGTTTTAATCATTTGTAGGTTAATCGAATTTGCTCAACGTTGGTTAAATCAGTGTTGATTAAACTAAAACATATTGTTGGTTAAATGTTTAACAATTCGTTGGTTAGTTTTATTTTGTGGTTAAATGTTTAACCATTTGTTGGTTAATCATATTTTGCTCAACATTGGTTAAATTGGTGTTGATTAAACTTAAACAAATTGTTGGTTAGTTTTATTTGGTGAGAAACTCCCTGGAGAAACGCTTTTCATATCTGTGATTGTTGTCTAGCTAGTCTTATAAAGAAATAGATCTACTGTGTGATCTTGCTTAATTTCTAAGTTAAGCGGTTTGGGAAGTTCGACCTGCTCAGACCTGGACTAGACCTGACTAAGCCAGGCCTACCTGTAGATTACGCCTACACCTACATTGATGCTATATTTTTTTTTCCCCCCAAAAAAACTGTTCAAGTTTCAGTTTTTGTCATATTACCCTGTCCGCGAAATATGGACATCCGCGAAGTTGAACACACCGCCATACCGCAGGCGTCGCCTCCTCGCTACCGTAGGCGTAGTCAGTAGATTAAGGTGAGCCTGGCTTAGCCAGGTCTAGTCCAGATCGAGCACGTCGAACTAGCTCCCAAGCCGTTTAAATTAGAAAGAAAGATCAAACTGTAGATCTTTTTCTTCCCAACATTAAGCTAGACAACAATCACAGATATGTAAAAAAGCTTCTCACCTTCAAACACGCCGACAAGCTCTTTGAAAGTCCCAAATCATTCAGCGACTTGAATGACAACGCCTTCCATTTTTATCGCAAACAATTTCTGTGATAGATATGTGCGCGCAGCAAATTTATTCCAAATTGGTATTTTAATCAACTTTGATCAAACTTTAACCCGAAAAAAAGATAAAGTGTCTAGACAGTTATCATTATTATTTTGGCGGGAAAGCCAAGAACACTGTTTTTAATCAATGTTGGTTACAAAGTAACCAACAAGATTAAAAACAATAATTTTAATCAACACTATTTTTAACCCACGCAAGATTAATAGTCATTTTTAACCAACACTTATTTTACAACCAATGTTGAGTGATTTTTAATCAACATTTTTTTAATCCGTAGTTTTTTAATACATGTTTTAACAGTGTATATATATATATATATATATATATATATATATATATATATAATATATATATAAAACCATATAATTTGATAAATGGTACATTAGCTGGACACACAACAATGGGGTTTATTCCGTCATAACAGGGACCTCTACGTTTCTCATATTTGTTTCTTTGTTTTTGTTTTGTTTTTCCTTGTTTAAATTGACTTTACAAGATGGATATGCTCATGAATTTCTGAATGGCCAGATACCAAATGTTTCCAATTTTCTTTCAGAAACTCATTTAGTGCGAAATGACTATGCTCACTCATTGGTGAATGGTATGATTCCAAATGTGGATGAAAAGAAAAATACTTATGCTTAATTTGATATATGAAAGATGGTTTCATAAAAGGGTTTTATACTGAATAGTTCTTTAGAAATCTTTTTTTGGGTGAGTGTATAAGCAATAGCATCGCATAATTTTTCAGGAAGCTTGGTCAGTTTTTACTACAAATTATGCGATAGTACATTATCATAAGTTGAAAGGAATTACGTCAAAAATTAAAACCATCCACTGCATATACATAAAAGCAAAGTACATGTCTTTTCGTTACGTCGAATCATATCAAAGAGTCTCAGTGGGAAAGTTACTTTGTCCAAGACCCAATATCTTTTAAAAAGAGGTGGGGGGGGGGGTGCTAAAACATACTATTCTCTTATGATAGTTCATAATGTCTTCTTCAATTCGATGGGCTACTCACTGAAAAGCCAATTAATGAATTTGGGTGCATTCTTCTAGGATGGGCACCACTCAGCAAAATCTTTGTTAAAATATCCATTTCATTTGAGCTTTCGGCAGGGGTAGATTTGAGATCAATGAGGAAAATACTGCTGTTTAGCAGCTGTCAATGGTCAAATATCATTGATGAAAGAATATACATAAGGGTCCGTATTCTGAAAACTGTAACTTTAAACTTCTATGTTTAAGTCCCAAAGTTAACATACCCTTAACATGAAACATCTAAATCGGTATTCTGAAAACTATGTAATTGCTATGTTATTTTTTTAGGTTACCCCCCCCCCCACACGCCCATTTATCATTTATAATCCAGTTGTTATCACTGTTAAAATGTAATCTTAACCCACCATGATTCTCGTTTTATCGCGCCTACAAGTATGTCAAATATGCGCGCATTTATTGAGTTGTCTTCATGTCATTCGCATTACTTTTCTAGCGAAGGTGTCCATAAAAGACTACTATATTCTTTATTTTTTAAATGTTTTCCACCCCTGTTTAACGTTCTAAAGTTATAGATACGTAGAATAATATGATAGTAATGACGGAAGCCAAATCGGAAAAACACAGAAAAGAAAAACGAATCTTCTGCAGTTCACGTATCTATTGACCGGTGTATCATACCTAAAAGACCTTTAGAGCAATGTTATGTTTTATGTTTACTTCTACGTTATATCTAGGTTAAATTAGGCTTTAACCTACGAAAGCTATGTTAACTACCATGAGGATTGCGTAAAGGTATACGTGCTTATATGCGTTGCATCCTCCCACGAAAAAAAAAAAAAAGGGTTAACATAGCTTAGGGCTGAACGTTGTTTTCAGATTACCGTTTATATTAGCTAACATACTTTTTCACGCTATAACATGATTTTCAGAATACCACAGCAGCATTCTAATCCGACTCTCATCCTTCGAAGGAGACGTCAAAAGATCTTTTAAAGACTTATTTTAATAGTATATCATTATTTATTAGTTGGCTGTTTTCTTCGCTGGTAATGCTTTTGGGTGTGATTTTGCTACCATATTCATTAACATATACATTTATAACATATAAATAAAAAGAACAAGAAACCTCGTTCCATATATGTCACCATAACCTTTTCTGAATCTTCTCTTCAACCCCAATAATTTGCTCCCATGTACCGAACCCAGTGCCTCAGTTCAAGTCCCTATTGCGCCAGTAATTAATCCCCCCCCCCACCCCCTTGTGCTATGTTTAGTTTTGGGGTGCTTAAGCACGAACAAACAATGCGACTATACATGTATTTGGCAGCGCTACGGAGGCTAGTGAACTGACTTTGGCATGACAGCGCTTGCTACTACATATGTAAGGAGCAACTCTATGCAGAGCAGTGCGCAATATTTTGGCAGCTTATGGGTTATACGGCCCTATAATATCACACTATTACGCTGAACATATCGGTCACTATGCGTTAGTCATATTTCAATTTCATTTGTATATCAAAAAAATTATAGCGAATCTTTTAGTTCAAAAATATGAACAAATACACTTAAATAAATTTCATTATTATTATCGTTATTGTTTTATTTTGTTTTAACTATATTCATTAATATTTCCATAATGCATTTTATACTAAAAACATTGTGCAACTAATAACTTACATCAGATAGTAGTTGAAATAAACTTGTTATTATAATTATGGCGATTGGTACTGGTATGTCGATAATATCTGTCTTCAGCTTGGTTTCGGGGAACTCAACTGGGTGGATTGGTATGAGTATAGCAGCACGATCAGTATGACGTACGTGTACAGCTGCACTTACAGGGTTACGCATCATCGAAGCTGCACGTTTTCTACACACTCAGTAAAATACCAAGCAATCGTCGGATGTCACAAACCAGGTGAGACGGTTGACCATCCACGCCACATTGACATGTAATTGGATATTTTTCCAAAGCCTGATTTATTAATTTTTTTATGTAATTGCATATTTGTCTCATGGTTTATATTGTATGTTTTTGTCATGTTCCAAAACAAAACGGCAGTATTTTTGCTTTACTTTTTATTTTTTACAAGTAAATGAATAAATGATTAAAAATTAACATGTTGCATAATATACATCTTTAGAGAGATGAAAATACTAAGAGTATAGTCACCTTTTCTTGGTGGTTTAGTTTAATCTATGTTTAGATCTACTACCTCAATTCATATCTATATCAAAATGTATCAATAGGTCACTTTTGAAGGTGGATTTTTGACTCATTTTTGTTTCAATTATCATGAAAGGTGGTTTCGTTGTAATAGATTGGAATGGTATACATGATCTGATAGATGGATTATTGGTAGAAAGGCATTTTCCGATTAATCTGGGAAATCTGTGGGGGTTATAGATATATAAAGATTTAGGTTTATTTCACAGACATAAAAAAAACAACATAAGCAGATAAGGACATGTGTACTATAGAAGTAAGCCTACACTAAAGGAGGGGTTGCAAATTCATAGGTCAAGGTAGGTGACCTCGCCCCAAAATTTGTTCCTTTCTCGAGTAAAATAGTGTAAAAGATGACAGAATAACATCTTCTGAAACTTTGTGGAAGAAGTCGCTTAGGCGGATCGGGCAGTTACATAGCTTAATAAGCCCTCGACCTTGATTGCCAGAAATGTGACGTCATACAAATTTTCATGCCAGTCTTGAATTAGTTCACGGTATCTTTCCTCTTTTCTCTTGTGGGCGTCTTCTCTATTTGTTTTGAAGGGAACTATCAACTCGACAATAGCAATTTCCCCTGTTTCCTCGAACAGTATTACCAAGTCGGGACGCTGGTTAGTGACCAAAATGTTGGGAGGTATAGTTCCCCCGGCAATTTTGAACACGTCCAAGACCGCATAAACCCTTCATCCCTGTACAGACTCATGGATAGTTTTACAAAGGAATCTCAAAATATTGTTGTTCCGCCATTCATATCTATAAATGAGGGGCAGTTAGACGGGATACGTTGGAGTGTACCCGTAGTAGTGGGACAAAATAGGCATTTATCATAGAGACGTTTCCCCACCTGTACACATTCATGTAAGAAGGCAAAGAGTCGATGCATACACTGACAATGAAACTCAGAACACGTTTTGGTAAAGTGTACATGATTAATTTCCAGGTCAAATTTTCCTCTTGGCGTAGTAACAAAAAGGTGAATTTTGCCTGGATTAACGGAGGTTCGATACATTCCTTCCAGAAGCTAACTAACTGTGTCGTCTTCCAGAATACTTTGAACCGATTTCTCGACAACCTTCCACGTGTTACCCTGCGCTCCCGTTATATTTACTACCCTGTGGTGAATTGAATGACAATGGGCTACGGTTGATTGTTTGCGGGTCCATTGTGACTCCCTTTCTAAGGTGGAGTCTAAAGCATGATTCACGATGTCATCGCCTTTCATTCTAGATCTGCTGTATGCGAGACTGTGACACTGCCAATATACGTCTGATAGGCGAGGGAAGTTTAAGCCATGGGGTAAATGAACAATAGCGCAATTTGCTCCCCGAGATGGGATTTTAAGCCATTTCTTTAGAAACTTCCAAGTAATTAGGTCGAGATTTTCCAGGTAAGTTTTATGAAGAGTGTGAACAGTTAGCATGAAACGCATGGATGGCTGAAAAAACCGGCTGTATACTGCAACTTTGTACTCAGGTCTAAGGTTTGGTCAGTTCTATTCAGTTTCAATTCTTTCTCATCCTTAACAAAATCGTATACTTCTGATACTTTGCCAGTGTAACAGATATGAGAACCAAGGAAATTATGAGGTTTGTCTTTGAAGGATCTTATGGTTTCGTTTTTCAAAGAGAAGAGCACCTATTTGGGAGGGCCTCCACAGATTGACAGGGTACAACATTTTGAGGGTTTTAAATAAAGGCCCATAAATCAAAAAGATTTACAAACAGCTGGGATCTGAACGGACAGTGACATTGTAGAATCAAATAAAACTCCAAGATTTCTACATGATTTAGACGGAGTAATAACAACATTATCAACCCTAATAGACGGAAGGCTGACCTTGTTTAATAGAGTTTTAGAACCGATAAACAATAGCTCCGATCTTTCTTGTTTTAATTTCAAGGAATTAGAGCTCATCCATTCCTTGATATCGTGAATACAAGCCTCAAGTATTCAAATGGTATCAATAACACTGGTTTGGTTAGGTAGGAAAGATGTATACACTTGGATATTGTCTGCATAACGATGGTAATTAAAAGAGCGACATTGTAAAATCTGTTTAAGACCACTTAAAGGGTGACTAAAAAAAAAAAAAAAAACAATTGCCCATTTTTCGTAGGAAGGAGTCATCAGGAGCAAAAAAATATCTATCACACACTTTTTTATGCATTCAGTCGTATTTCATAATCATTTGAAAAGTACATTTTTGCTGATTTGCACAGTCATAAGCCCCGCCCCTAAAAAAACCCATCGAGCGACATCATGATCACGTGATCTGTGACGTACGAGAAGTAAGGGAAAATATTCCACCAACCAATATACCGTGCGCGCCCGCAGGCCCCGGCCGGCCCAGCCCTGTGCCAAGCATGACATTCACCGCATCGACCATTTGCATCGCATATTTTCGTGTGTTTATTTCATCACAATAACTTTGAGTTCGGGACACAATTTCATCAGTAATGCCAAATCGGTGTATAGTTGCGGGCTGAAGCAAGACCCCTAAAGATGATGTAAGCCTACATACATCATTTTCCTAAAAATGAAAATATACGGAAATTGTGGGTCGCAAAGGTAGGCAGAGTGGCAAGGGCCAAGCGAGTGGAGTACAATTTGCAGTGGTCACTTTTCTTCAATCTCCAGCAGCTGCAGCAGCTTCACCCGCGACCCCTTCACCATGCCCTGGCGCGTCTTCTGCGAGGGGTTCAAACATAATGGTCGAATTCCCCTTGCCACTGCACTTGAGCTTCTTCTCTTTCGGGATCGATAAATCATCTGATAAATCAGAGTTCGTATCTGGCTCAAAAAAGTCCTCCAAATCGGACTCGCGATCACTATCCACCTCTCTAAGTTACTCGAAGAATTCAGCCAAAAATCTAAGTCAGTACTACCGTAGTACATGTAAAGCGAAGTAAAAAAAAGGCAAGAGTAAAAACAAACCAAACAAAAGCGTTTACCAGTCGCTTAGTACGAGGGGGAACATAGTTGCCGTACTAAAGATGTGTAGTACATTGCACAGACGCATAAAACGGCTGTATACGCGTTTAAAACCAATGCAAAACTATCGTTCGGCAAGCTCAGATGGATGAGAACATTGTTCAAAGAAAAGCTAAAAAACAAAACCAAACAAGAGCTGTATATTTGGGCAAAAGTGTTCACTGATCTAAAAGAAAATATATTGATAATGATTATTCACTCCTTAGACTGTATTGATTAATTTCCCTTTTTCATAAATTGTCCGTTGGTAGGAATCGGATCTAAGTCACAGGACTTGGGTGGCGTATTGCGTAGAAGTCTCTCAATCTCAGCTGGTGTGGTAGATCTAAAATATAGCAAAGATGCAGAGGTTTACAATGATGACGGATGAGTGACATCTGTAGATAGATTACTATATATTTCACTTATCTTTGACTGAAAGAACTGGATGAAGAGCGCGCCAAACAATAATCATTCACATGAGCTGGAAGAGGCGACGACTTCATGCGATTACGGAGATGATTAGCCACACTGAATAGTCATTTCGAGTCCATTCAACAATCTTCTATGAAACTAACATAGTAGTTACGCTTGGCCTTGCGAACAAGAAAATTGACAACCTTTATTTGATGGCAGTATAGCTGCCGATCAATTTGCAGTTTGCCTTTGGAGCGCCACTTCCATTCAGCTTGTCGACAACTTCGTTTCTCAAGAGCAATTTCATGGTTGTACCATGGGCTGACAGAGTGATTCTTCACGCGGCGTGTCTTAGCAGGTGCGATAGTGTCCAGAATGTTACATAGCTGAGAGTTGTAGTAGTCAACAGCACTGTCTATGTCAATGTTCGATGAGAGCGACAGGAATGCATGACGAACATCGGTAGCAAATGCAATCCTGTCTATCACTTTGATATTTCGCACAAACTTATAACTGCTATTCTGATGAAGGTTGCAAGTAATGGCGGAATGGTCAGATACGCCAGGTATGACTTGAACATTGGAATGAAACTGACACTCAAACTTGCAAACTATGATTACATCAAGAATATGTCCATTCTCATGGGTAGGTACATCAATAACCCGTAACAGACCATTCATGTCACCCGTTATCAAGAGAGGTGTAGGTCTAAAGATTGTGTCATCCAGCATAGACGAGAACTCATCTAAGAACTTAGTAAAAGAAGACTGAGTCCCAGGCAGCCTGTATTATGACAACATTGTCGGTACTGACGCTGTTTGATTAACAGTACCCGACATCATCTCAAAGCTTTCGTAGACTAATGGCGGTTTAACATTTACATTCAACATGTTCAGTTCATTGCGGAAAAGGAATCCGATGCCCCCGTCTCGTCTTCTAGCTCTGGGCTGGTGCTTGAAGATAAAGCCCTCTGGACAGAAATCAGCAATTACCGCATTATCGCATGGAGTAAGCCAAGTCTAACATATGCAAACAATGTCGAAGCTATTATCTACAACAAAGTCTTCAAATTCTGTCGTTTTAATCCTGAGTTAGCGAGCATTAAGCGTACAAAATTCAGTTGATCGTGCTTTGCTTCCTCAGAAGATGTTTCTTGAAAAAGGTCCGTAGATACTTCAGTGTTGTCAAAAGTTCTCTCTTTGAATCGTTGATGTCTTAGCTGCTGTCCTCCCCTTCTAGACCCTTTATTCCCAGGATGAGTTTTCCTTTTGCGGAGAATGCCCAAGACATTCTGTCAAAAAGTCCACCAGGCAATCAGCTGTAGATCGCACTTCTAAGAGGTTGTAAGTCGTGTAAAGTAGCGCCAGCATATGAAATACGCTGGTTCTGCTTGGGAGCGTTGGGAATGAATCGTGAGGGTCTGACGGACCAGGATTTGGAAAACATCTTCAAATTTTAAAGAGTAAGAGCTGAAAGGTGGCCAGTGACTGTGCATAATATACAACACATAAGAGTGTTATATAGGAGGAAATGGGGGGAAAAAATCTTATTCCTTAATCGTATTTGAAAAAAAAGTCGTACAGAAATCATTAGTTTTGACAACTGTACAATAATACTTAAAATTACAATGATGTATGACTCCAAATTTGAAATATGAAAACATGCATGGTTGTGTAGTTTCCTGTGTTATGATTGGCTTAACTATGCATCTATTTGAGATTACGGAAATAGATGTAGTTGTATAGTTTCCTGTGATCGAAATGGTTAAATCTAGACATCTACTCGGCAGCTCTACGGATGTATAGTTGCATGTAATTATGGCACTTTGGCAGGCTTACTCTACAACTATCCATTTATACGTTCGTAGCAGCTAATACTTACTTCTGCAGTTGTATAGTTGTGTAGTTTCCCATTTTCCGATTTGTTAAAACTATACGTCTCATGGGCAGTTGTATAGTTATACAGTTGTGCATATTTATGTCGTATTCCGCCCGTTATACTGTAGCAACTTCACTCATCATTTGTGTATATTTGGACTGATCAAAGCATGATCATAGTTTGTTTATTTGGATCAGCTGGTTAAAGATCATTAAACTGCTCACTCCTCACTAGACAATTATACCAAAGACATTCTTCTTATTCAACTCCTGGACTGAGCATTCATATTTTGTTCTACACTACACCAGGCAAGGCACTCTACACATGTTCTGCATGCTTCATTTCTTCACTCAAATATATTTGTTGCCTGGATACAAACCATCCAATTTACTGAGCACATGGTTTTTCAGCTCTTCACTCAGTAGGGAGTTTTCATCTTGAGAACACGTTCCTTTCTACTGAGTCACAAGTGCACAGCCCAGGACTACCAACATTTTGACTTGGCATCTTCATTTTTCACATCCATTTTATCTGGCAAGCAGCACATTTGACTTTTATTTCATCTACAGCGATCCACTTTCTTTTTGCTTGTGCTGGCCACGGGGCCAGTGCAATAAATGTAAACAGAGCCCTTTCACGAATATTCAGGATTTCTGTTTCGCCAACTCTTGCCCAGAACTATTGAGGATATTTCACATTATTGGATTCACTGACAAGAGAACATCATTGGTGAGTAGTAAACCGCAACTAACTATTTCCTACATTGGTGACCCCGACGTGATCGTCGTTCCTTCATTTTATATCTTCAGTGTATGGTTGCCATTCAGCGACGCCATAGTTTCTAGATCTGCATATTTGCATTCTTTTTTCACATCACGATGCCGAAAGGAGGGGAGCCGTCCCCCGCTGATCCTACACCTAGTCCTCCTACAGTAGTAGCTAGAGCAGTCAGCCTCAAGCTTCCCCCTTTTTGGCCCAACGGTCCTGCACTCTGGTTCGCCCAGGTTGAGGCCCAGATTTTGGCGCGTGGTATCACTGCTGAGGACACGAAATTCGCATATGTCATAGGCTCTTTGCAGCCAGAAGTAGCTCGGTCCGGGATTTTTTTTATTTCTCCTTCCGAAAAGGATCGTTTTTCGTCACTCAAGGCGGAATTAATCAAGCGTACTTCTGTTTCAGAGCAGCATATACTGAATCAGCTGTTAATTTCTGAGGAGTTGGGAGACCGCAAGCCCACCCAGTTTTTGAGAAGGATGCAACAGCTTTTGGGCGACACAACTCTGGATGACAACATCCTCAAACAATTTTTCCTACAGCGTCTCCCACGTAACGCCCAGCTCATACTAGCTTCAACCAATGACTCCGTATCTATCGAACATCTTGCCAGCATAGCAGATAAGATAGTGGAGGTAGCTTCGCTATCATCTTCACTTGTAGCTGCTACCGAGTCTGCTAGTGACAGGCCTTCGCAACAACCAACTCCCACCACCAACACTGATGAGGTTCAGCGTTTGTAGGCACAGGTCGCACAGCTTACCGTTCAAGTGCAATCATTGACTTCTTCACTACAAGATCGGCGTAGTCGCAGTAGGCGTAGAGATGACACTTCTTCAAGTCGACGCCTTTCCCAGTCAAAGGGTCCACGCCGGCAGCAGCACGGTAGCAGTGAATGCTGGTACCATTGCAGGTACGGCGACAAGGCACGCAAGTGTGGGAGTCCCTGTTCAATGAGCCGCCGACACCCTTCGGGAAACGAGGCAGCCAGAGAATAGGGCGACTACTTGGCACTCAACACCCTATAGTCGCCTTTTCTTCATTAATGACTAGGACAGTGGCACGAAATTTCTAGTTGACACAGGGGCAGAAGTCAGTGTAATCCCATCAACAGCCCAAGCTAGACAATCAGACCCAACTCTGGAAAACCGAGCACAGGTATATACTCTGAAAACGGCGTATGGAGCAAGATGAATATAGAGCCCTAATCGTTCAGTGCGAGACAGTGTGTACAAAAGACATGGGGGAAATCGTGCAATGTCGCCCTGCTGTTGATAATATATTTTTCAAAAATAATGCTGCGGATATATTTATTTCATACGTTTGTCATTTGAAAGACATTTTACATGACTAATCATTCAGGGATTTTGAAGATAATTGGCACACAGCATTATTTTTAAAATATTATATATCGTTGGCTGGTTGACTTTGCAAGATTTCCCCATGCTTTTTGTACACACTGCCTCGCACTGAACGATGAGGGCTCTATATTCATACGCCGTTTTCGGAGTATATACCTGTGCTCGGTTTTCCGGAGTTGGGTCTGACTGTTAGACGACAGCGTTCCAAGTCTAACATTTTTCTCCAGGCTGTTAACCAGTCTCCAATCAATACCTTTGGGGAACGCTCACTCACTTTAGACCTCGGACTACGCAGACTATTTCGCTGGACTTTTGTCATTACAGATATCCAGACACCTATCATCGGAGCAGATTGTCATCCCCAGGCAGTGAATTATTCTGATAATCCCCATATTGAGACTGTTTTCTGTCGACCTCGTCGTTTGGCTGCAGACCGACAATCCATCGCTCGCTCTGAATTCCAGCATATGGAAGATTTGGGTATCATCCGTCCTTCCTGTAGCAACTGGGTTTCACCTCTCCATATAGTACCCAAGTCGACACCAGGTGACTGGCGCCCTTGTGGAGATTACCGTGCCCTTAACACCCACACTGTGCCGGATCGTTATCCAGCATCACACATTCAAGATTTCTCAGCAACTCTAAGTGGCAAGACAATATTCTCAAAAATTGATCTAATCAAGGCATACCACCAGATACCAGTGGAACCAGGAGACCTTCCAAAAACTACTATCACAACACCTTTTGGCCTGCATGAGTTTGTGCGCATGCCATTTGGCCTCAGGAACGCAGCACAATCTTTTCAGCGTCTGATGGATGAGATCGTGGGGGGACTTCCTTTCGTCTTTGTATACATCGATGACGTTTTGGTCGCCAGTTCATCGGTAGACGAACACGAACGTCACCTTCGTCTCCTCTTTGACCGATTTCGAGACCATAGCATTGTCATCAATCATGCTGAGTGTCAATTCGGAGTGTCATCATGCACCTTCTTAGGACACACAGTGGATGCACTCGGAATACGCCCTCTCGAGGAGAAAGTCACCAAGATCCGAGAATTCAAGGCCCCTACATCACTACGCAAACTGAGGATTTCCTTGGCCTCGTCGATTTCTATAGACGTTTTATCCCTCATTGCGCGGACCTACTCCAAACTTTGACCGACATCCTGAGGAACCAGACACGCAAGAACCAACCAATTTCACTTGATTACACAGCTTGTGCTGGATTTGACGAGGTGAAAGAGTTACTGGCTGATTCTACCCTTCTAGTTCATCAGCAACTTGATGCACCATTGTCTTTGATTGTCGACGCCTCCGATGGTGTAGGTGGAGTAGTGCAACAACACGTCAACAACCAGTGGCAACCTCTAGAGTTTTTTTCTTTTCTTTTTTTTTTTTTTCGAAACGCTTGCAACCAGCCGAGATGAAATACAGTACATTTTCACGGGAACTCTTAGCTGCATATTTTGGTGTTAAGCACTTTCGTCGTACCTTAGAAGGTCGCCACTTCAATATCTTCACCGGCCACAAACCTTTGGTCTATGCACTGCACGCGTCACTCACCTTGTGATATTCGACACCTGGGCTACATTTCACAGTTCACCAGTGACATTCCTGAAGGGAGCCAACAACTGAGCAGCAGATGCTTTATCCCGTCTCTATGTCAACAGGCTTCACGCATCATCGAACATTGACCTTGAGCAAATTGCCATCGACCAAGAAACCAAAAGGATTGGAATGACATACGTCAGCTCCCGTCACTGTCATTCGAGCATGTTCCTCTTCCTTCTTCTAACATTCAGATATGGTGTGATATCTCGACAGGACATGAGCGTCCTTTCGTCCCAGCGCAGCATCGCGGTGCTGTCTTCGATAGTCTACACAGCATGTCACACCCTGATATTGCAGCATCTAGGAAACTGCTCAGTTCTCGATTTGTATGGCCTGGCATGAATAAGGACATTGGCCAATGGGCTCGCTGCTGCATCCTTTGTCAGAAGGCTAAGGTCCAGCGACACGTAAAGGTTCCGTTGGGTACTTTTTCCTCACCTGACTCAAGATTTGATCAATTTCATATTGATCTAGTTAGACCCCTTCCTCCTTCTTCAGGTTTCATCTACTTCTTGATATGCATTGACCTTTTTAGTAGGTAGGCAGACGCCATCCCCATTCACAGCTGAGGCAGACGCCAAAGCTCTTGTCATTGTGTACCCTCTTCAATCACTACTGACATAGGAAGTCAATTTGAATCCAATCTCTTCTCTCAGTTGACCACACTCTTAGGATCCAGCCGCACTCGAACAACAGTTTATCATCCTTTATCCAATGGCGTAGTTGAACGATTTCATCGCCAGTTGAAAGCTGCATTGAAAGCCCATGGAGTTGCAGATAAGTGGTCTGAATACCTCCATGTAGTTCTTCTAGGAATTCGCTCCACGGTAAAGGAAGACTTGGGTTGCACATCAGCAGAAATTGTGTATAGTGTCAATCGCAACTCCCGAGACCTGCGATTGATAGCCATTTGCAATCAATCGCAATTCTCCGTCTTATGAAGATCAAACTCAACTTGAGATCGATTTTATTTATTTCATAACACTGATCGAGCCTAAATCTTGCGATCACCTGTGTAGGCCGTCTGCTCGCGGGATCTGCATAATTTGGTGTAAGTTTGGACGAAGAAAGTACCTCATTGTAATTTTTCTTTATTTCGATATCAATTTAGTGTTATTCTAAAGAGGTGACTATGTAATTTTCGCATGACACTGACTGAATTTGAAAGTAGATAGCAAACTTACTCTGCCTGATTCGTAACTTGAAATTCTCGAAACTCGCAATCACTAACTTAATGGGGTATAAAATGCGTAATGTGTCCGGAGTTTCGGGGGCGCTACCAGTGTGACGTCCGCTCGCAGAAATGTTGTGCTGTGGTAGCTCTACGACAAGTCTGTAGAATATGACTTTATGAAATCACTGTATTTACTCTTGTACTTCCGTTGACAACCACTTAGCGGTAGAGTTATCTAATATACCTTAGCGTATTTTACTGCAGAGTCTAGGCTCTATTTCATTTCCTTATTATTTTCCTCCCGAATTCCTCCTATCCATGGCTAACTTATAGTGAGACTCTACTAAAAATAAAGTAAAATTAGACTCTACTAAAACAAAAAGTACAACTAGCTACTACTAAGAGGCTAACTTAGTAATTGTTACACGTGTACGAGGTTACTTTAGGCATGGACCTACTAGTAGGTCCATGCTTTGGGTAACCTTCAATGCACTATGAACCGGTGTAAAGCAGTGAATTGCCCCCATAAGGTAAACGACAGTGCATCCATCGGTTCGATAAACCTATGAGCAGTCCCCAATGTGGCCTCAATTCATCAATGGAAAATGGAAAATTTGATATTTGAATAGTCTATTTGACAGCCAAATGATCGGCGCCGGTCACAAACTAAAACGACTCGGGCTTAGTTGCCACCAAGGAAATGTATTTACTTTGTGGTAAAGTATTTCGTGTTGTAACAGAAGACACTATAACAATTGTCACCCAGCACCACAAAACCACCAAAAAGTCGCAAAAAAATATTTTTTTCTGATTTTATCATATTTGGATAGAACAACGTCTCAGCTTTAAAATGATATATGACTCATTGTAATTGAAACTGTCTAACCCTTTTAATTCAGCGACTGAAAAGATCTTGTAAGAGAGGTTTGCTGGTATTAAATACGGAGGAAATGAGCTCTAAAGTTGAGGCTTATTCAAGCGTGCGGAGTAAGAAAACAAGAGAGAAAATCAATGGAGAGTGAATCAAAAGGCCATAGCACCTATGAATGAATTGTCGGATTAGGTTGATATTTGGTAGGAGTGTTAAACATAGTTTATTCATTCCATTGCCAAGACTTCCAATTGTGAACTTTAGTTGTTCGAAAGTTATTATGATGCAAATGAGAGTGTTCTAAAGGGAGATTAAGCGCACCTCGGTGGCCTGACACCTGCACTAGACAATGCCTATTCACTCCTTTGCGGTGTCTTTTTTTGATCCCTGTAACATAATACTGGTTTGTTACCTGTGTAGTCCTCTGTTATCATACACTGAACTTGTAATTTAACCTATAATTGACTTGAATAGGACGTACTCTTTTTCTTGTTCCCATTGATTAACCTATGCAATTTGATTTACATAGAACTTACATACTCTTTCCTTGCTCACATGAATACACTTGATCGTTCGTCCTTTTTCAGACTCTGTTTCGTCATCGAAATGGAACTTAAAACTGCTCTGTAATTTGCTTTCGCGACTATTGGTGAACTGTAATATCAGTATGATGAGATTTTATTCTTTCTATCAGTATAAAAATTATAAGGGAAAAGGTAATTTAAGGCCCGTGAGATTGCAGTGATTTTACGGAGGTGAGCGGTACCGATTAAAAAAAAATCATACGGAAAGGCGAAGAATTAGAATGAAACCGAAGCTGTGCGAAAAAAAAAAAAATGGTCTAGAAAAACTGTTAAAAATTCATCTTCTACTGTGTTTTAAGCTTCCAGATTTTTATATAAGGTACAGAAAAGAACGATCTTTCAGAAAAACCAAAAATCCTCGAATAAAATGTTCCAACCAAAATTTCCATTCCAGCTGTTTACACAAAATCACGGGTTGCGACTTTTTGGTGGTTTTGTGGTGCCAGGTCACAATTTAATGTGACAGAAATTAATGTCGCCATTGGCAGTTGCCGAGTGCGACGTCATGAAAAATAGTCCAAAGTCAGAAAGGATTCCTGTGAATTCTGATCCAAATGATTTTTTTTTTGGGGGGGGGGGGGGGGGGGGGGGGACAAAATACTTCATAGAAAAACTGTCTACAAGATAAATGATGCAACATATATATTACAATCGTTATCACTGATGTGTCGTTATATTCATGATTCAGTTTCCCTCCAATATATGATAAATATATGACAAATACTTCATTTGATCCGTTAATTTAGGCAATAAATGAATAAACAGTGAATATGAAATATAAAGAATCAAAATTAAATAATTAATACATTAACCCGTTGACAACGGGAGCCGGGTATATACGGTTCCCGTAGGAGACAATCATATACGGGAGCCGGGTTTATACGGTTATATCAGAACATATCAGAAACTATATCACCATAACATATAGTTTCTGAATTTAGCAAGGCTATTTGCGTTTATTGAAAATTATGAAAATTATGAAGAGGAATGGCGGCGGGGGATCAAAATTTATATAACTGGAAAACAATTATGATAAATTATTCTGGGTAAAAAGATTTCATGGCACCTTGAGCCTTGGTAATGCTGGTGGGATACCTCCTCCCCCCCCCCCCTTCTCCCCGCGCAAAAGCGCCTGGAGATTCGGTGGGGTAAATGAAATCATGTTCTCTGCACAAAATGTCGGGGAAATTTCCAGCCTCCCGACCCCACCCCTTCTTGAGATTAGAGATTTGTCCCTGTGAAGCAGATGCCCGTGCATCGATGAACAATGGAACCCCCATCCCAGGATGGCGCCTGGAGAATCGGTGGGATAAATGAAATTATGATATTCTTTGCAAAAAATGAAAATTGTTGCTCCCCCCCCCACACCACTTCTTACGATTGGAGATTCCTCCCTGTGAATATGAAGCCCATGCAAGCATCGATGAAAAATGCCCCCCATCCCCCGACAGTGCCTGGAAAATCAGTGGGATAAATGACATCATGTTCTTTGCACAAACATGTCGGGAAAATAACTCCTTCAAGGGAAAATGAATAGCTTGATGTTCCTTTCTTCATGTTTCTCTAGCTATTTTTCCCCCTATCACTCTGTCTAAATGTGATATGGTGTTGAATTTTATACCTTACATACCTATGTTCATCTTTAGACAGTCTCTTGCCCGCATAATTTATATCAACTTTCTAGTTTTTACATTTGGCGAACGAGCGAAGTGAGTAGGAAAAGAAAGGAAAACAAAACACCCCCCTCTCCTTGTGGTTCTACATGTACAGTATTTGATTTACTGCATTTTGGGGAAGGAAGTGGGGAACTGGACTATACCATGGACTCGAGAAAGATGAAAGAGGAATACAGCAGGATGTCTGACACTTTCAACTAGCGAACACGCAGATAACGAATGACAAGAAAATAATGCGCTATTTTCTCTTTTCAATTATTACAAATTACAAAATTACAAATACTAATATGAGCAGAATGGGTCTTTGGCACACTACCACTTGATGTGCCTATGACGAATTTTGTTTATTGGTTTCCGTAACTCTCGTAAGATGTAGGCCTGCGTGAACTTCAAAGAAAAATAAAGCAATGATGTAGATCTAGATATAAAAAAATCAATATCACAATCCAGTGAATAAAATTCTTTCCGAGACACCCCCTTCCCTATCAAATTGTTGGTATGTATAAATGTGTTGGTAGTTTAGGCCTTTATTCGTTAAAATAAATGGCCTTATCTTATTCATGATGGGACAATATTTTTATCATTTTATCACTTTAAAAACATTTTAAAACATCTACTTGGCATCTTTCCTCAATAATGATCACAACGAAAAGTTGCCTCAAGCGCATGTATGTATAAGTATATGATTCCCTGATATCGGCAGTTTCGTGTAAAAAAATAGCGAGGGCTAGCGCTCGCTCATGCATTCGTACATGGTCGGCTACAATCCGCGCGCGATTAATATATCGATTATTTTTTTAACAATTATGCTTTATCGCGATCGTCCTGCGTACGTAATTATTTGTATGAAATGTGGAACTTTACTTATAATTTTGTTTGCGCGAAGATTTATTGTAATTTTATATGGAATGTGAAATTTTACTTGAAACTTTCTTTATGTGAAAATCTATAATTTAGTTTGTGAGAAAAAAAGAATAAAAACTTATAGAAACAACCCCCCCCCCAAAAAAAAAAATCCAGTTGGCTATCTTGTACCTTGTACATTTGGGGAAAAGCCCCCCCCCCCCCCCCCCCCCCGTAGTGTCTTTTGGTAGCGTTATCTGAACTGACGCGCCCTAACGCCCCCAACGCACCCTTTCGGGAAACAAAAAGTGGGGGGGGGGGGGGGCTTTGGACGAATGGTGGCGTTCCAGTTAACGCGACGCGAGGCGACGCTACCCATCCTCTCGGTACAAACCCTCTCAACAAAGGTGTGGTAGCTGGTAGGATATGCCATGAATGGATTGTGCCTTAAAATGGTTTCGATAGATTTAGCATGCGTAGTTGAAGTATATCGTAACTTTTAGCAGGGCTCTACACCAACATTTTTCACAGAGGGGCCGGGATCAAACCGTTATATCAGACGTTAGTTCTAACAAATGTTTTAGGTATATGTCTTTCTCGCCCCCTTTCTTAATTCCTACCCCCCCCCCCCTCCACATTATGATCAGGTTAAATGAGGGGATTCACATTGATTTAAAATTTCTAATAGCATTAACAAAATTCAAATCAAAAGATGGCCAGATATTCTCATATTTTGAAAACATTATGTTTAAAATACTGACTAGGCTTCATAGTAAAGTTGTTGCGATGTTGTTATTGGCGGTGGCAATGCAATGCAATCTACCTGAGAGTGAAATAGATACAGGCATAGGCGGATCCAGGGGGGGGTCGCGGGGGTCCGGACCCCCCCTTTTTGGCGCGGGTTTTTTTTTTTTTTTTTTTTTTTTTTTTTTTACTTGGCGCCGTCTTTCTTGGCGTTTTTTTTTTGTTTTTGTTTTCCCCCCAAGAAATTCTGCCGACCTGATCATGCAAGATACTGCGTAGGCCCTATTCATTACCCATTGTTTCATTCTCCGTCGCAAAGTAGGCCTGTACTGCCATTCCAGATCAGATATGCGGCGCGCCACGCATAGGTTTATGCATGCGACTTTTGATCGTACGTACGCTGTCTTGCAACTATGCTTGCAACCCTCGAGGAGGCAGGCTGCACGCGGCATCATTCAACTTCAAGTCACTCATTCGAGGCAACTCGTCATTCTAGACAATACCAAAGCACAAGTATCCATATAGGTAAATAATTTTTGCTTGGCCCAAATATATAAATGCAGCTCTGCTGCAGGTTAATTGATAAAAACTTTCGGCGCTAGTGCAGTTGATTAAGTAGTGGGCAGTGGCGGCACCAAGGGGGGGGGGGGGGGGGGGCATGGGGGGCATTTGCCCCCCCCCAGTCAGAAGCTTTGCCCCCCCCCCCAGTTGCCGCCCCAATAATTTTCGGAGTGAAAAAAAAATAAAAGGGTGGAAAATGAAAAAGAAAAGAAAAGGAAAGTGAAAAAGGAATGGAGAAAAGAAGGAAAAAGAAAGAAAACGGAAACTTGGAAAGCAGTGGCGGCATCAAGGTGGGGGGGGGGGGGCATGTGGCAAATTTGTTCGCTCAGCTCGTGTAAATATCCTCATATTTGGGTAGTTTTATAGCTGAATAATTTCTGTACATTTCCACTATAATAGTGTCAAAATTTTTGCTCGCTCGCTTCGCTCGCTCGCAATACAGGCCTATAACTCCCACCACATAATCAGGCCGTGAGATGATCAAATTTCCTCATATTGGGGTAGTTTTATAGCCGAATATGTAATTTCTGTACATTTTTACTACGAAAAATGTCAAAATTTTTGCTCGCTCGCTTCGCTCACTCGCAGTATATAACTAACACCTCTTTATAATCGGACAGTTCAGCTAGATGCTCAAAATGTCCTCATATCTGGGTAGGTTTATAGCCGAATATTCTGTACATTTTCACTACAAAAAGTGTCAAATTTTTTTTTTGTCCGCCCTTGCCCCCCCCCAACATTTTCTTTTGCCCCCCCATTTGTCCCCCCCCCCCACTTTAAAAATCCTGGTGCCGCCACTGGTAGTGGGGACATGCATCCCCGCCGTGGCCGGGGCACGGGCCGGGCGAGCCCGTTCGCTCCGTTCGGCCGCGAGATTACTAGAGTTTGGTTGGATGTGTCAAGTTGTTTTAACGTCATTTTACATCTTTCTTTTTAAGACGTATTTCAATGTCATTTTACAACTCTCTGTAATCTTTAAAATTATCATTGTCAATTGTTCAGTATTGATGTACTTAAAATCATCAACAACAAAACGTAAAGTTGCCGGAGGCAGAAGTAACGGCACATTGAACATGTTGAATGCCGTTTAAATGGTAATTAAATTTATCCGATGATAAATGCTATAAAATTTTTGGTTAAAATTGCAACAGATTTTGATGAAACCAAAACATACTCTCCAAAAAACAATTATTTATTGGTATTTACATTTCCAACGAAATATCATTTTCCTCAACAAATATTTGAGATTTCGGTTGAAAATGTAGCGGTCTCGTATTACTTTCATGGGTAGGGAATAATGGACCATTTACCTATGACGTCATTAAGGAGATTATTTCATTAGGTAAACAAATTTTTGTCATTATTTCGGTACCCTGAGAAATAAAAAGAGTTGCTGAAAGCATTGGTAAACCTTACTAGTGTGTGTCTGTGTTCATGTTTATGCAAATATGCAAACGTGCTTAAGGGTCTGGTATTCCCTACACCTACCCTATGGTTGTACATCGCAAGAAGTGAACTTCATGTGTCCATATAAAGGTTAAAGTTGTGAAGGTCAAGACTTAAAGTCACACAAAAGGTCAAAGGTCTGTCAGAGTCAACAAAAAGGTCAAAGTCACGAAATTCAAAGGTAATGACAGGTGCTGGGGGGGGGGGGGGGGGAGGAGGTTTGTTTTCTCCGAGGACTTTTGATATATTTAGGTGGTCTGTCGTAATCGACAGATCACCTTTTGTATTCGTACGAATCTTCTTTCTTTATTTTTATTTCCCCCATTTCTTGTAAACTCGAGATCTTTGAAATTACTGCATCAATTTTCATGAAATTTTCATGAGTCATGTCATGCTATGATGTCATGTTCCCGTTTACATGTCAACGTTAACAGGTCATCGTGACGTCATCCAGGCGCCATTTTGTGAAATCACATTATCGATCATATCTTCATAACGAGCCGTCAAAAATGAACCATATTTGGTACACATGAACTTCAGGTCAGGGGTCAACATCACATGTCATGAAAATTTGCGCGCGTATCATGACGCGCACGTACGCGCGCGTCAAATTTTAAAAATGCTCAAAATCACTTTTTAATCAAATCAGAGTACGGTTCATGTCATTTTAAGCATTTCAATTTTTTCTGTCCGTGCGCGTCCGCGCGCCCGTTATGCGCGCGCGCAGCACGTACGGAAGGTAAAAACGCCGTTTTTTGCATGGTTTGAATTCCTTACACTATTCTTGACAATTTCCAACTATTTACAGTTATTCTCGACCTTCCATAATGCCACACGCGCGCGTCAAACTTTAAAATCCGTGCGCGCGTCAATGGGCAATATAATGTAAAAAGTGGTAAAAACATGCCTATCTATAATCCGCCATAGCTCGTCAGAAAGTCCGTTGACCCCCAAATTTTATTACATATTCCGAAAGCCAGTAAGTTGTAGATCTGAATTCATGCATAATTTTGGCCACTCAAATGTTGTGACGTCATCATATTTGCCTATGAACTCAAAAATTTGATTTTGAAAAAATGACGTCATAATTTTTGTATTCATTTGACAATATTTCAGTAATAGGTTGTCGATTTTCTTCCAAATTTTGATATGTTGTAGCTGAGACAATTCTCTACAAGATCAGTTGCCACCATTTTTCATTTTGACAAAGGCATCATGGCGTATTTTTGCGATTAAAGGAGGCATGTCAATTTTTCTCATTATGCGTGTATTCTCTATGGGACATGACTTTTTCTCAAATCTTGATTCTACATTCCCGTCTTCTTTGAGCAGTATCTTTGTCATTTCTGCTCGATTTTCTTCCAAATTTTAGTATGTTATAGCTGAGACTATAAGCTTTAACGAGTGTTCCCTTCAATTTTTGATCAGATGTCGGGATCATGCCCCTTTTTTAAGTACAAAATGTCATTTGAGAATCCCGTTTTTCGTCTACGTGTTATCTCTATTGGAAAACTTTTGGTCCATTGGTAAAGCACTTGCCTCCCATCCCGCCGACCCAGGTTCGAATCCGGTGGGTCCATTTTTTTTTGAAATTTTTTTTTCTTCTTTTTGCCTCATATTTTACCATTTGCTTCGACTACTGTAACATATAAAATCACAAACAATGTAATAAACTTTTTTTATTTTGCGTGTTATGCCTAATTGAATGTAGTTTGTGTACAACCCTATGCAAAATCTGATTGCCTGTCGTGTATTAAACCTATGGGTTTAATATCCCATGTATAATGCAATATGAAATTGCCCGATTTTCTTTGACGCAAGTCTCCATCCATTTTCAACATAATCAGGAATATTATCTTGCACAAATATTATGACATCTTAGCAATTTTACCAACGGGTAGACAGACCACCTAATTCGTCTTCAGTGACGAATTAAATCTCTAGTTTTTCTTGTTGTTGATTGGGAACGCTTGAATCTGATACATTGCACCATGACTAGTTTTGTGATACAAAACTTATTTATTTTGCCTAATGAGTAGATGCTGTGGTTGATTGTTAAATCCTGTGAATTTTCAGCAAAACTGGTATTGGTACTGTTGTTGATCGGCCTTGATTGTGAACTCCTGAATCTAAGGAACTTTCCCTTTTTTGTGTTCTTTTGTGATTTGTGATTTATAACTCGTGATGATGTAAACACTTGCGAATTGTTATCTCAGGGATGGGAGGAGATAATATAGATGATATTTAGTGAATAATTCTTCATTGCTGTAAAATGTATACATGTATCACTAAAATTTACTAAGTGTGTTTGTACAGCATGCGCACACCCAATTCCTAGGTTATCAAGATAGTACTTCAACATTGAAGAACCAATCTCAAGTAATAAATCTCCAGATTTTATTCTTATTTGTCTCACTGGACTGTTTGTGTTGATGCCACATGCCATCTGAGGTCCTGCACAGCAATGCAGACTGGAAAATCTGGGAAAACTTTAAAAATATATATATATATATACATATATATATATTAATACAGTCCAATGGCGCAAATCCCGGAGGGGATGGGGGTATGCATTAACCCCCCTCCCAGTTCTGATGTACGGGGGGGGGGTGGCCTGTACAAATATACCCGCACTTTTTGATAAAAGATGGTAATTTGCAATCATTATATATGTATTTTCCATCTCAAATAAACAATAATTCCATTAATAGATTAAATGTAATTTCAGTACAAACTAAGACATTTTCAGGCTCGTATTATCAAATTTTTGTGGCGCGCTCCGCGCGCCCAACTATATTTCAACATTAAAATAGTCAAACAGGCAATATATATATATATATATATATATATATATATATATATATATATATGCCTATAGAGGCGCTTAGCGCCTTCGGCGCTTGCGTTTGCCAGAATGATAACTTCTCACCCTTTGGACCCCCTTTTTTTTAAACCTGGATCCGCCCTTGTACAGGTAGCTTGCTTTTGGCTATGACATGGACAAGGCAGCGACCGAAGGATTGATGGTACCAGTAAAATGGTTATGAATATTCCAGTTACAGGTTATCATGACTTTATTCCATAAAAACTGTTACTATCACAGCAATGCCTCTGATATTATTCCACAAATTTTAGAAGTATTCGTCACCATTCCTCTGCCCATTCGATAGCTCCAACTACAACCCACGGTATGGAGACGGGCTTTGCAAGGGCATCGGCTCCGGCAGTGCCTCCGCCAAAGCCGTGCACTAGCCTGGGAGCTAGCAGCAGTCTATCGCAGTATCTCGGTGTGGTCCCAATCTTAGAATACCTTGTAAGTTTCCCCCGTCTTTATATGGCCCTTTTTTTTTTTTTTTTTGCAAAGATTTTGACTTTCCTTGTATAAATTTAATTTGTGTGTACAAAGAAAACAAATATCAAAACAAAATTTGATCAAACCGTTAGATCGAACGTTAGTTCCATTAAACAAACTTTCTATATTTAGACTGAGTTCTTCTATCTAAGTTATGTGTCAACCCAGGGCATGTCAGTATTTTTAAATTTTTTCATTTAATTTTTTTTTTACAGTACTCGCCTCGGTAGACCTACAAACAAATAAGAAATGCTGTTCAAATTCTATATAACTTGAATCTACTCACCGTCTTCGTCATATCACATAGAATATTCGCAACACGAATAATGCCATATAGTACAGTCCACACCATGTGTGGTGGCCGTATCATCCAATACTGCATCAGTTGAAAAATAGTTCAGTGCAATGAACATTTGCAGCTGCCCTACCATGGCAGCAGCAAATGTTCCTCTGTGTTGAATGTTTCAATTTTGTTTCTAAAATGTCGATACAAGCCATATCTCTGTCGCGTAAACCAGTACTTGCGCTCTATATCTTCATCAGTAAACTCGAGGGGCTGCGTCCAATCCCGAAATATTCTTGGTATTATCCTCCTCTGCTCTTCTTCTTCAACAAAAATAAGCATGGCAGCCATAATTGATTGCAATATAGAGCTAGTACCATGATAATCCAAGCCTGAGATTTTTTTTTTTTTTTTTTTTTTTTTTTATCCTGCGATTTATTTAAATTTATCGCAACTTTCCACAGAGTTACGATTGATTCGGTTCATAGAGTTGCGATCGATATCAATTGCAGCTTTTTATAAGATGGACATTTAATCACAAAAAACATCGCCCCCCAAAAAAAAAATAAGTAAAAAGGCCGAAAAATATTTCTTATTGGTTTTGACTCCCTTTCAGTACAGTTTACTGAAAAATGTTCCTCTCAAGATACCCAACAACAAACAACAGTATATTTGTTTGTGCTTCGAACCTGATTGTAAGAAAACATGTTATGCCTCGAATTATGAATACTTGTTAATGTTTCTAAGTTTGTTTTTTGTTTTTTTTTTAATTTGCAATGATGGTTATGCAATCCCACTACATCACATCTCAGCTGAAACCAGAAAAGATCTGGAGTTGTCGTAAATGGGTTTTGACATGGTCCCTTAACTTGACCCATGTGTAGTCATCTGTTAAAAAAAAGAAAAAAAAAGAAAAATGCTCAACATGAAGGGTCAAACGACGTGGAGTGAGTGTATCAACGTATTGAATATCTAAAGGGTTGAAGGCATTTGTGCAGTATCATAGACCCTAGCCAATAAACAAGGGGAAACAAGTATAGATTGCTGGTTGATATAAACTAATTGCTTATCGTCCTGGTTATTATAATAATTGGTTTGTATTATATAGATAACATCTGTCTTCAGCTTGGTTAGCATTACAGGGAGCTCAACTAGTATGATTGGTTTTAGTATAGTAGCAAAACAAGTATAACGTTGGTGTACAGTTGTACTTACGGTATTGCTCACCACGTTTTCTACACAGTCGTCAGTAAAATATTAAATATTTGTCAGATGTAATAAACCAGGTGAGATGGATAGCCATCCACGCCGTATTGATATGCATTTTGTTGTTCTTTATCTTGTTTTGTCGAAGAGAAAACCAAATCGCGATTCCCTGGAAGACTAAAAATGATAGGCGTTAGTCACAAATTGTTTAATCCCTGCTATGATATATATAGTATATATAGATAAAATAGGAATGAAAAGTCCGTAAGCGATGAAAAGATTCGAATTCTCGTCTATAGGCCTTCATAGGCCTGATGAAGTTCTATGGCCGAAAATTCGAATCTTTTCATCGCATACGGACTTTTCATTCCTATTTGGCTATAACTTTGCAAGTCCGAAGCAGAACTATCTTTATATATATATATATATATATATATATATATATATATATATATATTTAGTAAACAAGTAAATAGAAATTGCGTTAAACTCACATAAATATGTATGTATATATAGTTGTTGTTGTGATATACTTTCACGTGTTGGAATAAATGAATAAAAAAACAAAATCCACACAATTACCATGCTTAATTCCAACATTGTAGTTTATTTACGGAAACCCAAATTTTCGGAAGCATCTTCATTTATCAAGTGGAGAACAGATATGAACAATGACAATATAATGTAACAATAATGTACCTATTTTCTTCTTCCTTCCTCTCAATCCCTTTCTTTCAACTTCTCTATAACTGCAGTTTTATTCTATTCCAATTTAATAATTAAATCCAAATCATTTGTATGGAAACATTTATTTTCATATATATTCTTGAACTCATTTTCTCCGTAAACCAGCTTTATCTAGCAATTTTATTCTAATTTCCTTCATACCTCTCCTAATGACTGAGCCTTCTCACCTCACTTCATCGCCTTCTCTACTCGTTGCATCTCTTCTGGTTTATAGTCCTTCTTAGGACTTCACCTTATTTCAAGAAAGAATACTTTGCTCTCTCACTCCATCTTTCTCGCCTTTCCACTTCTCCTCCTCTTTCTATTTCTCCTCCTCTTAACCCAACAGTCCTTTTCAGGACTAACCACATGGTCATGGTGAACTGTAAACCCCTTCATGTTATCCGTACCACCATGCAAACCTACAAAGAACATCTCATACCTCTCCTTTATTTTAGTTCTCTATTATTTTTTCTGCTCTGGAAGTACTTAAAAAATGCATGTAGCAATGTTGATGAGAAATCTTAGACATGTTAGAAGCATGCCCCTTTTCCATCATGTAATGTACAATCATGTAGATTGCACAATTTCTGGCATGGTTCTTTAGACATTCATACGACGCCTTGAAACTCAACATTAAACAAAGTTTCATTACCAAGCTTCTTTATTTTGTCAAATTATTTAATGAATGAAACAAGCTGATCAATAAATCAAGAATCTGTGAATGTTGAGATAACAAATTCCTTGAGAATTCATAGATTCATAGATCTCATTAGATTCATGAACATGTGAAAATGATGGGACAAACTATACGAAATTTGTGAATGTTAAGATAACAAATTCTTTGAGAATATCAAATTGGTGAAATTGTAATGTGACCGTGGTGACATTATTTCATAGTGTCGGACAACCCTTCTCATTTGTTTCTGGCGATCATAATTTCCATTTTTGCCTTCCGTGCTGTTTTCTAATATCTATTAAGGATAACATGATGTTATATGTCTTCCAGTTAACAAAATACTTGCTTCTCAGTCACTGGATTTTGAAACACGACTGATTTCATTAATTATGATGACAGAAACAAATGGGATTGTTTTTCGTATATACTTGCAATTAGATTCAAATGCATGCAGTGCAAATATAGTGAATTTATCTGTAAAGTCTAAAGTCAGGAAAGGTGGTAAGGGGGGGGGGGGGCTGCTATTACGGAGCTCCTTTATCACTTTGATTAGTGTGGACTTTCACGTTTCAAAATTATAGTTAATCTGTAATTGATGGGAATCTAATGACTGAAAACTACCCCTCTTCCCTTTACAGATAAGCTTGTGTAATTCCACACATACAAACTTTGCAGAATGTTAAGTTTTCAGAAATATGAAGTAATATATTAACTATAGAGTTAGATATAAATTCACATGGACATTTGGAATTTAATCTAAATTTGGTCTAAATTGCAATATTATATTTAACTACATCAAATATAATTTTGGGTATTCTTTTTAACTTACTGGATCATGAAAATAGCAAAGCATATGTAATTGTACTGTTCAGTTCTTCCAATTCTAGAAAAGAAAATCCTCAAACTTATGCCTGTGATGATGACCCTCTACCCACTAAGGGCAGCTGCAAAATATAAGAATTTAGATACATGTATTTGCTTCTTTACTGTCTGATTTCTGTTTTAAGGATGATTAGCGCAGAATAGACCATTCTCCTCATCATACTTTTATTTTCAATACCCCCCTCAGAGTGATATATCTTTGCCTTTTTCTTAATTCTTTACATTCATCGTCTGTGATTACCAATGTTGGGGAGATTCTTCATGATCCTCCTGTCAGTGCCAATGCCTCTTCAATCTGGAGAGAAAATAATGAAAAGGTCTTGCTAAATGCACATATATATTAGGTAGCTTAGCGAAATGTAGTGGTGCATAAGCACGGGGGTTTTAAACAAAAGAACGCAAGCGGCCAATCAGCGACAGCGTTTCTCGCTTCCGGGATTTTACCCCCTGGGGAACGAAGACTCTGTGTCTGACAAAAGCGATCCCGTCTCCCGGTGCTGAAAAGCCGCGATTTATTTTTGGTCTTCTCTGCAGACTCGTTAAAACGCTATAGCCCCCTCTACGGCTACATTATTGTGTACTTCTATCTACGTGTTTTTCTCTACGCGGCAAACCACTATCATGACATGTCAAGTCTGCGGGACACATTCATGATGATCCGTTGTATTAAATTTTCTCAATACGTATCTATTTATTCTTGTATTTATATACTTCGATAAAAACACTTGTAAATAACAATCTAATTGTTTCGTTCCAAATACAAAGTGTCCATGGTTTGAAAGTTGATTTACATTGAATCTGAAAATATAGTCGTATCTTACTGTATAGTGGCGAATACACAATATCTGAATTTGCAATGACATCATGAAGCAATTAAACGGTGTATAAATAATTATGATCAGGGAAGACAGGGACAATGTTACAGAAGAGGGGGGGGGCAGCAGTCACAAGAACGGTTCTTGTCCCTCTGATTTGCCAAATAAAAAATAAAAAAATTAAAAAAAATCTGATAACTTTGGTAAAGAGAGATTTCAAACATATTGAATGAAGTCTTCTTGACGTCAGAATGGTTAAAAAATCGTTTCCATATTTTGTTTTACTGTGAAACAGTCAAGTTAGTTGTGTATATTCCCAAGAACGGGCAGTTTTTAAAGCTTTATCTATTCTCACCTGTAATAAAGATGATACATGTGTTGGCCTCAAATGTTATGCAGCTACTACACCTTCTGGATGCTTGTTGCACCAGGGAGGTGATTCACTAACAGCTAAAATTAATCCCAAATAAGAAAAAAAAATCAATTTTAGGAACAACATCCATCCTAAGAGCGATATCGCTTTTAGTGACTGATTCACTAAGGTATTTGGGATTGATTCCAGCCTCTGAGTTGATTTTAAGGTTGGGAGTAATCCGGATCGCTCCTAACAATCACAAACGGTCACTCCACTGCATGCCCGCCCGCGTCCCAACCTGGGCGCGGCTACACTGTGTCTGTCTGCACGCCTACACTGTGTCTGCCTGCACGCCTACACTGTGTCTGCCTGCACGCCTACATGCCCTAGCCATAGGCCCTAGCCCTGTGTACGTATGCCCAGTCGATGCGTGCGCGCAATTAATGCAGTAGCTAGGTAACGCGCACTAGCTACGCGCTAAGTAGAGAATGAGGTCGGGTGACTGAGGGGCGGTGACTGAAATTTGAGTACGTTGATTGGTTGGAATGAGTGCGCTCGTAAATATTCATTTGCGCTCATATATATTCATGATAAAATTGATTCCATCCTAAAAGCGATTTAGTGAATCAGTAAGGTGGAATTAATTTTAAGCTGGGAATGAAATCAATCACAAACGGCCACTCCACTGCATGCCCGCCCACCCCAACCCGGGCGCGGCTTCGCCGTTCCTGCCTGCGCTGCACGCCATTGGCCCCTAGCCATAGCCCCTAGCCCTGTGTTTTGTGCAATCGATGCGTGCGCGCAATTAATGCAGTAGCTAGGTAACGCGCACTAGCTACGCGCTAAGTAGAGAATTAGGTCGGGTGACTGAGGGGCGGTGACTGAAATTTGAGTACGTTGATTGGTTGGAATGAGTGCGCTCGTAAATATTCATTTGCGCTCATATATATTCATGATAAAATTGATTCCATCCTAAAAGCGATTTAGTGAATCAGTAAGGTGGAATTAATTTTAAGCTGGGAATGAAATCAATCCCGAAAATTGATTTTAGGAATGATATCGATCCCAGTTAGTGAATCACCCCAGGGCCCTCTTGCATAAAAAGTTGCGTTTAATCGCAACTCAAAAAATTAAACGCAAGTCCCAAATACTCGATCCTGATTGGTTGAAAGTCAAGTTGCGTTTAATTTTTTGAGTTGCGTTTAATCGCAACTTTTTATGCAAGAGGGCCCTGGTCTTTTTTCAGTAGGCAGCCCCTCTGTCCAAACTTGAAAGCCAAGTTAGTCATCCTTATGCAGCACTTGTACCTGAAATGGAAACCACAATACATTTTTAGTTTATAGTCTGTGCTCTATCATCACATGCTCATTTTTAGGTTGCAAAAGCTGAAGTATTTAATGGCAACCAAAAACTGAACTTAGTTTATTATATCTTTCCCTAAAATGTACCCTTTAATATTTGGATAGAAACTGTAACTGTAAATTATTGAGCTGCCCCCCCCTCAATAAATACAGGCTAAATTTTAGATGGTCTAAAAGGGATTTTTAAAAATTACCGAATATAAATGTTTGTTGATAGAGAAATGAATATGTCCTTAGATCTAAATAAATAGAATAAATGGCCAAAAACAAAATTATAAATCCAACTTAAGTTTTTAAAGCTAACAACATATAAACACGTCTACCAATTAGAAAGATTTAGATTAGATCTAGGTTGAGTTAGACTATATCTAACATATATCTTTTGTTAAAAATGATCCTGTGTAACAGTTAGACTTTACCTTTCTCTAACATTTCTCTAGAATCTAATTTATTCTGTTGTTGGACAGAAGACAGAATCTATATCAAGATTTAAAAATAAACAGGAATTTAATTCAGGAATGAACACAGGTGTAAACAGGCATATATTTATTGTTAGTAGGGGGGGGAGGTATGATCTATTCATCACCCCCCCCCCCCCCCACTAACAATAGAAAGTGTGTTCGGATTGCGCCACTGCACTGGGAATGAACGTAGACTACACAGATTTAACAGTTACATGTGAAGTCGGTTTACTCATAGTCTAGGCCAAACGGCAGACTTAACATTATTAGGTCTAACCATGACCACGGTATAACGTTAGACTCTCCAACTAAAGACAAGTTTCTAAACACGGTTAGAATCTAGATCTAGATTAGACCGAAAATTCTGTCTCTCATTTGTTAGCCTCTTATTTTGGTAGGGTCGGCTCTTCACTTGAGGCTAACAAACGAGAGACAGAATTTTCGGTCTAGATCTACATTAGATCTAGATCTAGCCGAAGTTAATAGACTAGATTAAAGTTAGGTCCAACTGTTGGATCTAACGTTAACTAAAAAAAATTGACATAGTCTGATAGATCTAGATCTCCATGAATAGTTCCAGGAACTCCTCCTGGGCTGGACATGTGTGGAAATTCCAGGTCATACCAAAAAGTGTGTTGCATTCTCAACCATGCGCGCGCGCGTATCACTTTCCCTCTGCGATTCCCTCCATAGAACCCTGTACATTAATCATGAAAAACGTAAATTTCAACTTTTAGAAATACTTACATCTTTTTCACTTTTTAACAATTTAATTCAGTTAAAAAGGAATATGAATATTGAAGAAACAAAGAAGCTGCTGAGCATAAAAATGTAATCATCTCATATGTAGAATTCTGGCCAATTTTGTTTGAAAACGGCCTTTTTATGTTGCCTCACAAAACGTAGAACACCCAAATTACACGTGTTTCTATGGGGAAAGTAATCGACTCGCAGTGACAAGGTAATTTTGTTAATTGGTTAGCAGTGCTGTTAATGGTGGGAATCAACCAGTTAAAAGGTTTCTTAAAAGAGTCAGAGTTCTAGGTTTGACCTTTCTTATTTTGACTTCTACTGGTTTTGTAGAATTCTGGCCTTTTTATGAATTAGTTATGACATATTTTGTGTTTTTAGACTGATTCTGTGCGCGCGCACCACTGATCTCTACAGAGATCAGTGGGTGTCTGTGGTGTCAGTGATCTCTACAGAGATCAGTGGCGCGCACGTGTCATTCAGATGACATTCAGGCTACGCTCAGATGCAACAAATTGCGCGAAACTTATTGACATGGGCAAAAGAGAAGAAGAAAAAAAGGAAGAAGAAAGAAAGAAAATAAGATGTAACATTAAGCCAAGTTAGATCTAGTTAGATCAAGATCTAAATGACATGTTAAGACTCCAGAGTAGACTATCGAGCCTAGATCCATGAGGAAAAAAGAGAAAAAGAAGACGAATTGAGAAAAAAAGAAAGGAGGGAGTCTGAGAAATAGAAGACGAAAGGAGGAGGGGGAGGAGGAGAAAAAGAAGAACTCAAAAAGTCAAGAATAAAAAGAAAGAAGATGAAGAGAAGTAGAAGAAAAGGAAGGAGGAGGAGGATGATCAAGGAGTAGAAGACAAATAATTAAGTTCTTAACTTTTATTACTTCAGTTTTAACAATTACTTTTCAGAGCTAACATTTTGTTAGATCTGTAAAGAAATTCTTGTTGCCTACCTCGAACTGGATAGCTGGGACCAGTCTTGTCTTGACTAAAGGTGAATTGAGTCGCTTTTGACTTTGACACTCCTCGAAGACTTTTCCTGGAACAGGCTGGCTGTTGCTTATGAATACCGACTAATATTGTTTCTCTTGCTCATTTCTTCCTAACTAGTCTATTTTGTTTCGCCCAGACAGTCCAGTTATACGGAAAGAGGAGACATTATCCCTGACCTTCACTGCTCAGTGGTTCAGAAATTTAATCAAAGTCTATGCGGTACGCAGGTTTCAGCCCGCCGGAGTTGTGGGAGCAAGTTGCGCGTTGTGTGCGTAAAACTTCAGTTGCTTTTTTTGTGCGATGAGCTTTTTCCTGGTTTTGGTGATCATCTCAAGCAAATTGACGATGACGTCATCATTTTGCACCATCCTGATTGGCCAAAAGATTGAAATCGCACGACTCATCGCAGAAGGTTCAACATGTCGATGCTCTGCGATTTGGTCTACGATTGTCGTGCGACTGATCGGATCGCTGTCATAAGCTATATCACACTACACGATCCGATCAAAAATCAGTCGGATCGCAGTCGGATCGTACAGTGTGCGCCGGGCTTTAGTATATAAACAAACTATTAGAAATTTCATGCTTTTATCCAACTTTTTTATTTCCTCTCACGAATTTTCGACGGTATTCACACCGTCTTTATCAAGTGAATGACAAACTTTCGAAATTGTATCCATGTAGCGTTTCCAAGACGATGCGCAATTAGTTTATTGTTTATTTTTTTGTAACCGGGCGCATCGTCTTGGAAACGCTTTACAGCTCAAAAATATCTTAAAAACGTCACGAAGCCGTCACAATTGAAATAAACATTTGTAGATTATGACCCAAAGCGTATAAGTTGCGATTATAAGCGCAATGCGCATGATAAGTGAGCGAGAACATTATAATTACTAAAACGTCATAATGGAAATAAGACGTCATAATAGAAACGTCAAATTGGTGTTTGAGTATAGATAAACTTTTCAAGAAATCGTGAGATGGTTTGATCTGACAAGGATACTTCTTTTCCTTTTCAAAAAAATTGATCAGTTGGATTGAAGATTGGTTTTACAACACATTTTTGTTGTTTTATTTTTTTT
>CM046852.1:31242766-31448925 GCA_025618425.1 Heliocidaris tuberculata | reverse complement strand
AGACAGGAATTATTTCAGGGCTAAATTGATCACATTTTGTTCTTCAAATTGGCAACAATAATTTTTTTTTTCTTTTAGTACTACAAGATTGTAATAAGGGGTAATGTCTTTTAAACAATATACATGGTTAAAAGAATTGGCGAAAAGTTGAAAAAGTTGCCAATTTTGATAAAAAAACAATATTTTGAACCTCTCAATGTGTTGCCAATTTAAGGATTTTAAATCTTATTCTCCTTTTTAAAATTCCTGGATCAAACGCAATATTGTCATGTAACAAAAATGGACACAGTGTGTGCAGAAATTTTTGCTCTTTCTACTCATGTATCAAGTATATTTTTCAGGGCTCTGAATCAAAAGTTATTGAGCCCAACCACAAAATGTGGTCAATTGTCTCAAAAGGGTTAATATGAAAGAGAAATTAAACAATAAGGGGGGCTAGATGAAAAGTTATGACACTGTCAGTATTCATCATAGTCTTTGACAGTGACAAGTAGGCTACGTTGGCACAGCATGCAGCACTGCACTGCACTGCAGGCATAGTCTATATCTAGATCTAACTTTAGTCCTAACTTTAGGCCTCATAAGCCGTAATTACAAACATCTTCCGACCTTATGAAAACACATAAAATGTTCAATGATCACGAGTAAATCCTGAGTAAATCCAGATAGATCTAGAGAGTAGAGTGAAGCGCGTCGATAAAGTTAAACATTAACTCGGTGATCATAGCAACAGGCTTGAAAGGTTGTGACCGGACATACCAGCAGGAATTAACTGCATACTGTGTGGCACTCAAAGTATTGGTCAATATGTACAATATTCTATGCTGCCTATATGTACAGTGCACTGTCCATCCCAAACTAATGTAAAATTCAGTTATGTGGTTTTGGTGCACTGTTCTATGTACATTGTTAGCAATTTATATGTCTTTGGGCATAAGCGTGTGCACAGATATTCAGATTCAAGCTTTAATTCATTTTTCGATACCGAATCATAATCATTTGAACATGGTGGAAGAAGCTCATCATTCAAACATATACCAAATAAAAAGTTTGTTTTTTATAGAATAGTACCCAGAGTAATTCTACTACATGTAACTCTGATACATTCACTTAACTAAGTTAGAATAGGCACATTTCCCTAAGTTATAAGAATACAGCTATGAACTTCATGCATGCCTCAATTCAAAAATTAACAAGGGGAATTTATCTTAAAACTCATAAATTTCTGTCTTGTCGTACGACGCTGAATTTTGGTCGTTTTCCTCTTATACGAGAGAAATACATACGTTCTCCCATGGACGAGATGTCAAAATGAGCAGGATCATTGTACGACTAACATGTTGAAAAATTTCAAAGAAATCTATTAAGCATTTTTTAATTTATAATTAAAAATAATTTACAGCAGGGGAAGAGGGTATGCTGCTGCACAGCCTCGTTCTGCCCCAGAGTTCTGGGGAGGTAAGGCTTCAGACAGGCATGAATGATAACCCATCCAACAAGCACAAATGCGACCAGAAAGATGGGATGACAGAGAGATAGAAGGAAAGAATAACAATAAAAAGATAAAATCGTTGATTCATGGAAAGATAGATGGAAAAGATGGAATACGCATACGATCTTAGTGGATGACATGCCAAAATGAGCGTAATCATTGCAGGAATTCCTGTTAAAAAATTCAATGAAATGTATTACACGGTTGTTCATTTTTATAAAAAAATAATTACAGCACAGGAAATTGGGGGGCATGCTGCTGTCATGTCGTAGGACTGTGAATTTCCGTCGCTTTCCTCTCTTACGCAAGAAATATGAGTACGTTCTTTGTGGATAACGTGCAACAATGCTGCAATAAGTAACTTGTATGATACCTGCACATGAATTAAATTCAAGACTTTATTTCAGACTCAACTGCATGGCAGTCTCCCCTATAGGGTATACATTCTACATTATTACATAATCAAGATTTTTTTATTTCAAAAGGATATGCATGTGGATGATGTAATTAGTTTAGGAATATAAAGCTTTAGATCTCATTTCATCTGTTGCCACCAATGAAAGTTCTGAAGTGATATTTGGAACTTCATGGGATTCGAACCCATCCAACAAAGCACAAAATGCGACCAGAAAGAAAGAAGGAAAGAATAACAAATAAAAAGATAGAATCGGTTGAAAGATGAATGGAAAGACAGATGGGAAGATGGAATACGCGTATATCCTTATTGGATGACATGTCAAAATCAGCATAATCATTGTAGAATTCCTGTTAAAACATTCAATAAAATGTATGAAACGGTTGTTCATTTTATAGAAAATAATTACAGCACAGAAAATTGGGGCATGGTGCTTTCTTGTCGTAGGAATCTGAGTTTCCGTCGTTTTTCCTCTCATACTCCTAGTGCAATATATCTTCAGTACTCTGTAGCAGCAAATTTTCTAGAAGAAAAAAAAGAAGAAGAAATAAATTTATTACATTCTTCAGTGTCAAAATGAGCTGGATCATTGTATACGACTAACCTGTGAAAATATCCAAGAAATTAATAAAACTTTTTCAATTGATAATAAAGAAAAACTTTTGCTTTGCACAAGGGCAACAGAGAGGTATGCCGCAGCATCCATTGTCAGCCCCAGAGTTCTGGGGGAGATTAGGGCAAGATATAGCCTATGGTAGGGCAAGAGAGAGCCCTACATTATGCTTAATTTCTTTATTAAACATCAAATTGTTTCAGGTGCAGCATATTTTAATCATTATTCTAATCATTTTCAAAGCCTTTATATTTAACAAATACCTTTATTTGAAAATAAACATGAATAAATCTACATGTACTCACCATGATCACTGACAGTCCTATGGTGGAATGCTGAATTTGGGTTGTTTACCTCTTGTACGCAGGAAATGAACATAATTTTCTCCATGGATGACACCCCAAACATGCGTAATCATTGCAGAAACACCTGACTGAATATTAAAAAGAATACATTAATTGGTTATTCATTTCTCAAGGAAAATATAACAGTAAACAAAGGGGTAGGGGACTCAATTGTTCTGCCGTCTTGTCGAACGACACTGAATTTCGATCGTTTTTTCCTTGTGTGAGAGGAAAACATGTACGTTGTTTATGGACGAATTGTCAAAATGAGTGGGATCATTGTCCGACTAACCTGTGAAAATTTCAAAGAAATTAATAAACGTTTTTCAATTTATAATGAAGAAAAAGTTTTCTACAGGGGCAAAAGAAGGTATGCCGCAGAAGCCATTGTCAGCCCCAGAGTTCTGGGGGAGATTATGGCAAGATTTCGGGTACATAAAGGTCCTTTTTTGGGGTACATGTGTCTAAATTCGGGTACATGAAGGTCTTTTCTCTGGGTTTTTTTCTTTCCTTTTCTGCACAATACAATACATTAAAATATGACAAAAATAAAGTTTGCAATTGCAAATCTCTTGGAATCGTTATATTACTCACGATTTCATTCCAACCAGGGCTCGGAAAGGTTCTCGATTTTTGTTGCAACGAAATCTTCGCAAGACAATTGTTGTCAAAAAACTGAATGACGTCATTACTAGTCTCAATAAAAGCACTTGCAATTTTAAAAATCGCTATAAACCTGTTGGGTAAAGTTGATAAAACCTCACGTAGAGACATAATTATTTGTGGGTTACTGGCAGGTAAAATAGCGAAGTGTAGACCCAACACTTCGTAAATGATGTTTTTTCTACGAAATTACTAGAAACGTGAAATTGCACCGTGACGTGATTACGTGAGTGCACGTTGCAAGCCAATTCGAACCCAGCCAACATAGCACAAAATGCGACCAGAAATATAGAAGGAAAGAATAACGAATAAAAAATCGGTTGAAAGATGAATGGAAATGGAATACGCATATAAGTTCTTAGTTCTTTGGATGACATGCCAAAATGAGCGTTATCATTGTAGGAATTCCTGTTAAAACATCAATGAAATGCATTACATGGTTGTTAATTTCTCATAGAAAATAATTACAGCACAGGAAATGGGGGGATGCTGCTGTCTTGTCGTAGGACTCTGAATTTCTGTCGTTTTCCTCTCTCACGCAAGAAATATGCGTACCGGTACGTTCTTCATGGATGACATGCAACAATGCTGCAATGAGTAACTTGTAGTATACCTGCACATGAAATTAAATTCAAGACTTTATTTCAGACTCAACTGCATGGCAGTTTCTCCCGTACATTTTGGTACGCCATACATAATCAAGATTTTCTTATTTTTTGTTATTTCAAAAGGATATGTGGATGATGTCATTTAGTTAGGAATATAAAGCTGACCTCATATCATGCTGTTGATACCAATGAAAGTACTAAATTGATATATGGAACTTCATGGGATTCGAACCCATCCAACATAGCACAAAATGCGACCAGAAAAAAAGAAGGAAAGAATAACAAATAAAAAGATAGAATCGGTTGAAAGATGAGTGAAAAGATAGATGGAAAGATGGATTACGCATACGTCCTTAGTGGATGACACGTCAAAATCAGCGTAATCATTGTAGAATTCCTGTCAAACATTCAATAAAATGTATGAAACGTTTAATTTCTCACAGAAAATAATTACAGCCCATGAAATGTGGGTATGCTGCTGTCTTGTCGCTGGACTCTGCATTTCTGTCGTTTTCCTCTCGTACGCAAGAAATGTGCGTACGTTCTACATGGATGACATCCCAAAATGAGCGTAATTATTTAGGAATATTAGGGGTTCACAGGTATGTACAAATCTATGAACTTAAAGTTAGAGTCAATATTTTTGTGTTCAAGACAGAACAAGTAGACTACTCTAAGTAATGCACAATAATGCAGGAATTCAGAGGCTTATTTTGAATTTTCCCTTGCATATTCTAGGTCAGGAATGCTAGTTTGAATATCGTAAATGGTTTTTACATGCATAGTTTTTAAAAATAAAACGATAAAGAAAAAAAAAGGGACATTCAAAGTTATCAATACCAATACCATACCTTGCACAGCTACCCTCACCAGAAAGCAGCAGAATGTCAGGCCAGGAGTTCTGGGAGACAAGTGCCCTGGCACTGCCTTGTTAATACGAAAGAGAAATTAAGACAATAAGGGGGCTAGATGAAAAGTTATGACACTGTCAGTATTCATCATAGTCTTAGACAGTGACAATAGGCTATGTTGGCACAGCAGTGCAGCACTGCACTGCACTGCAGGCATAGTATATATCTAGATCTAACTTTATAGGCCTAACTTTAGCCCTCGTAAGCTGTAATTACAAACATTTTCCTACCTTATGAAAACACATAAAATGTTCAATGATCACGAGTAAATCCGGAGTAAATCCAGATAGATCTAGAGAGTAGAGTGAAGCTCGTCGATAAAGTAAACATTAACTCTGGTGATCATAGCAACAGGCTTGAAAGGTTGTGACCAGACATACCAGCAGGAATTAACTGCATACTGTGTGGCACTCACAGTATGGTCAATATGTACAATATTCTATGCTGCCTATATGTACAATGCACTGTCCATCCCAAACTAATGTAAAATTCAGTTATGTGGTTTTGATGCAGAGTTCTATGTACATTGTTAGCAGTTTATATGTCTTTGGGCATAAGCGTGTGCACAGATATTCAGATTCAAGCTTTAATTCATTTTTCGATACCGAATCATAATCATTTGAACATGGTGGAAGAAACTCATCATTCAAACATATACTACATAAAAAGTTTGTTTTTTATAGAATAGTACCCAGAGTAATTCTACATGTAACTCTGATACATTCATTTAACTAAGTTAAGAATAGGCACATTTCCCTAAGTTATGAGAATACAGCCATGAACTTCATGCATGCCTCAATTTAAAAATAAAAAAGGGGGAATTTATCTCAAAACTCATAAATTTCTGTCTTGTCGTACGACGCTGAATTTCGGTCGTTTTCCTCCTATACGAGAGAATTACATACGTTCTCCATGGACGAGATGTCAAAATGAGCAGGATCGTTGTACGACTAACATGTTGAAAATTTCAAAGAAATCTTTCAAGCAGTTTTTTAATTTATAATTAAAAATAATTTATAGCAGGGGAAGAGGGGTATGCTGCTGCAGCCCTCGTTCTGCCCCAGAGTTCTGAGGGAGATAAGGGCTTCAGACAGGCATGAATGATAACCCATCCAACAAGCACAAATGCGACCAGAAAGATGGGACGACAGATAGAAGGAAAGAATAACAAATAAAAAGATAGAATCGGTTGATACATGGAAAGTTATATGGAAAGATGGAATACGTGTACGATCTTAGTGGATGACATGCCAAAATGAGCGTAATCATTGTAGGAATTCCTGTTAAAATATTCAATAAAATGTATTAAACAGTTGTTCATTTTTATAGAAAATAATTACAGCACAGGAAATTGGGGGGCATGCTGCTGTCATGTCGTAGGACTGTGAATTTCCGTCGCTTTGCTCTCTTACGCAAGAAATATGTGGACGTTCTTCGTGGATAACGTGCAACAATGCTGCAATGAGTAACTTGTAGTATACCTGCACATGAATTAAATTCAAGACTTTATTTCAGACTCAACTGCATGGCAGTCTCCCCCTATAGGTATACGCCATACATTATTACATAATCAAGATTTTCTTATTTCAAAAGGATATGCATGTGGATGATGTCATTAGTTAGGAATATAAAGATTTAGATCTCATTTCATGCTGTTGCCACCAATGAAAGTTCTGAATTGATATTTGGAACTTCATGGGATTCGAACCCATCCAACAAAGCACAAAATACGACCAGAAAGAAAGAAGGAAAGAATAACAAATAAAAGCATAGAATCGGTTGAAAGATGAATGGAAAGATAGATGGGAAGATGGAATACGCATACATCCTTATTGGATGACATGTCAAAATAAGCGTAATCATTGTAGGAATTCCTATTAAAACATTCAATAAAATGTATGAAACGGTTGTTCATTTTATTTTTATAGAAAATAATTACAGCACAGGGAATTGGGGGGCATGGTACTTTCTTGTCGTAGCACTCTGAGTTTCCGTCGTTTTTCATCTCATACTCCCAGTGCGATATATCTTCAGTACTCTGAAGCAGCAATTTTCTAGAAGAAGAAAAAGAGGAAGAAATAAATTTATTACATTCTTCATGGACAAGGTGTCAAAATGAGTGGGATCATTGTCCAACTAACCTCTGAAAATTTCCAAGAAATTAATAAACGTTTTTCAATTGATAATGAAGAAAAAGTTTTGCACAAGGGCAAGCTAGAGAGAGGTATGCCACAGCAGCCATTGTCAGCCCCAGAGTTCTGGGGGAGATTAGAGCAAGATATAGCCTATGGTAGGGCAAGAGAGAGCCCTACATTATGCTTAATTTCTTTCATTAAATATCAAATTGTTTCAGGTGCAGCATATTTAACTATTATTCTAATCATATCAAAGCCTTTATATTTAACAAATACCTTTCTCTGAAAATAAACATGAATAATCTACATGTACTCAAGAACATGATCATGCACTGACAGTCCTATGGTGGAACGCTGAATTTGGGTTGTTTAACTCTTGTACGCAGGAAATAAACATAATTTTCTCTATGGATGACACCCCCAAACATGCGTAATCCTTGCAGAAACACCTGACTGAATATTAAAAAGAATACATCAATTGGTTATTAATTTCTCAAGGAAAATATAACAGTAAACAAAGGGGTAGGGGACTTGTTCTGCCGTCTTGTCGAACAACACTGAATTTCAATCGTTTTTTTTTCCTTGTGTGAGAGGAAAACATGTACGTTCTTTATGGACGAAGTGTCAAAATGAGTGGGACCATTGTCCGACTAACCTGTGAAAATTTCAAAGAAATTGATAAATGTACATGTATTTCAATTTATAATGAAGAAAAAGTTTTGCACAAGGGCAAGAGAGAGGTATGCCGCAGCAGTCACTGTCAGCCCCAGAGTTCCGGGGGAGATTAGGACAAGATATAGCCTATGGTAGGGCAAGAGAGAGCACTACATTATGCTTAATTTCTTTCATTAAACATCAAATTGTTTCAGATGCAGCATATTTAACTATTATTCTAATCATTTCAAAGCCTTTATATTTAACAAATACCTTTATTTGAAAATAAACATGAATAATCTACATGTACTCACCATGATCACTGACAGTCCTATGGTGGAACACTGAATTTGGGTTGTTTACCTCTTGTACGCAGGAAATAAACGTAATTTTCTCCATGGATGACGTACCACCTCAAACATGCGTAATCACTGCAGAAAACACCTGACTGAATATTAGAAAGAATATATTAATTGGTTATTGATTTTTCAAGGAAAATATAACAGCAAACAAAGGGGTAGGGGACTTGTTCTGCCGTCTTGTCGAATGACACTGAATTTCGATCGTTTTTTCCTTGTGTGAGAGGAAAACATGTATGATTTGGTGCCCCATGTCTGCGCATATAGATCTATGCGTAACTGTGCGATTCTAACATCACAAAAGACGCAATGAACACAATCATCTTCATATCAATTTTAGTGATATGTATCAGCGAAAAAATGAGGAAAAACTGGTGAAGAACGTCTATTTTATGCATTTTTACTCACATGCCTTGAAAATGCCACCTTTCATGCAAAATATCCCGAACTGCGTGTTAAGTGAATGAGTGCGCAGACAAGGGAACCTTCCCTTTTTAGTGTCAAAATGACAGTGTTGCCTATTCTTGTGAAAATGAAATTGTTCTTATTGGAATTTTAATCAGATTTTCGGCACAGTTACACTCTAGGATATGAGGATTAAAATGAGGTCAGTCATTAGAGGAATACCAAAGGAAAAGCTTGTCAATTTCAAGTGAAATGTTAGGTGCACAGACAAGGGGCTCCCCATCATACGTTCTTCATGGACAAATTGTCAAAATGAGTGGGATCATTGTCCGACTAACCTGTGATTCGTGTTAAAATTTCAAAATGAGACTGAGAGGAATCAGTTTAGCAATACCTATATAAAACGTCAGTGAAATACATCGAACAGTTCTTTTTAATTATACTAGTCCAACATAAGTTCAGCTGGGAAAATGAGTGGTAGACTATATATGCTGCCATTGCCACAGAGCCGGATTTCAGCCCCAGAGTTCTGGGGACGATGAGGGTTAACGTGTCGGTAGATTTCTAGCCCTTATTATAGTTTAATTTTTTCCTCTAATCATGAAATCTCTTCTCGCATCTGTAACATACACAGCTTAAATTCAAAATAAATATGACGTGCATATTTGACAGTAACACATAAATCAAAATTTAATTAATAATATTTACCTTGTCTGTGTTAGCTTTCTCAAATTCACGATGTTATTCTTAGGGGTTAGAGGCCGAGCGCGAAGGCGCTACGTAACGCTAGAATGCAGCGCCGTGAGCGCGATGTCATTAAACACCCTCGTTTTGGTGCAATTATTTTTTATCTTTGAAAACGACAATGAGGTAGAAAAAATATCGTTATTTTGTCAATAATCAATTTTATAGGATGCCCCAAAGATATGAAGGAGAGTACTAATTTCTGGACGTACTCGTTATATCCAGTTTTTCGGTTCTTTATGCATTATCCTGCAATTACTGATTAAAGATGACTTTTAAACACGAAAAATCAATCAAAAGTGATTTTTTTTGTTTTTTTCTTATATTTCCATTATTAAACAACGATGATTTAAATCCTTTCATACAGTAATTTCTGATTTATCTATCATCATATTCCATTAGTAAATTTTTAAAATACACATCTCTGTTTTAAAAAATAAACAAAACTTTGAAAAGGTACAACAAAGGCGAATTTGAGGTACATTGTCTATTTTGGGGTACTAAAAGGTCTTTTTTGTGGTACACAAAAGTCCCATGTACCCCAAAAAGGACATGTACCTCAAAATAGACTTATGTACCCCAAATTAGACTTGTACCTCAAAAAAGACTTCATAGTACCACAAAATAGACTAATGTACCTCAAAAAGGACACAATGTACCTCAAAAGAGACCTAATTGTACCATAAAAAGGACCTCCGTAACCCCGAGAAAAGACCTTCATGTACCCGAATTTAGACTCATGTACCCCAAAAAGGACCTTTATGTACCCCAAAAAGGACATGTACCCGAAAATGGCCAGGTACATAAATGTCCTTTTTGGGGTACAGTCTTTTTTGGGGTACAAAGAGGTCTTTTTTGAGGTACACGGAGGTCCTTTTCCTGAAATAAATATAGCCCTAACCCTAACCCCTAACCCTAACCCCTAACCCTAACCCCTAACCCTAACCCTAACCCTAACCCTAACCCTAACCCCTAACCCTAACCCCTAACCCTAACCCTAACCCTAACCCTAACCCTAACCCTAACCCTAACCCTAACCCTAACCCTAACCCTAACCCCTAACCCTAACCCTAACCCCTAACCTAACCCTAACCCTAACCCTAACCCTAACCCTAACCCTAACCCTAACCCTAACCCTAACCCTAACCCTGACCCTAACCCCTAACCCTAACCCTAACTGTGTTTATTTCAGAGTTTTTTGGTAACAAGGGTTTACTAAAATTGCAATTTTAGGAAAAGTAGTGGGGGGTTAAACTCAAACGTTAAACTATTTGTAGCCTAGAACCTACTCTACCCCTACACTGAAAATGAGGTCAAAGGTCAAAGGTTAAAGGTTTCAAAATCCAGTGTAAAGTCAAGAAAGGTACTTTAAGGTACTTAAATGTCCTTTTCGGGGTACATGGAGGTCCTTTTTGCTAACCCCAGAATTTTTTTGGAAAAATGGTCATAATTTTTTATTTCATTGTTCTTTTGGGCTGAATTTTGAATAGTATGTAGGTAACACCCTAATCTAGTATATTTTGGCAACTTTCCCCACTTTTTTCCTCAAACGAAAAAGATATCTGCTAAATAAACACTTTGGGGTGCGCGCAGGTCCTTTTTCTAGTTAGCATGGTTCCCGACTGAAATTTTTACGCTGCGATGCGCTAGATGAAACCTGTTCAAAACAGCGTTCTAACCCCGTATGTCTGACCTCTAACCCCTTCAACAAATTTGTCGAAAATCAAACTTGGCCAAAAAATGAAGTTGTCTCATACTAGGGTTACAAGACAATTCGTACTTCCCTGCTTCAGAATGACGTCATGAAATATTCATCCAATTTTTTTTTTAATTTTTTACCAGAAAGCTGATACCATTTGATACAACATATCCAAAAATTAGCCCTAACCCCCTATTTTTCACTGAAATATGGCCATTTTTGGGAAAAAAAAAACTAAGCTTAGAGGACCAAAAGCGGACAAAACCCTAACCCTAACCTCATTTTGCATGGCTCTAATTTCTTATTCCTAGTTTAATGAATTTTTTTTTTTTTTTAAAATCACGATTAGTTATTTATCTACACACACCTAAAAGTATTATTGCTTATATTTATGGGAAAGGGGTTTAATATGACTAACCCTAATGGGGTCTAACCCTAACCGAATAGGCCACAATCAAGCAAAAGTCACCCTTGCTGCACTTGGACGTAGAGGGCAGCTCTGAACTTTACACATCGTCAATAGCCAAATATACTAGTCAAGCGTAGATACATCAGCATATGACTTGGAAGGTAAAACAAAGAAATACATAAGAAAAGACCAGAGGATATTCAAGGCAAAACAAAGAAATACATAAGGAGAGAAGAAATAAGAGGTTAAATGGAAATTAACATCTTCTAATTCTATAGGTCTCCTCAGGAACAATCATTTACCTCATCTCAAACAAGGATTTTTCTTTTGGGGGTCAGGCCTGCATGTGGATGCTTTGCAGTTTAGGGAAGGGTACCTAATGATTTTTTTTCTCGGGGAGGGGGGGGGGGGATTGGGGGCTATATAGACGTAGCTGAGTGAATGGGTATTACTCTCACAATAATAATTCTAAATCTTTATCTTGTCCTATGTCATAGAAGAAGAGCCTTTTCAATATTCTTATAATTTGGATGACTGCGGGGGGGGGGGGGTGCAACCGTTGCATTATTTTAGGGAGCACCGAATGAGAGTTTTTTTATTGGGTATATTGGAGGTAGGTAATAGCTAAGCCTTTTATATGGGGTAGTTATGAATAATTGTTTTGAAATTCTTCCTTTTTCTACACGAAAATAGCTATAGGATTTTTCTTCAGAGCCATGGAGGTGGGGAGGGTGCAACCGTGGCATTATTTTAGGGGGCACCGAATGAGAGTTTTTCATTGGGTATATTGGAGGTAGGTAATAGCTAAGCCTTTTATATGGGGTAGTTATGAATAATTGTTTTGAAATTCTTCTTTTTTCTCCACGAAAATAGCTATAGGATTTTTCTTCAGAGCAATGGTCGGGTGGGGGGGGGGGGGGGTGCAACCGTGGCATTATTTAAGGGGGCACCGAATGAGAGTTTTTATTGGATATGTTGGGGATAGGTAAATTAGCTAAAACTCTTTAATGGGGTAGTTGGTATATCTTTAATTCTTGGAAAATCTTCCTTTTTTCCCACCAAAATCATAAGATGTACCAGTTAGGTTAGACCCCTATTCCTACAAGAAATCATGCCGCTTTCCAACTCCAGTTAGTTCAGACCTTCGCCTGGACTGCTCGTTCAAATTTGATCGGCCCAACTTAATTTTTTCATTTCTTTTTTTTTTTATTTCAGCATGTCCAAAGAAATTAGAAAAAAAAATTCTAAAAGAGTCCAAGATGTCTGTCTTCCTCTCAAAGGTTTGATTGAAATGGCATTTGTCTCCAGCAGAACACAAAACCAGTTTCTCCCGCAACTCCTGGCTTAGAATTTCATTGCTCGATTTTCTTTTCATTTTGTTTTCATTTTTTTTTCAAAATTATTTTCCAGCATGATTATAAAATATCAAGTTTTATTTACATGTTTGCAATTCCAAATTCCTTTTTCCCCCCTTTTCTATTTATCAAATCTCCCTTAACGGCAATTCACAATATAGATTCAAACTTTCAAATGAAATTAAATTTATTTTTTCCAGCCCTTACTATCCCTCCCTTCTCCCACTCCCTCTCTCTTCCTTTCTTTCTCTATTACCCGCACACTCACACATATCCACTTTCCCTTTTCAATTATTGCCTTGCTCTTATTACAGAATTAATTGCATAATTTGTCTTAAGCTATAATGGGTTAGGTGCATTTTATCACTTGTGTGTAAACGGGTTTAGATATAGAATTGTTTTTAAAAGATTTAATAGCCATATCTTTTGGGATAAGAGTTGAGATTTCCATAGGACTATTCCATGGCCGTGCAGAGAATTTTTTTCCTGGGGGAGGGGGGGGGGGGCAGGACGTATAAAAATTTTCAAAGAAGCTCAAAAGCGAGGGCACTTTCGCATTCTTTTAAGTGAAATTGAAGGATTTTGAGCACACTTTTGGTGGATTTTGCAAAAATTGTCAGTAAAAATATGTAAGTTTTCCAAATTTCTAGGGAAGGGGGGCAACTGACCCTGCCCCTCCCCCCCCCTTCCCCCGCTGCATACGGCTATGTCTATTCTCAAATTTTGTTTTGCTTTGTTATCAGTTCTTTGTTAATACGGTAAAACCACTATCTCTCTGACATGGCAGTCACAAATTTTATTGGTGAAGTATTTTCCCCTTCGCAAAACACTGGGTGCATAAAACATGAGATTTATCTTCTATCTTTAATCGCGCAGGGGAAAAAAAAAAGATTACTTTTTTTTCATAAGCTGTATGGCTGTATGTATAGTAAGGTTACAATTCCGTCGGTCTCATAATTCAAATGTGATGGGAAGTGCTACATTTATCTACAATAAACACACAAATTAAGCACATGATAACAAAATTTCGTCATTCTCTTCCTTTTATACATTCTTTATCTTTTAATAAATCCACGAAATAAACAAATTATAAACAAGTTCTCTCATTCATTTATTTCCTTTGACATTCCTGGAAGGCTTTTTTCATAAATCATTCATGATAAAAATTAAACTTTAAATTAGGAAAATCAAATGAGATTAACTCTTTGCCCTCTACGGTCGACCACTATCACCAGCGCTGAAACGTTACTGCCGACTAGAGTCGACACACCGCATGCACAATGAGCCTATTTAATTTTCACTTAACCCTATGTAGCCTAGGGGGGTGGCTTATTTAGCCCCCCCCCCCCCTCAACATTTTTCGCGACAAATTTTTTTTCACGCACTGAAGTTTCAGGACTTTTTTCCTTCACATCTAGCGCATCTTTTTAGACCAAATTCGCGACCTTCGGGCATGCAGTTACAAAGTTACGCATAAGTTTGTACTTGCATGTCAGACCGAAAAATGCTCAGAAACGTGATTTCATGTATAATTCCAATACAGATTGTGATAAAAGCATGGAAGGATATTAAAAAATTGAAAAATTAAAGGATACAGAGAAGAAAGGATAGATTGACAGAAGAGTGGACGGATATAGAGATGGGTGGATGAAATGATAGAAGAATGAAGAGAAATGGAATATAAAGTTTTAGACCTCATTTCATGCTGTTGCCACCATTGAAAGTTCTGAATTGATATTTGGAACTTCATGGGATTCGAACCCATCCAACAGAGCACAAAATGAAAGAGTGGAATAAAATAACAAAAGCTGACAGAGATATATGGAATGAATGAAAAAAGAATAGAAGGACAAAAAGATGAATACAATCATAGACGAACAGAACAATAAGAGAAGGAAGGATAGAATGACATAACAATGACAGAAGAATGAAAAATACATCAAAGAAAGATGGATTGACAGAAGAGTGGATGGAAATGGATGGAGATGGTTGAGATGATCGAATAAAGGATATAAAGAGGGATGAAATAAATGACAGCAGAATGGAAGGATATCCAAATGACAGAATGACATTAACATTAAATCTTATCAGGAACAAGACATTTAACTATTATTCTAAGAAATCAAAAGGCTAATTACTCTGTACAAAATTTAATTTCAAAATACACATTACACTCAGGAAATCATACAGTATCTAATCCCATCAATTACCGTCTTATATATAGGACTGTGAATTTCGGTTGGTTTCCTGTAGTACGCAAGAAATGTGCGTACGTTCTACATGGATGACATCCCAAAATGAGCGTAATCATTGTAGGAATACTGTTGAAAGATTGAATAAAGTACATGAAATGGTTAGTAATTTCTCTTTGCAAAATATCTAGATCTCAAGTTACAGCACAGAAAGTGGGAATAGACATGACCTGTCATAGGACTCGCAATTTTCTGGCATTTTCCTCTCTTACACAATTAATATCCGTACCATTCTTCATGGATAGTGTGCTAAAATGAACCTAATCATGGCTGGAATACATGATTTCAAATTCTTTGAAATACATTAAATGGTTGTTAATTTCTCACAGAAAAAATAAAATTCTGCATTACACTCTAGACTGAGATGGGAGTGCAGCCAGCATTCACCTGCAGAGTTCTGGGGGAGATGAGGGCTAAAGATAGCCCTGATATAGATTAATTTCTTCCACTTAACATCAAATCCTTTCAAATACAAGATATTTACCTACTATTCTAATATTCTAAAGCCTTCTATAAGTCTATATATAGCTTAAATTAAAAATAAACATGGCGCATCGATATGTACGATAATTATTACCTGTCTTGTCGTGGGCCGCTGAATTTCGGTTGATTTCTTCTCATACACAAGAAATACACTGAGGTTCTTCATGGATGATGTGCCAAAATGAGCGTAACCATTGTATGAACACCTGCTTAAATATTCAATGAAGTACATAAAAGGGTTGTTAATTTCTCCAAAAAAAAAAATTACATCACAGAAAATAAGATGTCATGAATAATCTACATGTACTCACCATGATCACTTACAGTACTATGGTGGAATGCTGAATTTGGGTTGTTTACCTCTTGTACGCAGGAAATAAACATAATTTTCTCCATGGATGACACCCCCTAACATGCGTAATTATTGCAAAAACACCTGACTGAATATTAAATGGAATACATTAATTAGTTGGTAATTTCTCAAGGAAAATATAACAGCAAACAAAGGGGTAGGGGACTTGTTCTGCCGTCTTGTCGAACGACACTGAATTTCGATCGTTTTTTCCTTGTGTGAGAGGAAAACATGTACGTTCTTCACGGACGAAGTGTCAAAATGAGTGGGATCATTGTCCGACTAACCTGTGAAAATTTCTAAGAAATTAATAAACGTTTTTCAATTTATAATGAAGAAAAAGTTTTGCACAAGGGCTAGAGAGAGGTATGCCGCAGCAGCCATTGTCAGCCCCAGAGTTCTGGGGGAGATTAGGGCAAGATATAGACTATGGTAGGGCAAGAGAGAGCCCTACATTATGTTTAATATCTTTCATCAAACATCAAATTGTTTCAGGTGCAGCATATTCAACTATTATTCTAATCATTTCAAAGCCTTTATATTTAACAAATACCTTTATTTGAAAATAAACATGAATAATCTACATGTACTCACCATGATCACTGACAGTCCTATGGTGGAACACTGAATTTGGGTTGTTTACCTCTAGTACGCAGGAAATAAACATAATTTTCTCTATGGATGACACCCCCAAACATGCATAATCCTTGCAGAAACACCTGACTGAATATTAAAAAGAATACATTAATTGGTTATTCATTTCTCAAGGAAAATATAACAGTAAACAAAGGGGTAGTTGACTTATTGTTCTGCCGTCTTGTCGAACAACGCTGAATTTCAATCATTTTTTCCTTGTGTGAGAGGAAAACATGTACGTTCTTCATGGACGAAGTGTCAAAATGAGTGGGACCATTGTCCGACTAACCTGTGAAAATTTCCAAGAAATTAATAAAGTTTTTCAATTTATAATGAAGAAAAAGTTTTGCACAAGGGCAAGCTAGAGAGAGGTATGCCGCAGCAGCCATTGTCAGCCCCAGAGTTCTGGGGGAGATTAGGGCAAGATATAGCCTATGGTAGGGCAAGAGAGAGCCCTACATTATGCTTAATTTCTTTCATTAAATATCAAATTGTTTTAGGTGCAGCATATTTAACTATTATTCTAATCATATCAAAGCCTTTATATTTAACAAATACCTTTATTTGAAAATAAACATGAATAATCTACATGTACTCACCATGATCACTGACAGTCCTATGGTGGAACGCTAAATTTGGGATGTTTACCTCTTGTACGCAGGAAATAAACATAATTTTCTCCATGGATGACACCCCCAAACATGCGTAATCCTTGCAGAAACACCTGACTGAATATTAAATAGAATACATTAATTAGTTGTTAATTTCTCAAGGAAAACAGAACAGCAAACAAAGGGGTAGGGGACTTGTTCTGCCGTCTTCTCGAACGACACTGAATTTCGATCGTTTTTTCCTTGTGTGAGAGGAAAACATGTACGTTCTTTATGGAGGAAGTGTCAAAATGAGTGGGATCATTGTCCGACTAACCTGTGAAAATTTCCAAGAAATTAATAAACGTTTTTCAATTGATAATGAAGAAAAAGTTTTGCACAAGGGCAAGAGAGAGGTATGCCGCAGCAGCCATTGTCAGCCCCAGAGTTCTGGGGGAGATTAGGGCAAGATATAGCCCATGGTAGGGCAAGAGAGAGCCCTACATTATGCTTAAATTCTTTCATTAAACATCGAATTGTTTTAGGTGCAGCATATTTAACTATTATTCTAATCATATCAAAGCCTTTATATTTAACAAATACCTTTATTTGAAAATATACATGAGTAATCTACATGTACTCACCATGATCACTGACAGTCCTATGGTGGAACACTGAATTTGGGTTGTTTACCTCTAGTACGCAGGAAATAAACGTAATTTTCTCTATGGATGACACCCCCAAACATGCGTAATCCTTGCAGAAGCACCTGACTGAATATTAAAAAGAATACATTAATTGGTTATTCATTTCTCAAGGAAAATATAACAGTAAACAAATGGGTAGGAGACTTGTTCTGCCGTCTTGTCGAACGACACTGAATTTCAATCGTTTTTTTCCTTGTGTGAGAGGAAAACATGTACGTTCGTCATGGACGAAGTGTCAAAATGAGTCGGGCCATTGTCCGACTAACCTGTGAAAATTTCCAAGAAATTGATAAACGTACATGTATTTCAATTTATAATGAAGAAAAATTTTTGCACATGGGCAAGAGAGGTATGCTGCAGCAGTCACTGTCAGCCCCAGAGTTCTGGGGGAGATTAGGGCAAGATATAGCCTATGGTTGGGCAAGAGAGAGCCCTACATTATGCTTAATTTCTTTCATTAAACATCAAATTGTTTCAGGTGCAGCATATTTAACTATTATTCTAATCATTTCAAAGTCTTTATATTTAACAAATACCTTTATTTGAAAATAAACATGAATAATCTACATGTACTCACCATGATCACTGACAGTCCTATGGTTGAACGCTGAATTTGGGTTGTTTACCTCTTGTACGCAGGAAATATACATAATTTTCTCCATGGATGATATCCCCAAACATGCGTAATCATTGCAGAAACACCTGACTTAATATTAAATAGAATACATTAATTAGTTGTTAATTTCTCAAGGAAAATAGAACAGCAAACAAAGGGGTAGGGGACTTGTTCTGCTGTCTTGTCAAACAACACGGAATTTCAATCGTTTTTTTCCTTGTGTGAGAGGAAAACATGTACGTTCTTCATGGATGAAGTGTCAAAATGAGCGGGATCACTGTCCGACTAACCTGTGAAAATTTCAAAAAAATTAATAAAAGTTTTTCAATTGTTAATGAAGAAAAAGTTTTGCACAAGGGCAAGACAGAGGTATGCCACAGCATCCATTGTCTGCCCCAGAGTTCTGGGGGAGATTAGGGCAAGATAAAGCCTATGGTAGGGCAAGAGAGTGCCCTACATTATGCTTAAATTCTTTCATTAAACATCAAATTGTTTCAGGGGCAGCATATTTAACTATTATTCTAATCATTTCAAAGCCTTTATATTTAACAAATACCTTTATTTAAAAATATACATGAGTAATCTACATGTACTCACCATGATCACTGACAGTCCTATGGTGGAACGCTGAATTTGGGTTGTTTACCTCTTGTACGCAGGAAATAAACGTAATTTTCTCTATGGATGACACCCCCAAACATGTGTAATTCTTGCAGAAACACCTGACTGAATATTAAATGGAATACATTAATTTGTTGTTAATTTCTCAAGGAAAATATAACAGCAAACAAAGGGGTAGGGGACTTGTTCTGCCGTCTTGTCGAACGACACTGAATTTCGATCGTTTTTTCCTTGTGTGAGAGGAAAACATGTACGTTCTTCATGGACGAAGTGTCAAAATGAGTGGGATCATTGTCCGAATAACCTGTGAAAATTTCTAAGAAATTAATAAACGTTTTTCAATTGATAGTGAAGAAAAAGTTTTGCACAAGGGCAAGAGAGTGGTATGCCGCAGCAGTCACTGTCAGCCCCGGAGTTCTGGGGGAGATTAGGGCAAGATATAGCCTATGGTAGGGCAACAGAGAGCCCTACATTATGCTTAATTTCTTTCATTAAACATCAAATTGTTTCACGTGCAGCATAGTTAACTATTATTCTAATCATTTCAAAGCCTTTATATTTAACAATACCTTTATTTGAAAATAAACATGAATAATCTACATGTACTCACCATGATCACTGACAGTCCTATGGTGGAACGCTGAATTTGGGTTGTTTACCTCTTGTGCGCAGGAAATAAACGTAATTTTCTCCATGGATGACGTACACCTCCAAACATGAGTAATCACTGCAGAAACACCTGACTGAATATTAGAAAGAATACATTAATTGGTTATTAATTTTTCAAGGAAAATATAACAGCAAACAAAGGGGTAGGGGACTTCTTCTGCCGTCTTGTCGAACGACACTGAATTTCGATCGTCTTTTCCTTGTGTGAGAGGAAAACATGTACGTTCTTTATGGACGAAGTGTCAAAATGAGTGGGATCATTGTCCGAGTAACCTGTGAAAATTTCAAAGAAATTAATAAACGTTTTTCAATTGATAATGAAGAAAAAGTTTTGCACAAGGGCAAGACAGAGGTATGCCGCAGCAGCCATTTTAAGCCCCAGAGTTCTGGGGGAGATTAGGGCAAGATATAGCCTATGGTAGGGCAAGTGAGAGCCCTACATTATGCTTAATTTCTTTCATTATACATCAAATTGTTTCAGGTGCAGCATAGTTAACTATTATTCTAATCATTTCAAAGCCTTTATATTTAACAAATACCTTTATTTGAAAATAAACATGAATAATCTACATGTACTCACCATGATCTCTGACAGTCCTATGGTGGAACACTGAATTTGGGTTCTTTACCTCTTGTACGCAAGAAATAAACGTAATTTTCTCCATGGATGACGTACACCCTCAAACATGCATAATCTCTGCAGAAACACCTGACTGAATATTAGAAAGAATATAGGATCTATTAATTGGTTATTAATTTTTAAAGGAAAATATAACAGCAAACAAAAGGGTAGGGGACTTGTTCTGCCGTTTTGTCGAACGATACTGAATTTCGATCGTTTTTTCCTTGTGTGAGAGGAAAACATGTATGATTTGGTGCCCCATGTCTGCGCATATAGATCTAGACTATGCGTAACTGCGCGATTCTAACATCACAAAAGACGCAATGAACACAATCATCTTCATATCAATTTTAGTGATATGTATCAGCGAAAAAATGGGGAAAAACTGGTGAAGAACGTCTATTTTATGCATTTTTACTCATATGCCTTGAAAATGCCACCTTTCATGCAAAATATCCCGAACTGCGTGTTAAGTGAATGAGTGCGCAGACAAGGGAACCTTCCCTTTTTTAGTGTCAAAATGACAGCGTCGCCTATTCTTGTGAAAATGAAATTGTTCTTATTGGAATTTTAATCAGATTTTCGGCACAGTTACACTCTAGGATATGAGGATTAAAATGAGGTCAGTCATTAGAGGAACACCAAAGGAAAAGCTTGTCAATTTCAAGTGAAATGTTAGGTGCACAGACAAGGGGCTCCCCATCATACGTTCTTCATGGACAAATTGTCAAAATGAGTGGGATCATTGTCTGACTAACCTGTGATTCGTGTTAAAATTTCAAAATGAGACTGAGAGGAATCAGTTTAGCAATACCTATATAAAACGTCAGTGAAATACATCGAACAGTTCTTTTTAATCATAGTCCAACATAAGTTCAGCTGGGAAAATGAGTGGTAGACTATATGCTGCCATTGCCACAGAGCCGGATTTCAGCCCCAGAGTTCTGGGGACGATGAGGGTTAACGTGTCGGTAGATTTCTAGCCCTGATTATAGTTTAATTTTTTCCTCTAATCATGAAATCTCTTCTCGCATCTGTAACATACACAGCTTAAATTCAAAATAAATATGACGTGCATATTTGACAGTAACACATAAATCAAAATTTAATAAATAATATTTACCTTGTCTGTGTTAGCTTTCTCAAATTCACGATGTTATTCTTAGGGGTTAGAGGCCGAGCGCGAGGGCGCTACGTAACGCTAGAATGCAGCGCCGTGAGCGCGATGTCATTAAACACCCTCGTTTTGGTGCAATTATTTTTTATCTTTGAAAACGACAACGAGGTAGAAAAAATATCGTTATTTTGTCAATAATCAATTTTATAGGATGCCCCAAAGATATGAAGGAGAGTACTAATTTCTGGACGTACTCGTTATAACCAGTTTTTCGGTTCTTTATGCATTATCCTGCAATTACTGATTAAAGATGACTTTTAAACACGAAAAATCAATCAAAAGTGATTTTTTTTGTTTTTTTCTTATATTTCCATTATTAAACAACGATAATTTAAATCCTTTCATACAGTAATTTCTGATTTATCTCTCATCATATTCCATTAGTAAATTTTTAAAATACACATCTCTGTTTTAAAAAATAAACAAAACTTTGAAAAGGTACAACAAAGGCGAATTTGAGGTACATTGTCTATTTTGGGGTACTAAAAGGTCTTTTTTGTGGTACACGACAGTCCCATGTACCCCAAAAAGGACATGTACCTCAAAATAGACTTATGTACCCCAAATTAGACTTGTACCTCAAAAAAGACTTCATAGTACCACAAAATAGACTAATGTACCTCAAAAAGGACACAATGTACCTCAAAAGAGACCTAATTGTACCATAAAAAGGACCTCCGTAACCCCGAGAAAAGACCTTCATGTACCCGAATTTAGACTCATGTACCCCAAAAAGGACCTTTATGTACCCCAAAAAGGACATGTACCCGAAAATGGCCAGGTACATAAATGTCCTTTTTGGGGTACAGTCTTTTTTGGGGTACAAAGAGGTCTTTTTTGAGGTACACGGAGGTCCTTTTCCTGAAATAAATATAGCCCTAACCCTAACCCTAACCCTAACCCTAACCCTAACCCTAACCCCTAACCCTAAACCCTAACCCTAACCCTAACCCTAACCCTAAACCCTAACCCTAACCCTAACCCCTAACCCTAACCCTAACCCTAACCCTAACCCTAACCCCTAACCCCTAACCCTAACCCTAACCCTAACCCTAACCCCCTAACCCTAACCCTAACCCTAACCCCAACCCTAACCCCTAACCCCTAACCCTAACCCTAATTAGGGTTTTTGGATTTGACTTTTTTTTTAAACGCTCATAATTTTTTTTTTTGAATGGAATCAAACTGTTTCAAATGTGTTACATTACTACATAGTTATATTTTATTTTATAGCAATTTCGAGACAAACCTTCATTTCATTTTTGTTTTATTAACCTTTTATCTCCCAGAGGTACCAAAAAGTAACTTTTCAGGTACCAGAGGGTTAACCCAGAAAATTTCACCATCTATTTTGATTAGATTTTTGTTTCTTGTTCTTTTTTCAAACTTTTTTTTTTGAACTCAAAGCTATTGTGCTGGGCTATTTATAAAATGCCGTTGGTTCAATTTAATGCAAGTCAACCCATTCAAAATTCACAAAACATGAAAAAAAGTGACCCTTGGGTACCTTTACTGGGTTAGGGTGTTCCAGAGATCCTAGGACTCTCAGGATTTTGTTAGATTGCTATTCTTTCCACTAATAATTACCCCCCTTAGGTTAATTAGCCTAATTAAGACCTCCAGGGTTACGAAATTCATTTTTCCAAAAAAATGCAGTAAACCAACAAGTCAACCCTACCCATTATCTCTTTTTAATTCAACCAAAAAAAAAAAAAAAAAATTTAAATAGGCCCCTAAAAAGCAGGAAAAAATTCTCTTTGTTATATCATCGGAAACATGTTCTCAAAAAATCCCCACTTTTCAACTTGTTGTATTTTCCTTAATAATTACTTTTCGAGCAGCGGACTGCTTTAGTTGTCACATTTTATTCAACCACAACATAATACAACCTTTTTTTTCCACATTTTTTCATTCAAAATATGAATTATTAGCAACCCTAATTGACTCCTTTTTTGCTCCGACTCATCTAACACCCATAGCTTTCTACAGTATAACACTAAAAAGTGGCTCCACTAAAACTCATCACAAACATAAATTCAATATCAACTATGAACTATATTACCCTCACTTCAATCCAAAAATAACACAAAAACACTTTTCTGCCATTCCATTCATATAAATTCATCTATTTATTTCTTAAAATGCCACAAAACAACTCCATTTTCCATCCCAAATTCAGCATTGCCATATCTTCAACGTAGAGAGCGCTTCCAACAATAACAAACCAAATAATCCCACGGGCTGAAGTTAGCCCACCGACCTTGTTATCGCGATATCCCCCCTTCCAAAAATTCTCAACATGAATACTAAAAAAAAATAGAAAAAAGAAATGGAAAATAATTTAAAAAGTTACGAACAAATTCGTACAGGAAAAATACTTGGTTAAAATGAAAATGAATTACAAATCAAATTATAAGTGCGCTCGTGTTGACTTTTATGATCCCTAGGCCCTGAACAAGGATCGCCCTGAGTCGTTGCTACATGTAAATTGCAAGATGGTGTCAGACATTATCTTCTTCCCCCCCCCAAAAAAAAAAAAAAAAAAAAAATAATAATAATAATTAATAAAAAATCAAAAAATAAAGATAAAAAATTAAAATTAAAAATTAAAGAATGAATAAAAATATAACAAATGAATAAATAAATAAATAAAAAAAAAAAATAAATCAAATTCAAACTTCATGACAGGACGACTGTTGGATGTGTAAAGCTACTACGGGAAGTTCATGAAGGGAGAAGAATAAGACTATGATATCCCCATAGTTATGGACTTTATCGAGCTTGCAGAATCTCTGTCATAACAAAGTAATAATAAAACAAATTAACAAAAATGACTGCTAGTTTTTAACTTTTTCGGCAAATGAATTAACAACATTAAAATTCATAGCTGGTTTATACTTGTCAATTTCTGCGTGAAATCTTGAGGAATGTCGATCCGTTTTATCTTACAACTTCTTCTATAGTAACTGCAATTTTTATAAGATGCTCCATGAAGTTTTCCTTTCAGGAACACTTGAGGGGGGGGGGGGTTGTGAATAGAGTCTATGAAAAATGAGATAACAGTCACGTACATTCCTGCTGTTTGTAATCCATACAATTTGACTGTAGCGAAACGGTCTTAAATTATATGACTGAATTACTATGGATATCAGTTGTAACCTACAATCGATTTGGGGAGAGTTAATATGTTACCGTAAATACAATTGATTTTATCAAACGGAAAAACCAATTGTTAGTCGATCTCTATGTTACAGAGCCTTGGTATGGTATGAGTGGATGTTAGATGATTGTAATTAAGGTATTTGGGAGTATTTTCATTCACGGTATGGTATACAAGTTTGATTTCTTTGAAATTTCCATCCTCCTCTTTTGGCAACCATCCTAACTATCCCAATACTTCTATAGTTGGGGTCCCAGAATCAACTTGTAGAATAGTAAGTCCCATATTTTTATGTTTCTTCATGATTGTATCTTTTGGCTTCAAATTGCAGTTCGATCAAACTGGACTGCAATATATAAAAAAAAAAAAAAAAGCATAATTAGTGAATTCGCTAGTAGTTTAGAACAATGCACTTTAAGGAATGGCCCGAGCCTTCTAATGATTTTTTTTAAAATCCAATTTACTTGCTCATAAGTATACTCAATGTGATCATTCCAAAGTAATGACCGGTACAAGAAAACTTCCAAGTATTTTTAAAAAGACACCCTTTCCAGTCTAGCATCGTCAACTTTGAGATTTACAGGTTCCCTGAAAATGACAAAAAGAGGGATGAATGTTAAAAATTATACCACGCCGTTTTTAGATCAAACAATTGATGATTTGCTAAGCATATACCCATACTCATCTACAGAAAAAGTATTTGAAGAGCTTAATTTCAAAAGCAGCTAAATCCATTTTTGACTGAAATTGATTTTTAAAGAAAAATATGTGCTTCTCAGACATGGGGAAAAAACAAATTGGTTACAAATTTAAATTTCATTCCAAAAGGAGCTAAATCCAAAACGGTTTCATTCCAAAAGGAGCTAAATCCACTATGGTCATTTAGGATGTGTTCATTTAACCACATTACCTAAAGTTTTGTATTAACATTTTTAAGCCCATGTTACGGCTACCAATCTACATCATCTGTGCAAATTTCGATATATTTAACTGAGTTTTATTATTTATATAAATATTTTGGGATTTAGCTCCTTTTGGAATGAAACATCGAAATAATCCCCGTCTTTAGAAAAGATAAGACATTCAAAAATTTATTATTTTTAAAATTCTGAATAAACATCAGAAAAGATGTGAATATTTTCTGCTAGTAATATTAATGGTTTTATGTTGAATAGCTTGTTAAACGTGTTTAAATGTGCAGACTCCATTCGACTAGTAAGGTTTCATTCCAAAAGATTTAAAAGCATAATACTTCTAGTTTATGGAAAAAAAATAATTATAAAAAATATTGTCATTGAGGGCATAGTTTGGTCACAATAACCCTTTGTTTTAGGGTTTCGTTTTTTTTCTGGAACGCACTGTATATCACGTTTCTTGTATCCCCCTCCCACACCAGGGACTTTTTCACAAATCTAACTGTAAAACTTTCTATTTTATAGAGCATCACAAAATGGGTTTTAATGAAAAGAAGGAATAGGGTTAGGGTTAACTGAGAATTGAGAATGACAATGCAAGCAAACGAATTTTCGATATTTTCGCACTGAATTTATGGCATTTCTAATTTCCTTACTAAAGAATGTGATGGTATTTCAAGATCAAACATAATGAGTTTGGATAGTTATTATTTTCAAGTCAATGTATCATAATTCTTATTTATTTTATCCAAAAATATTGGGGGATGATAATACAGGCCACCCCACCCCCCATCTCAAATTTTTATTAATAGGAGACTAGTCCAATGGCGTTGACTGTTTATTTTATATAGATATCACTCCCATGCAGAAAATAAGTATGACATAATATAGATGGAACTGTATTCATGGCATTGAATTTCAGGTGGTTTTGTTTATGTAGAAAAATCGATTTGAATTATTAATAAAAGTCATCAAGAAGATTCATGAGTTGTGACTTCATATGGATACCTTCTAGTTATGCTGCCTTGTCTTCACCACAATATTAAACAAAAAAGATATTGGAACGTATGTTGAACAGATATAGTTATCGTCAGAGATGATTCATTTATGTTTATGACAGGTTTAAACGGGGTAACCTCGCTAGTCATAAGGACTGCTATTAATAAGCTCCACTTATTCATAAGGACCGCTATCCATAACGCGTGACTAAATGAAGTGTTTTTTTAAATGAATAGAGGTCCTTCTAAATAGCGAGCAAATCATAGACAAATTACCTCGCTATTCATGAGGATCTCCATTCATAAGGACCACTTTTCATAACTATTCACAAGGACCGCTAATCATAACGCGAGTTACATGAATAGCGGTTTTCTATGAATAGTGGTCCTTATGAATAGCAATTAAGCGGACCCGATTTAAACATAACCTTGAGAGAACCATGCAGTGGTCATATGGACAATTGCATATCTAACCACAGCCATCACTGAAATTTCTTTCCTCCCCCCCCCCCCCCCCCCTCCTTCTTTTCTTTCTTTTCCTCTTTTGTAAAATGTTCCCTTTGTGTATTTGATTTCTTATTCAATACGTTTTTGTTTTTTTATAATCGGGGCTTCACTTCATTGTCTAACTTCAACCATCTCAAATGTTCCATACGTCACAATAGTGTTTATTCTTATGGTGAAATAAACAAAGCGATTCTTTTTAAAAGTATTTGAGCTTTGTTTATTTTAATTGTTCAATATAAAATGCATACAGCAAAAATTAACCTAAAATGGAGATATGTCATATCAACTTATGTATTAATACCAGAATTCGAATTTACCATCAAAATGAAATCACTGCTGACTAAAAAGAAAGCATCAGCCCCAGCATCAATTAACGAATCCATGACCTTGACCTACACTGGGTCTTACGTTTTATATTAATCAAAGGCTTTGCGATTTTTATCGTAATTCACAGACAAAATCACATTTTCGTATTCATTTCAAGTTTAGTGTACATTCTAGTGATCACATAATCATTAACGTTTTCAAAGCGTCAATGAAACATGAACTGGGCCTTACTACATGTACATGTACAAGAATTATTTGACAAAATGGTTACCCCCTGCCAAACAACCAGGCGCTTCACATTTAATTTTTTTTTTTTAATTTTAAAATTTTAAAATTAAAAAAAAAAAAAAAAAAAAACCCTTCTCACCAAAGATAACTAATCCTGAAATGTGGAAGTATTAGCACCAGATTGTACCTCTCATTCTTGGTGTTCAAAAGAGTCCTGGTAAGTATTTATTCTCATATATTGGTGAAAGTTCTGTGACAAGTATATTACCTGACTGAACTTGTAATGCATCATGCTCATCATGTTTATGTCTCGATCATTGCAAGTGTTCAAAATCAAAAATGGTACAAAACTGAAACCTATAACTATACATGTAATACATGTAGTTGGAAGTTACCATTGGCATAGCTACAGGCCAGGGGTCAGGTGCCCCTCTATCAGTAAAATGGTGAAGTAAAAAGAACATGAGAAAAAGTGAGGCAAAGGGAGGGGGAAGGCAGCATGAAAAAAAAAAAAAAGATAACATGACCCCTTTCCCCTCACTTGATGGTCTTGTTTTTTGTTGTTTTTTGTTGTTTTTTTTTTCTTTGCATTTCATCCAATTAGTAAATTTGATATCTTGTCCATGGCTGAACCTATAATAATTCTATGTTAATCGTAGTCATGATGATGATGCCCGCCCTTTGGTATAAAATACATTTACAGGGTGTACCAAAACACAATTTTTAAATTTCTTTTCAAGGGTAGAAGATATACATATAATGTAGACTATGGCAATGAACCATTTATAGAGTGCACGAAAACACATTTTTTATTTCTTTTCAAAGGGGGGGGGGGGGGGGATATACATATAAATGTAGAATACGGCAATGAACCATTTACAGAGTGTACCAAAACACATTTTGAAAATTTCTTTTCAAGGGTAGAAAATATACATATAATGTAGAATATGGCAATGAACCATTTACAGAGTGTACCAAGACACATTTATTGTATTTCTTTCTCTTTTTTTTTTGGGGGGGGGGGGGGGGGTTGGGGTTATATAAACATATATGTCGAATATGGCAATGAACCATTTACAGAGTGCACCAAAACACACTTTAAAAATTTCTTTGCAAAAAAAAAAAGGGGGGGGGGAAATACATGTAGAATATGGCAATGAACCATTTACAGGGTATATCAAAACATATTTTAAAAATTCCTTTTCGGGGGGGGGGGGGGGTAAACATATACATGTAGAATATGGCAATGAACCATTTACAAAGTGAATCAAAACATATTTGTCTTTTCCAAAAAAATATACGTACTTGTATTACAAGGGAATCATTCATAAAATGAATAAACAGATATAACACGATGAAAACTACTTTCGAAAAATAAACTCTAGGGTAATTTCAAAAGCCTATTGTAATGCCCATAGAAATCAGGTTCAGATTACGTAATACGCCATTGTAATGTTCGCACATTTCTAAAGGTGATAGACAGGTCTATTGAAATTGCCTTCAGTTGATTTTTCGAAAGTAGTTTTTATCGTGTTATATAAGAATAAAATTCCTTTTAGTGGTAAAAGGGAATATAGCCACTGCTACACTTTGTGAAAAAAAACAACATAATACATTATGCACATGTACATATCTAAATGTATCTACATGTACAAGTAATAATTTTCAATCAATGTAACAAATACATCTACACAAATAGCACCTGTGCATATGTTGCACCAGAACTGGTACAAAAGAAATTTCATGTACAGTCAAGACTTACATTTAATATTTTGAAAAGTCTTAATGCCAAACAATTTCAAAATGTCATAGGCAGCAAATGAAAATATTCCTCTAAAATTCAATGTCATATGATCTTGATAAGTTCATAACAGGTTTTCTCAGCATGGTTTCCAAGAAATGGTCCAAAGTGTCTTTTCCTACATTTTAGATTAGCCCGTTTCAGATACAGTATAGAAGAACTGCAAAACTGTAACATTTAAAACATATTTGATTATGAAGGCTATCATACTAATGTACTTGTGAGAGCAAAATTACAAACAAAATGGAATTACACATTTTCTACTGACGTTTGATATTAAATTACAATGCACATAAGCATAGGCATTCAGGCTTTAATATGTTTCTAGCAAAACACCTAGTTTAGTTGTTTCATGTTTACTTGATATCTATGGAAGCTTTATTCCTATATAGTATTACAGAAGACATCAATTATGTTTGAAACACAATAAGTAAGTCTTTAAATGTGTTTCATTGCTGCTGGTCCTAGAAGGCAGTTCACAATGGAAAACTTGCACAAAATGATTGAAAACTTATTTAACCAACATCTGATATTTGAATCTGACCATTTTGTGAAACAAATACATGCACAATTCATCACAAAGAGCCTAACATAATCTTTCAATAATTTCCTTGGCTACAATGTTAGAAATACAAATTATTCCAAGTTATCTGAGTAATTCAATTATTAAAGTAGATATTCAAAGCAAATCACAAATATGCTCAATAATGTATCTCTAGAAACTAGAAAGCTTGCAGATGGTAATCGTATAAGTTTTACGTTAACTGCGTGTTTGATGATTAAAAAATGGCACAAATAAAAACGCTTCTCAGCATCTGGGATATCCGAGCGATTCGCCAGAAATATACCCATGTTTTCATGACGTCACATCAGGTACCAATCCTGCCTAAGCAGACGACGTCCTATATCAAGTGAACGTAACTGCAATGCAATTATTTTTAAATTATAAAGAGTTTGGTGTGTTTCACCATGACCGTATTTCACATCATTCTAAAAGGGAAGTGAAACCGTTTCAAGTAACTAAAATCTTTTGTTTGTAAAAAGTCATAAGGGTCAATGATCAATCAAAGAAATCACACTTTCGAATTGTAAAGCCCGCTGAATTATAGCATGGATGGTATTCGTTCCCTCTTGAAATGCCGACATGCCGCGGTGCATGCAGCTGAAAATACAATGGCATCTTATTTTGTTTACAAGCGATTGATTCCTTTATTTTTTTTAACGCTGCATTTTGCATCAAAATAATACCATGCAGGAAATTTAGAGTGAGGCAACAAATAAACATTTATACTGACGCTAGCGAAGTAAGAGAAATAAGTGAAGATGAGATGACAAAACAGGCACTGAAAATGTGTAAGATGTTATGAAGCATCGTCTGCTTAGGAAGGATTGCTCCCCGGTATGACGTCACATATCTCAGCAGCGTTCAAAGAGCTCTATAGGTGCTATAGCGGGGCTGTGTTATATCATTTTATAATTGATAATAATCATTACTTCAAATGTTTCCAAGCGTTGAATTTTGATGAACCTTGTTCAATCTAAGCTTCACCTATGCAATAATAAAAATTAAATCAATATTCAAAATCAATGAATTTCTACTTTAACATTCTTTGATATTTGAGCTTTGCATGTGGAAGAAATCATGTAACATTTTTACACGATAGCAATCTTACCCTAAATTTGTTTTGTCAATCACTGAGAATATAATACTACATCAATGCCACTCAAAAGTTGCCACATGTTTAGTAATTCTGCTACTACCTATATTCAATTGCAAAACAGCCTTGTACAACATGCAATGGTTTCCATTTACTGTACACATGTACACAATAGATAGCTCTCTTAATCTCCCTGCTAATATAATAAGAATAATACCTTGAGTAAAGTAAACTGTTAGTTCTCGATTTGCATAACTGGTGCTGGTTGTTCCAATTTTGATTGTAAATTATATAAATTTGTTTAAATTAGTATGTGCATTTTTACTGAAAACAAAAAATCAAAAGGGTTGAAATAAGAGTTCCAAGTTGTGTGTTTTTTTTTTTCTTCTTTCTTTTCTCAGAAACTGGATCATGCTCCTAATTAGATGCTCAATATACATTATGCTTCCCCTGACTTGGAAGTACATGTATTTTTACATAATGTATGTAAGAGCAAGAAAGATGTTCACCTCATCACTTTAAATAGATTTTTAATACTCTTTTGTCTCTTAAATGATGATATACTTTGTTCAAACAGTTCATACACAACCTAGTCTTGAAAGTCTCTCTATAACAATCAGGAGGAATTCTGTCAGAATAGTATCAGTCTCTGCATATAATAGACATAAACATACATTATTCATAATAAAAAATATAATTTGAGTTAAAACATACACATAAACATATCTCAGCTTACTGAGTTGACAATTAGATTGAAAAGGATTCTAGCAAGTTTTTCAACTTTAACTCAAGCACCATCAACATATTTTAAAGTTACAGTATAAAGAGAAATAAAGCATATGAAGAATCATCTAATATCAACACAATTTAATAATCAAAACTAAATTATATTTACTTATATAAGTATATAATAGTAGGTCTTACACTTTCACTTGGTATTCCTATCTTTTGTGGCAAGTTTGTTATATTTTCGCATGTACTATCTAGTGAATACAAAAATAAAACATAATAATATCTGTCACTCTGCACATGAACAATGTATGCCAATTGCTGAGTAAGTGTAAGTGTATTATTAAAGTCTATAATGGGATAATAAAGATATTTCGAGACTAAAAACATCAGAGAAATCTTCAACCCTTCTGTACCGCCAAGTTTACATTTCTAATTTATTAACTTAATAGAGTCAACATAGGATAGGGGTTTGAATGCTTTGTTTCAATGGTAAATTGGCATTATATCAAAATTCCACTAGAATCAATTAATTGTACACATTTCTAATCTAATGAAGATTATAAGCAGCCATTCTTAGTCTGATTACATGAACACTGAACAATATTTATTTTCTTTGCCTAGATTTGCCACTCATGGTACAGATAAGGAAAATCTCTGTTGTTTTTTGGGTTTTTTTTCTTAGTTGTAAACAATAAACATCATTATTAACATTCAGGTATATTTGTGGGCTGCGGAATCGGGGGGGGGGGGGGGGGGGGGGCTGCGGCCCCCGCCCCTACTGTTGAGTAGACACATTTCATAAAACCTCAGTAAAAAAGGTTTGAAAATCGTCATTAATGAGTGAAATCAAATCAGCCCCCCCCCCCCTCCCACTTTTAAAAACACTCCGCAGCCCCCGATATTTGAAAACAGAAATATGAATATTCTGATCCAGAAATGATTTAAATTAAGTACTGTCCAACAAAGGGCTCTTAAGCTTAGCATCAACTATTCATTCTATTCTGGTTCTAAATGATACCAAACAACCCACTGGTTCTCAGCTCACAACAACTCTAACTCATAATTAAAACAAAAGAAGAAAATGTCAGAGGATAAAACACTGGGGGACAATGTTCTTTAAAGGTAATGTGCAGTTTTGGTAAACCCTCAAAAACTTTTCATCAGATTTCTTTGATTTTAGATGATAAATAGCAAGATATTAGCATAACTAAGCTGCTGTGAAGTGAGGGGGAAAAATAATTTAGATACTTGGACAGGGATCTAAACTCCTACAATGGCAAATTGTATGAAAACGTGTTACTGTGTATGATATACACACACTATGTCCATGCCAAACTGAGCTCGTTGAGCAGGCAGCCATCGAGGTGGAAGGGTCCTAGCATAGGGCAGTGTATCGCCGTTATCTAGCGTTCCTCAAAGATATTTACACTAAAATTTACCGGAAATCAAGGATGGAATACCAAATGATCTCATACATATATCTTTTTATAAAAGGAGAATAACATTTGTTTCCAGTTTCAGTTTCCTTTTTGCTACAAAAACTGCATATGAGCTTTAAACTGTTACCATTTATGTGTATTAGTGGATGGTTTGTTAATTGTCATATTCCATTTGCATGGAACAACCACTTACTATTGGTGCTTTTCCAGGTGTATCTCTTAACTATCAAAATAAAGATAATTCAAATGCAGAGGGTCAAAGGGGAACTCCAGTCCAAAAAATACTACTTGGTTTTAATTGAAGCAGAAAAATCAGACTTACAGATCACAAAAAGTTTGAGGAAAATCGGACAAGAAAGTTATGAATTTTTAGTGCAATGAAAAGCTAGGGAAAATAGTGAAAATTACTAAACAAATTGGCAACTCAGTCATGAGATTATGACATCATTGGTTCACAACTTAACCCATTATTTTATTTATACAGGAATATGATTTTCACATAACTTCAACCAGGTTTTTTATAATAATACGTTTTTGCATGTATAAACCTTTACAAAATATTCCACAAACCCAAAAATGTTGAGCTTGCTTTCAAAATACATGTATTACATTTTCATAATCACTCATTTCCTATGTACACATTAAAAAAAAAATCATATTTTCATGATTTATACAGAAAATTGTTTACTATGTATTAGTATTTACGTGGTAATACATATTAAATGTACTATAAGAGGAAATCATATTCTTGGACAAAAATTTGAAATTTGTATTATGAATATAAACAAAATTATTGTCGAGTTGTGAGCTAATGACGTCACAAACTTATGCCTAAGTTGCCAATTTGTCTAGTGATTTTCATTGTTATTCCTAGTTTTTCATGCTAAAAAATCTATTTTCTTATTAGTTGTCCGATTTTCCTCAAACTTTTTTGGATAATGTAGGTCTGATTTTTCTGCTTCAAGTAAAACCGAGTAATTTTTGAACGGGACTTCCCCTTTAATGTTTAAAGATAACTTTATCAACATGTAGCTTATGAATAAGAAAGAACTCGTCACCTTTCCATGGATACTTTTCTTGCATCTCTGACGTCATGAAAGACCGAGTACAATGTTATTGAAGATGACGAGTACAAATTCATTTTTGGACAGTTTTGGTAAATGGATGAAAGACTGAAATCAATACGTTCACTGGTGCCACTAACGATCCAGTTTTCTGTCATTGAACTTGACAAAATTTGGTATGGGATATAAGATTGAAATGGAAACTTCACCTGACTGCTGAGCTGCGTATGTATGATCTTTAGTGAGTCTGGTAAACATCAATAATCATTGGTAAGATGGTTGAACTTAAGACTGAACAGTACAACTTTATGGTCACAGCATCTCACCAGACAGAGTTTGCAGCAAAATTGTGAGGATTTCAGGGAACGTTTTCCAGACAGAGAGCCTGCAGCAGCCAAAACAATTTTAGTGAATGTTCAGTAATATTGAGAGCATGGCACTAGCCTCATCCGCAACAAGGGAAATTGTGGCCAGCGGCACACTGGGGATCAGAAGAGAAGGTTGCAATGGTAAGGCACCAACTTACGGAGCATCCTAGAGATACCAGTGCAAGGTGAAGGCAACATCCTAAAGACTCACAAGACAGAAAATAATTGTTCCAGTCATCAATGGAGAAAGTCATCTAACTTTCCACATTCAATAGGTCTCTACACACACTCACTGGTGTGTGATGTCAGTGACAGCATTCATTTCATTAATTTACCAAAACTTGCAAATTAAAACAATCCGTGCCCTTCCATCTCCAATAACAATGTACTTGGTCTTGTGTGACATCAGCGATGGAAGGTATCAGTGGAAAGATGAGGAGTTCCTCATCATGTGTAAGCATCACGTAAATGGTCAAAGTAAATAACCTTGGAATATTAACCCTCAAAATCTGGATCACCTTCTTCTTGATAGATACTGTACATGTATACAGCCAGCTATGCTCAGACATTAACCAATGACTTGTTCTAAGTTAGATTTGTTATGACAATTAACATACATGTACATGTAATATACATGTATTAGTTATGTTTGTCATGAGAATTAACCTATACAAAAGGTAACATAGTTTTCAGAATACAACCCAGGTTTTTTTCTTCCCTGTGTATTAATAAAAACAGAAGATAAGTCTAAAAATAAATGATTACTATGATAAAAATAACTTGATTGCATAAACACATGTATAAAATGTAGGTACTATTTGTCATGACATAATACCATAATGATCTAATATACATACATGTACATGTAAAAATATATTTGTTATTGCTATGGTTAAAATACTGTTGATAAATGGTAAAGCTCTGTTCACAAGGCTGATAAAAACCTATAAAAGCACCCCATTTCTTTTCACTGTTTAATGCATTGGTGCACAAAAATATTGTTTATTATTTATATATACATGCATACTGTGTGTTCAGGCCGAGAGAAAATAAATATAGGAGAGACATAGATAAATAGCATACCGTCATAAAGGAAATGGATCAAAATCAAAATCAAAATCAAAGAGCAAATGATAAGAAGATCATGTAAGCTCTGGTGTGCACTGTACACTAGTACCCGTTTTCCGTTCTCCTCATACTTCTCTATATATCTTAGAATTATCTCAACCTAACCCTTTGATAGTAATCTCAAACTGGGGATTTTTATTTCAATGATTTGATTTGATTTGTTTGGGGTTGGGTTAGGGTAAGTGTTAGGGTTAGAGAAAAAGAAGAGATAAAAAGAGAGAAAAAAAGAAGGGAAGGAGAAGGAGAGAGAAAGAGAGGGGGGGGGGGGTAGGGGAGGGGAACATGAATACTGAGTATACATATTAAAGACATATTCATTGTGAGAAGTCAGATATACTTTGAAGATAATATCAATCACACGTAAACTAATGCCTCATTTTTTGCAGAGAATACACATTCAGCTTGGAATAACACTTGCAAACCAATCATGCTATATGCCATCTCAACTACATGTTAATCTTTTCTCTATAAAACTGATTTCCTTGCATAGTTTTTAAAAGCCATTGTGCATGGTTAATCACTGAGCGGTGGGGGGGGGGGGGGGAGAGAAAACTGAACAAAAATATTTTAATTTCATAATGCTCCTTTGGATAAAAACAAACATATAGTATCATAAAAAGAATTATTATTATTCTCATTCCAACCTGACTACAGCTCAAGATGAATAACACATATCCTAATGAAAGTCACTATCCTGGTATTACAGGTAAAATATCTCTCTGACTAATAAACAAACATTTTTACTCTATCACAATTCAGTCTTTAGCCATAAAAAGAGTGTAAAGAGAGGTGGGAGAGAGAGAGAGAGAGAGAATGCCTAAATAAATACTATAGGTAGAACAACCTGGTAGACTTGAATTCATAATAGGGGTTTTAATCTGAATGATTGTCTACACCATAATTTTAACCTCACCCATATACTTAAGTATATACTGCCTGTTTATGGGACATGAAGACTCAAACATAATATGCTTTTTTATAAACTATGGTTTAAGATAAAACTCCTTCTTTATGGTTTTCATCAGTAAGTTGACAATCTGAGATGAAGTTGAGTTGAGATTAAGGAGTGTACATACATTTAACTAATATGACAATATGAAGGGAACAAATACATAAAAATAGATCTAACTTTATCTTTTGGACATTGAAACCTCTTTCTTCCTACTTCATTATCAAATGAAGATCCTTACATCTATTTCATGTAATTCATACACTGGAATATGGTTTCCATGGAAATGATGAAACATCCTTATCACCAGCCCACATCTTGACACAAGCAGCATAAAAATATCAATGAGATGACAATAATAGCGAGACAGGATTTCAGGAATGATTATCAGGAATTGATGAGAACTGCAAAGTACTTTCATGCCAGACCCAGCTTGGCTAATGCCATCTCTTTTCGTAGGCGAATGATCTCCCAGTAATTTTTTTCCACTGTATGATAATGATGAGAATAATAACAATAACCATCAGCATTATAGCAGTAATAATAATACTCATAATAACAATAATAATGATAATAGTAATAATAATAATAATAATAATAGTAATAGTGATAATGATAATTGCAACCACATATTAATAATAAATGTAACATTAATAACAATAATATATGTATATATATTTCACTGGATACCACTTTTCGGAGACACATGACAATGCGGTTTATTCCGTCATAATAGCGCCACCTACGTAAAGGAGACACGAGTACAAAGAGAAAATACAGAGTGTCTCCCTATTACACCGGTTTTGGGTTTATATATATATATACATATACAGCGCAAACTGATTAGTACATGTACAATCAATTTTCCTTGTGCTGTACCAAAATATTGTAAAGCCTACATGTACATACATGTGTAACCATCATGAAAAATAGAAGACTACTTGCATGAAAAAGTAAGTTTCACCCTTATTGTACTGAGAGGTGTGGTTCCAGGCCTTTCACATAAGACAATTTTGCCATGTATTTCAAACGGTTCACATCAAGCCACTTTTTAATTTTTATTTTCCTTTCAAGTCTTCTCTTGACACAGAAGTTACAAAAATCAGTTGTACCATTACCAAGTAATGTGACCTTTTGTGACCTTATGTCACCCCCCAAAACAGAGAAATCTCGAGTTTTTAGTACAAAACAAATGGAACACTGCATTTCCTTATGATTCTTCTATATCACTTGTAAATTTTTTTCTTCTTCAAGCTGTAATTAACATCTATTCTAAATGAATAATGACTAAGATAACAAAAACTAGAACAAACCTTTTTTTTTTTTTTAATGAAAGACATAAGGTCGAAAAACAGAAATACAAAAGAAAATTTGTAAAAATAGTAGAAAATAAAGGATTGAAATCAGTCTCTAATGTTTTTTCTTTTGTATTAATGTTGCTAATGTTTATAAAGAGATTCTTGCCTAAAAGTCTCATCTAAAATAAAAATGTATGTTCATGCATATAATTTGTATAAATTATAACAATTTTTTAAAGAATGATACAAAAAATCAATAATAACAATGTATTTGTGTTCCTGACAGCACCAAGATAAGTAAATATTCCTAAATTTAATGAGTATAGATTTCCATACTTTACAGAGTAGTGAAGAAATACTTCAGATACAAGTGTAATATACTTTTAAATTAGCTCAATCATTTACAAATGTAACACAGCCTATCCAACATATTACAGAATCTGATGGTTTTAAAGGGATTCAGTAACTTTGTGGAGGCTTGATTTAATAAATTGTTGAATTTTGATATCTGTCTTGTATAAGCGTACTGAGTCTATGGGGGAAAATGAGTCTGGCATTTCTGGTCACTTGCATATGTTTACTTTTGTGAAGCACATGATGATTTTGAAGAGCTTTATTTTTCCTGGGCTTCATTTTTACACCATATTACAAACAATGATAGCATGTAAGGCCAGGCAGCTCAGATTTTATCAAGCCTCAACAAAGTTACCAAATCACTTTAAAATAACAAATGAAAGAAAAGAGGAGCTAAAAGAAAAAGCAATAGTGAAAGAACGTTAAAGCAAAATAGAAATAACGAGAGAGAAAGGGTAGATAAGGAGAAAACTCAACATTGGTACAGAGAGAAATGGAAGGAACTAATTCATATCAATTAAAATGAGAGAAAGATACATTACATACATTCATATTACTGCTACAATAGAGCTTATGTAGAAGAAAACTATACTCACAATCATTCTTCACAATGCCTTGTTGGATGTATCTAAGGTATGTGTAGAAATCACACACTGCTGCTATCTGTATAAAGATAAAACATGGACATCTGAAATCTTTTCCTTGGGGTAAGATGTGGGGTAAGATTTCATAATATTGAAAAACCAAAAAGCAAAATGAACATGTTTCCTTTAGTTGCTCATCTAATTAATAAACATAGAGAAAGTAATTACAGTCAATGATTTACCATCTTTGTTTATGCAGCATGACCTAAAATACAGTGTTAATGTCAATGAATATCACATTCAGAGAAATGTGCAGGAAGTCTGTTTGAATACAATATCATGTTATTGAACACTGAATTTAGCATTACCATTCAGCATAATCTGAGCCATAAAGATGCCTATGACCACGGTTGGAAATAAAATTGTGATTTTTTTTTTGTAATTAAAAAACAAAACAAATTCATTCGATTTAAATTGCAACTTATTGCACTTTGCATTTTACACTGCACACTACCACTACCAATGAGGAGCAATCCATCCAATCGCCTTTACACATTGATGACTGAATCCTACTGAATATCCATTTAACACCTAGGTGAAGAGTATACATGTAGATAGAATGACTTACTCAAAGATGTAAGAGCCATGTAGGAGTGTGAATCCATGACCTTTGCATTCCCAGTCAAGTGATTAAACCACTCCACCATGAAACCTCAGGATATCAAATAACAATCAATGTTTAAACTCACCCTATTCCTAACAGGTGCACATATGGAGTGCCAGTTGTCAGACTCTCCTAGTCTGATACGATAATGACATGGCCTTTGCTGCTCACTCAAGGCGCAACGTCTGAAAAAATAACAATGGCATCATCGACTTAGCTAATGGTGTTACATGTAGGAATAGTCAGGCACCCATTATACATGTGCTCTATAGTTCACTTTTATGTCAGTGCATATCAGACCAATCACCTGAGGGAAGTACAGAGCCTGATCAGTTAAGAGTAGGCATTTTGTCCGTCCGTGACATTGAATATTTTATGTATTATAATTATGGCAACCAAATTTTATCAGATTTCAACTTTGTCAGTAATGCCCTTCACATTGAAAAATAAAATAGCTCTCTTCAATTAAATACTTATTTTCTACAGGCCTTCAAACTTTCAAAATTTGTCAAATGTCCGTCCGTGACTAACCGATCAGGCTGTACAGCATGTACATGTAGGCATAAAATCATCACCTTAATCTGTAAAAACTACGCAAACCCGTTATGGAGTACATGTATGAACAAAATAAGGGATGACATAAAAAAACATCCCGCACATGGAACCTATAATAAACTTGCTTTCCATGCATGTGTAAAGTGATATTTGAAGCAGACTATTTGAAATACTGGCATAGGACACAAATATTCAGAGCTCAATTATTTTTTTGTTTTTAGTCCCCTTTAATTAAGTGTTACAGATACATGTGACAACCTCATGTATTTATTGTTACTGTTTCTTTTAATTACTACAGAATGGAGCAAGGTAATAAATTGAAATTTATCACATATTCTATGTATGTGATAAAGAAGAATATGTGAAATCACAGGCTAAACTGTGACAAACTGTAAATAACAGTAAGTTCTACTTATTTTGCATTCTCATGCTATCATATGGCAGATATATAGTCACAGGCAGACCAAAAACCTGGTGAGTCATAAGATGTGATAGGGGTAATGAACTGTAAGACTATAGAGACTGCAGTCCATAGGCCCTTTATTGTTGCTGTTCTTATTTATTTTTCAAACAGCTAAAGACTAGGCTTATTCTTAGAGGTCTTCTTACCTTGGTACTGTATTCTTAATACTAATAGGTTCTATGCATAGATGATTCCTCTCGATGCTAGACTGAAGCTGCAGCGAAAGCTCCCCATTAGTAAAGGACAGGCAAGGCTGGATATCTTCTGTGAATATCCTCTGGGTGAATGGATTGTCCACGGCAAGAGAGGGCGCTTCTCTCCAACTCTGGAAGTTGTGCAGGAGTAGGGTGTCAACCTGTACATAGAAGTGGGAAAGATTCGGAAAGAAATTACGTGCAATCGCCTTCTGAAGATCCCTGTACAGGCAATTCCTATATTTTCTACTCTCCATATTTTTTGTACCAAAGAATAATTTCTGGCTTTTTTTCACCAACAGAAATGTTTTCTCAAAAATTCACCACATAAATGATAGTATATTACTCAATGGGTACATAATAGGTTCTCTCCTATGAAAAAAAAATAAGGACAGAATTAAGGGGCTGGCATTTATAAAAGCAAATTAACTTTAGTCCAGGTGTAAGAAAGAGTGTAGATTTATTCACTGATGTATGGAGTGAAAAGTGTATCCTCTTCTCATAAATATTACTTGATTCTGTAACTAAATGATAAAACTAAAATCATGTCAAAGTGAAATGAATTTCTCTTTTTAATTTCATGATTACATTCATCATATTATTAATTTTGTTACAGAATTACATCAATTTGTATTCAAAAAACAGGGCTTGACATTTAACACTCCATTTATCATTGGACAAAGTTTAATCAGGAATAAATTAGTGCACCTTTAAGAACATGAGCCTAGGAATGTTGTTTTAGTATCTACATTTACTAGGAATGTTTAGATAAAAATACATGAAAGGTTTTAATATATTTGCAATTTTTACTTAGAAATTTCCAGACAGTTACAAGGAGAATACAACCAATAGCATCCTAACACATGGGGGTTTACTACGTACATGTATAATTTACTACGTACATGTATAATTTATTGCCTGAACATTTCACAGAGAAATGTGACAAATGTAGCCATTTCACCCATACAGTATTGATGAATTTATTATTAATCATTCTAGATAGATTTGTTGTAACTTTTTAACAAAAAAAAAAAAAAATGTTCAGTGCAATATCCAGAAGAAAACTTCCAAGAACTTCCATGTAAACAGTCACCTAATTACTAAGTTATATTGCAACTTGAAAATTTTTTTTTTTTTTTGAGGGGGGGGGGGGGGGTTAAAATTTAAACAAGATAAATATATGCCTCTACCTAAATTCAGTTGATGGCTCAAACTGTTCTGGAAATATTGTGATACCCAGAATAAAAAGCCTACAATTCTCCATACCGCATATAGCGAAAATTTGGCCCAAAATGCATTTTCTTGCCGCCATCCGGGAATTATTTGCAGTCATGATATCTTCCGGCTCCAGATCCATATACGTATGCCGTGCATGATGCTGTGAAACATAGCTAGCTAGATAGCGCTAAGCGTAACGGTTGTAGAGAAAGACTTCACTTAAAATAAAATTATTTTGTTCTTCAAAAGTTGTTATTCTTACATTTGAATCAGATTTTTAATAATAATAATAATGCTAGTCAAGAGTAATATTTCTGGCAGCTAAGTAATAAACACTTATTTTCTATCAACTAGAATTGTCCGTTGCGTTGACAGATAAGCAGCCTTCATTATGGCGACCTATATAAAAGTATACAGAGCATCGATTTTTATGTAGGGGTGTTTCACATTACTCGTCAGTTGTGCTCTTAGACGTTTTTTTTCTATTTCTGCTTAAAATTACTCAAAATTTTATATTACTAGGCAAGAAAGTTACTGAAAACTAGGGATTGGATGTACAGAAAGTTTACTACTTTATGGAATGACCCATGAGAAAATCTGAAAATAAACTTTCTCATGTACATACATATAGTTAGCAATTTTCCCAAATCTAATGAGCTGTGACCTTTGACCTTTGACTTCATTAATAAACAACACAACTTACGTTCTCGAATGGAAACCACATTTTTGCACATATAATTAGCTATTTTCACATATTGAATGAGCTGACCTTTGACATTTGACCTACATACTCGGAAATTAAACATAGGCTGTATTTTGATAACCATGTACCTTCATACCAAATTTCATTAAAATCCGTCAAACATTACTTTATTGGACGGAAACCACATTTTCGAATATATACATAATTAGCTATTTTCGCATATTTAATAAGCTATGACATACTCGATGATTGAACTTATGCAATATATTCATACCATGTACCTTCTTACAGAATTTCATTAAAATCTGTCCAATATTACTAAAGTTATCAAATGGAAACCACATTTTTTGATACATAATTAGCTATTTTTGCATATTTAATGAGCTATGACCTTTGACCTTTGACCTACATACTCTGAAATCGAGCTTAGGCTGTATTTTCATATCATCTACCTATATATCAAATTTTATCAAAATCCGTCAAACATTACTAAAGTTATCGAATGAAAACCAGTGTTCACAAGATTTGTTACGGACGGACGGAAGGATAGATGGACGGCAGCGTTACTATATGCCACTCCGCCTTCATCGTGAGGGTGTATTTAACTCTTATCCAAATATTTGCTAATTGTGCGGATATGATATTATCATGGAAGTTTACTTCATTCAACCTGTCTATTTATACCGCACCCCTCTCTGAAAAAATGAATGAGTCCATGTTCCTTTGAGAGATTTTATTTCTCCTTCAGAAAAGGACCAATATATCATCAAATAATCATGAGTGATATAGCATCTTGGTATCAAAATACAAAATTTTACATTTATACATTAATATTTGTGGAATCGTGACGTATGACTACCGAAAGATGAGTGATTTACGTTAGAACTTTGAAGTTTGTTTTATCCCACAAAATTGTGATGGCTGTGCGTATAATTATTTGTACTTGTAGCTGTAGGCTGAAAGCCAGCAGAGTGATTCAGTGTGGAACGGGGTCGTAACGGCCTAGAGTTAGCGGTGTGAATGTAACGTTTATATACAACAGAGCATCCTCTTGATGACCAAACTACACTTGCAAAATATGACAACTTCTTCAGTTTCATAAATTAAGCTCTATCTAGTATGGTATGCAAAGATAGGAAAACTTCGCGAGCCTCGGTCTTGCTTCTCGGAGGTACTTTTTTTTTTTTCACGTTTGTTTCCTGGTATTAAAATGCATGTGGTCGCAGCTATTGGCCTTGCGATATGTTGCTTCCTTGCTGTCATTAGATAATTTTATTATCATGTTGGTTCATTTATTCAATACAACTCTCTGATTGTAATGATCCTTTATAAAATCAACAATATAGGAGGGCCAATCTAGATCTATATTGATATTGCACTATCATGTGTATAAACACTACCAAGGAGAAAATGCAAGTTCTGTCTCCAAAACATGGGAAATTGAGGGAATAAAAATAGAGCGCCACTTATGTTGATTAAGATTTAACTATTTGCGGTAGGGAGAATTACATGTCCATTGACCTCTTTGACATTTGACCTTTCACCTTATAACCCAAACTTCTGATCACTTTATCTCCTCCTAGTCATGAATGCAAAATAGTTGAGATATGGTGATAACAAAGCTAAAAAACATTAATTTCACATATGATGACCTCTATGACATGTCACTTTTGACCTAGACGTGAACAAAAATCTAATCAGATTGTCTTCTTATGATGATACATACTAGCACCAAGTTTGAAGTTTACACCTCATGTTGTTCTTAAGTTATCACGAGAACGAGAAAGCAAGATGGACAGATGGAGGGATGGACAACCCCAAAACATAATGCCTAACCACCTGCGGTGGGCGGAGGCATGAAAAAAAAAGAAAGTATCTAGAATGGTCACTTACGAATTCCATCAATACATAAATGTGCCCTCATAAGATGAAATGCCTTCATTTGGAATGTTTCTCCATGAAATGCTTAGGCAATATATTTATGAACCTATTGTGATATTGATTGCAAAAATGCAAGGTCTAACATAAACATTGATTACTTTCTTATTTTATACTAAATCAGTTTGAAATTGATACCAAGACTAGTGGATACTACAACAAATAATTTCCTGAAATTTATTAATAATGGACGACAAATTTTTGAGATTTAAAAAAAATCCAAATCTCATTACATTTTTTTCAAACAGTGTATTCCTCAATAAAATCTCATATGAATGTTTATATTATTTTAAATTCTCTGGACCAGGAATATGGGGAGTACTTCCTGGAAAAAAACAACAACAAAAGTCATTATTTTCAATTGGTAGTAGGAACTATGATTCACTTTAACAGCCTTTACAAAAATTCCTGTCAAAACTCAAAAATAGAACAACTGAACAAACCTCTTTAGATTCTGTGCTAGGTGATGGTGTCGCTGACCCATTGGTGTTAGGGGAAGTCCCATTAGCAGTAGGGGAAATCCCACAGTCAGCTGTGATTGGACCTTGTAGGCTGTGTGTTCTGAAAAACAAATAAAACAAAAACACATTCACCTTGTCCACATGAATGTACAGAGCTGGGATGAAATTGTGACTACATGCTAGGGGTGGGAGTTTCGGGTATTTTTTCAATTCGGGAACCCGACTATTTTTCGGGCGGGTTCCCGGTTACCCGAAAATGATATAACATGAATTACAAGCCAATATTTACCCCTAAGAAGCTACAAACACTGTGGGAAAACTCCTTTGTGTTTGGCAACTGAAATAAACCATTCGAGGAAAAAACAAAAACAAAAACAAAAACAAAAACAACAACAACAAAACAGGCGGAGGAAATCGCGTGGGCGCAAGACAGGATAGGCATAAGCCGCCTAAATCTAATCTGTAGAAATTGTCTACCGTCTAATCATGCCAGCGCGCCAGCGCCTTAGGTAGTCACGCGCGGTCAACAGTCCCTCGCACATGTTCATCCAAAATACATGAATGTACATGTACTTATAAAAAAGGAAGGGGAATACAAAGAAATCTTATGAAGAAAAACTCGTTTGAGACGATGATCATGATGATTCTTAATAATTTTGTACGGGCAGCTCTTGGGAATTTTGACATCGTGATCGTAGAGATCGAGTCACTTACTCACTTTGTACACAAACTTCACTGTTCACACGGAGTATTGATTTGCCTGGCGAAAATGGCGAGCTTTCTGTAGTATCTACACTCCTCATACTCTAATTATACACATTGCGAGTCCTCACGCACGCGGTCATCGTCATATCATTCTATCACCATCATTATGCTTGAAAATCCTATTGTGACTTATCGGCCAAACAATTATCATCATACCATCTTGATATCATCAATCATCAATTTTATCGTTAATTCATTATCATATCATTCTATCACCATCATTAATCTTGATAATCCTATCATGACTTATATCGGCCAAACAGTTATCATCATCATAATCATCTTCAACTTCATCAAATTCATCAACATGATCCTTGTTCCTTGATCACTCCATGACTATTGACCAGGGAACTCTCTTCATTGCCTGACCAACAAGCGGCCGGTTCCCTTTAAATATCATATCATCATCATATCTTCATCATATCATTATCATATCATTATCATATCATTATCATATCATCACCATACCATCATCACATGATTTCATATCGTCATTAATTCACATAATCATCAATTCATCATGATCAACCATATAGCACCATTGATATCATCATCGATCATCATAATCATCAAAGACATCATCATCATATCATCATTATCAAGATAATAACATCATCAAAACAATTATCTTCATCAGACATCAAATATCATCATTCATCAAACTCATCATTCATCAAAAAAAATCATCAAGCCAACATTTTCTTCTCTGTCCGACTGCCACTTCATCCTTTAACACACACATGCGGTTCCCTTTTGAAATTCGATCTGTTTATACAAAGCGCCTTTCCGCACAATGCCGCCGCGGTATATGAAAGGAAAAAAGAAAAAAGAAAAAAAAAAAGGCGCATACCTTCATTGGCTGGCTGGCATATGACTTGTCATGACTTGTTATTAACGGACCGCTCATGAAATGACGTCACAAGCCCAATTTTATGAATGAAAATGTTAATCGCGCGCACTGTAGACATCCTTTGCTTCTCACAGCCTTGCTTTTCACTTTCGCATGAACAATGAAGGATATTATTTTGGATATATCGTTCATGTACTCTTAATCTGATTTCAGTAATTGGTAACTTCTTTGCTAAAGTTTCAGGATATTGTGACAGTGTCAGATCGTGATCGTCGATGTTAAAAATACCTGTTTAATAGTGTACGAGTTGTGAAATGCCACGTGCGAGTGTGGAGCGACTGTTGAATATGCATGAGTTTGTAAACTTTACGCCTGTTAATCGCTCATAGACTTATCGTTCACTGCAAAGAAGGGGGAAGGGCACTAAATGCAAATTATGTCATGGGTTCAATGAACCAATGAGCAGTCTCCGAATAGCGGCAGTGAGCTTTGCTCTCTGTGTATACGAATGTGTAAGGTTATGTTTCACAGTGAGTTGAACGAATCAAAAGCGCATCACTGCAATGGTGCGCTAGAGCGCTACATGGATTCTTTTTACATGTAAAGAGTAAATGGCTGTTCGACGTTCATCTACCGCCTTGTCGTGTACATACATAGGTGATAATTAAATACTCATTTTCGGGTATCGGTTATCTAATATTTTGACCCGGGTCCCGAGGCTCTCGGGCGGGACTCGGGTACCCGGTTTTTAGTCCCAGCCCTACTACATGTAGGTGTAAAAATTTTTTTTACACTTTTGCTCCTTAATAACTAAACTAGCACATCAATGATGTGGCGCTCATCCGGCATCCAGCAAAGAAATTCACGCAATTTGTACTTTGAACTGAGTTGAGACTGTAATTTCAAAATTCTGTGAAGAAGTTCAATGAACCTCATGAAAGTCTTTAAGATGGAACAAAAAAAAATCAAAATCGGTCAATAAATGAGGAAGAAGAAGCAATTTTTTCATTTTTTAAAATAAATTTCACATAAATTAGCATAAATTTTCACATAAATTAGCATAAATAATTTTCTACACAAAAATTCAAAATTCTGTGAAGAAATTCAATGAACCTCATGAAAGTCTTTCAGATGGAACAAAAAAAAAATCAAAATTGGTCAATAAATGAGGAAGAAGCAATTTTCGTGATTTTTAATTAATTTCGCATAAATTAGCATAAATAATTTTCTAGACAAAATTTCAAAATTCTGTGTAGAAGTTCAATGAACCTCGTGAAAGTCTTTCAGATGGAACAAAAAAAATCAAAATCGGTCAATAAATGAAGAAGCGATTTTTACGATTTTCGAAAAATGCGCATAAATTAGCATATTTAATGAGTTTCAAAATTCTGTGTAGAAGTTTCGAATCCCCCACCTAGTGCTATCATATAAAGCAAACGAAATTAAAATCGGGTAAGAAATGGCGAAGAAGAAGCACTTTGAAATTGTGGACGGACGGGACGAAGGACGGACGGACGGACGGACAGACGGACGGACGGACGACGGACGACGGACGCCTCGCCATGGCATAAGCTCATCTGCCCATTCGGGCCGGATGAGCTAAAAATGATGACTAGCGTGAAGCTAACTTTGCACAGTTGAAGATGAAGAGTGTAGAAGTTTCAGGTCATTTCTTTAAACTTCTTTCTTTTTTGATAAAATAATGCTTTCAGCCTTTATCTAAATATCAAAAGTTTGACAATAATTTGTTATTGATAAAATGAATAGAAATTTGCTTTCCATATTAGACAAAGGTCATACCAAGTGACAGCTGGTACATTGCACAATGGAATTGTTGTGTTCTGAGTAAAAACACACACATTACATATTACATAAAATCTACTACTAAAACAATGAATCATCCGTCTAACCTGTGATGTCCTTGTATGCTGAGTCTTAGACTGCTCTTAGACTTTCTCAAGATAGATGGTTTCTTGGTATCCTGTGGTACCGGCATGCTTGGTGTTGATGTAAGAACAAGCATTTTAAGAGCACTAATCTCAGCCTGTAAAGCATCAATCTAAGAAGAGAAATACAGTGATAGCAGCTTAAGTGACTACCTGTATGCCTAGAGAGGCAACCTGTACATGAGGTAGCTTAGCGATATGTGATGGCCTATCAAAACGAGGGAAAGACGCATATGACAAAATTATTCAAAATCAAAATTTTATTCTATAGACACAGAACCAAAATATTAGAAAGTAGAATTAGTATTTACCTCCTTAAACACTTTTAAGCAAATAACACAAAAACTTTAAATTCAGATTTGTCTGATTTTAATTTTAGAAGCACAGACAAAACTATCGATTTTCCTCTTTGCGTCTTTCCCGCATCTTTATGTGCCACTGCATTTCGCTAAGCTACCTGAAGATTTTTTTCTTTCCCTTCAATAGTGCACAGGAAAAACTGCTTCAGTGACTACCTCATCCAAAAACCACATGTGTTGATTTTTGTCCAACATGAAGCCTAATACTACAAATATTGTTGCAGTGTAGGACTCTAATCCACAGTGGATAATGAGTTCACATTTACATTGCCCTCAAGTTTACAAACATTCAACACAATAAAGATTTCATTAGAGATTGTTGTAATTCTTAATCTTGATAAAAATTTGAGTTCCATGTTATTATTATTGTTTTATCATTAAGTATTTGGCATCACCTGTGCCTGGGAGGGGAAAACACCCTCAGGTCTCTCCTCCTGATATAACTGATTTGGATGTGCAGGTGTACCACTACACTGAGGTTTCCCCCTACCAGTATTTCAGTCATCATGTCAAGCTTTTAGAAACTGGAGATCATGCTGAGGGACTTCTCCTAATCCATCTAAAGCTAATCCATCTAAAGCTATTATATTTTGGTATCTCTTATTAATTTTCCTCACACCACTTTCAATCTTTAGTTCATCTTGGTGATAGGCTGCATAGCCCTTTGAAGATAACAAGACTTGATTAAGAATATCACCACTTACTTTACCATTTGCTTCTCTTAATCTACGTTCTGCTGCAGCTCTCTTGATGTTAGCTTCTTGAACCATTGCATTAGCTTCCTGTTAAAGGATATCAACAAGAAAAGAAATTATTTTAACCCAAGTCAAGAAAGAAATTTGATACTGACTAAATATATCAGCTTTTCTTCTGGCCAATGGTAACTTGGTTTTTCTTTAGTTCCTACATTTGCATAAAGTATTTTTCAAAGACTAGAACTTGATATATGTGACCTGTAACATCACAATGAGACAGAAGTCCCTGGGCTAGAACTCAAGAAAAAAGGGGAAATTGTGAAAAATATCAAAATTTTGGAAATTATCATTTTTAAAGAATGTGAATCTCCAATGTCTCATGAATGCTCTTTAAAAAAAATTCTAACGTGGAGAAGGTTTACGGTTCACCATGTGTAGTTGGAAGAAAGGAAATATGGAAATTGAAATAGAAAGACGAGAAAGGATGAGAAGAGGAAAATAGAGGTATTCTTTCTTGAAAATGAGTGAAGTCCTGAAAAGGACTGTAAACCAGATGAAATGAGCTGAATGTGGCTTGAGTAGCGAAGGTTTGAGTAGTAGCAGGTTGAAGTGAACCTGCTACTACTCAAACCTTCGCTACTCAAGCCACATTCAGCTCATCTCATCTGGTTTACAGTCCTTTTCAGGACTTCACTCATTTTCAAGAAAGAATACCTCTATTTTCCTCTTCTCATCCTTTCTCGTCTTTCTATTTCAATTTCCATATTTCCTTTCTTCCAACTACACATGGTGAACCGTATTAAACCTTCTCCACGTTATAAACTCCACCATGCAAACCTACAAAGATCATCTAAAAAAATTCTAGTCGTAGATATTGCGGGAAAGGGTAGAAAAAATTTCAGAGAGTGTTTTTTTTTTTTAAAGGTCAAATTGAATTTGCGGACAGCGAGCGAGCACGAGCATATAGTTATACAAGCCAGACCACACCCCTAGCTATGCGAGGCCTTTCTTCATTGGATGTTCAAGGTCTTATGATATTTTTCTGAAACATTCGCCGAATTATGTCGTGTGCTAGACAGGCCTGTGCCTTCTCGCATGCTTACATGTACAAAGAAAAGAAGATTTTGTTTTAGGATTTTAGATTTCCCCTTCTGCATTAAAACAAACAGATGTTTAAAGGGAAAGTCCACCATGGTATTAGGTTGATTTGAATAAAAGAAGAAAAATGAGAGAAACAGATCAGTGAAAGTTTGAGCAAAATCTGATAAGAAATAAATCTGAAAATTCATAAAAATGGATTTTTGAAGTTGTAATCAATCAAAAACAAATTGGCAACTCCGTGACTATCTTGCGAGCTCCTTTCCCATTTGCTCAGTACAGAAAATCTCTTAATTTTCATTTTCTCGGTTTTTGATCAAGGAATAGGTTTGTTTCATACAGGTTTTGTGTAAAAACATAGGAGCAATGATTATATCTTAGGTGCGTGTATGCCTAACTATTTTCTTTAAGAGAAAATGGAAATTAATGATTTTTTTTCAGTACATGGTAAATGGGAGAGGAACTCACAAGATATGATGCAGAGTTGCCAATTTGTGTTTGACTGATTACAACTTACAACTTTTTACAACAAAAATTCATAACATTTTTATTTCTTATCAGATTTTGCTCAAACTGTTACTAATCTGTTTCTTTATTATTCTTCTTTTATTCTTCTTTTATTCAAACCAACTTAATACCAGGGTGGACTTTCCCTTTAAACATCTGTTTGTTTTAATGCGGAAGGGGAAATCTAAAATCCTAAAACAAAATCTTCTTTTCTTTGTACATGTACGCATGCGAGAAGGCACGGTTAAAACCAACTTTTAAACAGGGTGGACTTCCCCTTTAAAAGAGAGCTGATTCTATATCTAATATAAAATTCTCCAGTTTACCACGGGTGAAAAAAAGGAAGATAAATGAACAACAGATGAATTGATTAAAGCCCTGCTTATCTGCTGTTAACACAGCATGTTGTATAAAATAGCAAAATACAGCAAAGTATTATGTCAAGTTTAAAAAGCGTGATTCAGGGGGGGGGGGGGGGAATCAGTAATCGTCTGGGCATGAACTCCATACTTTTAAGCACACCTAAAGGAAGTGTCCAGGTTTAACATACTTTAATATTCTTTCAATGAATCAAACTAATCTTTGAAAAGAATGCAAACAACATAAATGAACTACTTGTAACGTTTACAGGATTACTCATTGCTGCTTAATCTATACAAAAAGAGTTAGAAAGCAAGTAGGAAAGAAAGTTTGTTTTTAAAACAGAGAGAAGAGGAACTGAGTCAAAATTATGATAAAGGTGCATGATATAGATGGTGAGAGAAAAGAGTCAGAAATCATCAGGGCTTTTATCTTACAAAAGGCAGCATAATTATTTTTTCAAGGCTGAAGTAAACTAGAGCGGAGAGAAATTATGACTTCCAAACAACGGCATTTATCTTCATCCCACTGTTTAACATGATGATAATAAAGATCGAAACAGCAATTTTAGGCCTTTCACTCGATAATCACCTTGTAATAAGATTGTTTTGATTCAATAAAACACATTAAAAAAATAATATTATAAAGAGAGAAAAGAAAGATAAGTGTAGAGATAGTTATGATAATATGCTTGCAGGGCCTTCAGGGAGAACAGTATATCATACTGATGAGGCTACCCTGGGTAAACAAGACTATTATTATTATATTTATTATTATACAAGTGCGTGATTTAGGAGGAGAGAGAAAAATAAAACACCAGTAATCGTCAGGCTAGCGTTATCTTTAACCATTGTATAGCTCTTTAAAAGACAAAAAGAAAAGAAAGCTGGCTTTATAATCAGACCAGAACAGTCTGTGTCTATAGTCTATACCATGGGTGATTAAGATTAGTCCATTTAATAATTTTACCATTTTTTTATTACCTTTCAATAATCAAGTTTTGGAAAAGAAAGCAAACAACGTGAATGATCTGAAGTTTACAGTCATGATTAATTTCAAAAACTAAAAAAAAAAACACAAAAAGAAAAACTCTGAATGTATGAATTATGTCTAAAAATTTACCTCGCAAAAATTACAGAATAAAAACACTTTGGACCTTGCTTAAATAAACTAGGTCAATTAACCCTTTGTATAAAAAAAAAAAATAGAATATCACTGAAGGTGATTAATAACCCCACCCAAATGTGTGTGTCAAATTTCCTGAGCAGTGCTCAAAAAATGAGGAAGTGGTTTGATGTGCGATATTTTCTTATTTTATTGTCATATGTCGTTACCATGGTAATGCAGTTTGCCACATATTGAAGCAATATGTCTTGTACATCTTTACCAAAAGGCCAATGCGTGTGCCAAATTTCTAGAGTATTGTTCGAAAAATGAGGAAGTAGTTAGATGCACAAGATTTCAACCTGATTTATTGCCATAATTTGCTGTAACCATGGCAACGAAGTTTCCGACACATTCAAAAAATGTCTTGCACATCTCCATCCCAAGACCAATGTGTGTGCCATATTTTATGAGCATTGCTCGAAAAATGAGGAAGTAGTTTGATGCGCAAGATTTTAACCTTATAGATTTATTGCCATAATATGCCGTTACCATGGCAACGGAGTTTCCGACACATTCAAAAATATGTCTTGCACATCTCCATCCCAAGACCAATGTGTGTGCCAAATTTCATGAGCATTGCTCGAAAAATGAGGAAGTAGTTAGATGTGCAAGATTTCAACCTCATTTACTGCCATAATACGCCGTTACTATGGCAATGGAGTTTCCGACACATTAAAAAAATATGTCTTGCACATCTCCATCCCAAGACCAAAGTGTGTGGCGAATTTCATGAGCATTGCTCGAAAAATGAGGAAGTAGTTCGATGCGCAATATTTGCAACGGACCGACTGCCCGACAGCCTGACCACACGCTGATTCCTATGATAAAGAAGAGTATACCAGCATAAAACAGGCTCCACAAAAAACATGCCATATAGTTGGCATTAAAAATGAAAAAATCCTAACACGAAACGGAAGTCAAACTTTGGAAGCGTTTTTCTCAAGAAAAAATACTCTTCCAAAGCCCTACTATTCTTGAGTTTCAAAAGCTATTACCTCCACCAATACTCACTCTCTTGAGTTTACCTTTATATGAAATTAAAGCTTATGAAAGGGAGAATAATAATCAATAATAAAATCAAATTTGGCCAAAAAAGACTTGTCTCATTTTGACATAATGGGTCACATACTGTTGTTGCTGGAGGTTCTGGTGCAACAAAAATGGAGTCATATCCCATATTGTTATGATCATGTTTGAGAAAGTAAGTGTAAATTGGCCAAACCTACAATGACTTTGACTACTTCAAGGTCATTGTGCATGATGCATGTTTCACAAGAGAGAGACAGGAGTGTCAACATTTAAAATATAAATGCAGTTCTGAATGCTAGGCAGCCAAATTTTAACTCATGTATGATGTATCTGAAAACAAAAAACCTCCAAATTTTGACAATCAAGAAAACAATTTTGCATGACCTGATGACCATGAACCTCACATTGAAAGTATGTCTTGTTCTATTGGATTAACCTTCAAACTTTATTTTCTGTCTCATGGAAGTTTACAATTCAACTAAATAAATCAGATTAAATTTTAAAAAGTACATTTTCACAAAAGTAAAGAGAATTTTTTTTCACCTCAAACAAGCTAGCAGTGAGTTCTGTGATCTCTCTGTCGACCTCCTCTCTTACACGGGATAACTGCTCAACTTCCTCATCCTTCAGCTGTAAGGTCTGAATACAATAAATAAACAAAAACAAACAAACAAATAAACAAAATAAATCAATGAATGAATTAACAAATAACAATAATCCAGTAACATGCAGTAAGCTTGGGGATATCTTTATCTGTTGATCTCCCCCCTTTACAAGGGATATCTACCATATGCCCATATTCTTCAGCTTAAAGTCTGTGCAGAACAAAATGCAAATAAACAAATAATAGATAATAATAATAAATAGAGCATTTATAATAATCAAAACAATCAAGTACATAAATGTATGCCTCAAAACCAAGTTAGTAAGAAGTTCAATGATCTATAGTATTGCCCTCCTCCCTCAGATGAGTTAACCCGATGGATACTAAATACTTTTATTCCCATAGACTTTAATACAGGGACCAGCCAGTTCCTGTAGGCAATGAGTTAAATGCTCAACTTCATCATTCTTTAGCAGGGTCCAAGTCTGGGTGAAACAAGAACATACATGTACATATACATACAAAGGTCTTCCTGAGAAAAACTCTCTATAACATAAATCAGAACTGACCATGCAGTAGATATATCTTTGTTAAAACAGATGTTGAAAAATCTTTCCAAAAAGTGATATAAACAAAAATACAGAGATATTCTCACAGAATTTCTTTAAAAAATAAGTGTTCTAATTATATGACAATCTTGCCAATGGCCTCTTCAAGATTAATCTTTAAAAGAAAAGTGTAGAATTTAGTCTCTTTATGATTCAAAAACAGCTACACCATATCCTCCCTCCAAAATGGCGGGTCTTCAATTTCACGTAAGCCCTTTTAAGTTTGGATAAATGTTGTGAAATACATAATGTACATCTGTGTAATGTATGTATTCACAAAATGAGGAGAGTGGTGAAAACACAATTTGACAAACATACAGTTTTACAAATCATCTGCTGAGAGCCATATACGTCCTTCTGGCTCAAAACAGACAAAAGGTCATAGAGTGCTTTCTAAATTGACTTTGCAGAGTCTGGGAAACATGCTTGAAATATAAACATGTCATTAAGGTCCAATCTATTCACAGTCTGAACAGCTCAGTATGGGCTGTAGGCTCTAGTCTGATGGCTCTGTGCTGTTTATTCATGGTTCCATTTATACATTTACATGTAATATTGAATTGAACTGAATGTATCCTCCATGGTTTATTTGAGCACACATATGTGCAGTGGAATGTTGTTTATAACAGAAATCTTGGGAACATGAAAAGTACCTAGTACATGTAGTTGTATACCAGGTACTTTGCCCAGGGAGGCATACATGTCTCATTGAGACCTGTACCTGTACACGAAAACAGATAAAAAGGGTACTTTTTCAGCATTGGGCACGTAACCCGGGTTACGCGTTTAGGGTATCAAAAACAGCAAAAATCAAGAAAACGGGTATCAAATTCAGAGACTGATAAGAAGAAGATCCGCGGAAGGGGGGGGGGGGAATATAGTTCGGTAATGTGTTCCAAATCAGGTTAAATTTCTTTCATTGTTCCTTTTTGGCTAAAAAAGGTCTATGATAATGATGTAATCCTCAAATAGGATGCAAAATACATGTACCACGCAAGATATAATATCGCCGTTAAGGGTATAAAATCAGAGATGTTAGATGGTTTCCCTGTTTAGGGTATCAAGACTACTCTTACGCGACTGCAAATCTTCTGCAATCCCCGTTTAGGGTGCTTTTCAGAAAGCGATTTACTCCGATGATGTACAAGTCGCAATGAGAAATGCCTCCCCGGGGTATTTTGTTATATCAAGGACGTGAAAAATAATAGAATACTGTATAAATAGGCGGGACATTGTACAAGGGTTTTGTTTTATAACAAGGTTGCAATTTAACAGGAATAATGGCTTTCTCTGAAACTATTTATACCTCATTTTTTTCAATGAAAAGTCAAATTCATGAGTAAATACAAGTGTACAATGTAGATCAACTTACATTCATTGTGCAGGCCTATATGACAGAGGAAAAGGTTAGGCAGTATACTTCTCATAGGTTTCACTATCAGTGCAATTTTTTTTCAACTGAACATTGTAGGATTACGATCATTTCTGTGTTCATCTACATGTATGTAGGCAATGTTCAACATCATGGATACAGTGAACATACATCGCCCTTTCAGCAGGCAGCGCAGCCAATCAGACACAAACACTACAAAATTCAATTTGGATCCCCTGTGAAAAAACTTTGGCCCGAATTCACAAAGGAGGTTTAAACCATGGGTAAGGTTTTTAAAAACCTCTGTAAGCGTACTAAAATAAGCGTAAATAAGCTCACATTGCCCATGCGCGCGCTCAAAGAAAATATACGATTGGATCAGATTCCGTGCGCACGTACGCTTAAAAAACCCAGGAGGGGGTTTAAACCATGTTTAAACCAAACCTTCTTTGTGAATTCAGGCCTTTGTGTTTATAGCCCTCATGTAGTCTACTTTCTATTGAAAACACCCTTCCCCCAGAAAAAGCAGTATTTTAAAGGGACCGAAAAGTCGCCAGTCGTGGTGTTTTGGAGCTTGGCCCGGCTCGGGTAGGCCTAATATTCAGGAATCTCCGTACATCTTCGGTAAACGAGCACGCAATTGCAGTGATACGCATTCGACCGAAGACAGACGAACTGAATAACCCAACTGACAAACTACCCCACCCTCGTCGGCAATTTTGTTCGCTGCTCAAAGATTGTTGTTATGCACGGCCTTGCAGTAGGGGCAAGCGAATGAAATTGAACGTACATGGATATCGAGCGGTGGCTCCCTTTAAGCAATAAGACAAGTATTCTTGAGTAATTTTATAAATTTTGTTTATATCCATGCTACACAAATCGATGTAGTGCTCTACTACATGTACATGCATATGAAGTACTCTAATATCTTGCTGACATGTAATTTGACATTCATAAAGTCAATTAATATATGTTGTACCGTATTGAATACATGCTGCATTAGGTTTAATAAGGAAGTGTGAACATCATTCATTACTAAGCTTAAAATGCTTGAAAAGGAAATGTGTAAATGCCTAAAAGCATCTAATTGCATCCTGTAACAATCAAAGCACATCCTATAACAAAGCTTCCTCCTATAAACTTTTGAGCAAGCTACATGTATTTATCAGTTTCAACAAAGTGGATCAACTCGTACAATGTAGGGCTATTCCACAGGGAAATTTGCTACACAAGTCTTTTGTTTTGTTTTCCTTTTTGCAACAAATATTTTCATCATAAAGAGTAATGTAGCAACATTTTCATAGGCTAAGATGTTAGAAATCAAGAGAAATTTGTTTGTGTGTTTGTTAATTTAAAAATAATACATACATCTGTTAAATTATGTGACAAATCTGTTGATTTCATTTGATGATTGAGAGCATCAAGAGAAATGAAATATATTCAGGATACTACTCACATGTGCCTACCTACCAAAGAGCAAGACTGCAAAATTATACACAAGTCTAAGTCAATGCCTTTTATTCCTGGTTCTATACATGTATACATGTAACTGAATTGAATTGAATGTACATGTATAGCCCTATAACAGGAAAAATAACTTCCTCAGAAAATACATGTGTAAATGTATGGATGCCTTATTTTTTTCAATGTAAAGTCCAATTTATATGTATGATGTCAAAACACAACCATATCTAATTCATAAGACTTTTCATACTTAAATGTAATTTCTTATAAGAAATCTATCATCAGGGGCCTGTAGCATAAAGAGATACAAGTAATCTTACGATTGATATCAATTGTACATTAAGTCTATGGCAAACCACGTACTGAAGAGTTACAACTGATCGTAAGATTGATTGTATCTCTTTATGTTACAGGCCCTTGATTTATCTTTTTAGCATACTACCAGATACTTATGAAAATGCATTGATATATGCACCATATTTCCAATAATATTGTGTTATTAAGTTTATGAGTAAACGAATGACCAATAGACCAGTTGGTAGTTAGCATATGTCACAAATGACCCCAAATATCCAAAGATCTTTTAAACATGGAGGGGTTTCTTTATGTGCACTAAAGAAAAATCAGTCTGGGAGTAATAGAGGTGCCTCATGAATAGCTTTTGTTTCTCCCTTTAGAAAGAATACTTCCACCTGGATATTATGGAAAGCACCATTGATGCTTAATTGAATAATGATTACATGACATTCATGAACACATATCAAGTATTCGTATCAATGGGTTTTAGAATTTGTCACAGATGACCTTTATCTACTCATGCTCAGATTGCATCTATAAAGTGGCTTAATTTGTGTCAAAATATTTGAACATTTTGGAAATCTTAAATACTCTTCATGCAGTTCAGAAAATATTCAAAATCCAGTTTCATTTTCACAAAACAGACAATTTCATGGAATGAGCCTACTAGTAATTCATGCAAGATAGACTTCTCGCAATGTTCTTTTAATTAACAGAGCTGAGCTTTAAAAGTTTTCCAGAACTGCCTTATCAACTGTTCCTGTTTATTTTATTTTTCACACAATCATCATCAAAATCATAATCATCATCAGGAATATTATCATTATAATCAACATCACCATACCATAGTCAACATACACCATACTAAAACAACAATAATGAGAAGAAAAAGAAGAAGAAGAAGAAGACTCGTATTTACCCTGAAGACCTCATCAGAACTAATACTGTTCTTCCTGAGGCATTGCAATTACCCCATCATTACATTAGAGTTAAATACTCATTTAAAAGTGTACCAATCACCTGAAAAAATACTTCGTGTACAGCAAGAATTGTATAAAGTTAATACTTTACCTGACCTTCTACGGGATAACAGTTCAGGAATATGAAAAAAATTAAGGAAAACACAAAAAGCCATCGCGCAGAACCAAACTTAGAGTTAGTTCTGCCCCGGGGGGGTCTGTCCTCATTGCAAGGGGGGTATCAGGCGCGACCAAAAAATTACGTAAAAAGGGTTGTTTTTCAAGATCGGGCACGTTACGTACGTAACGTGAATAGGGTCTCAAAATCACCAAAAATCAAGAAAAAGGGTATCTTTTTCAAAGTGATTTACGCATTTAGGGTCATAAAAAAATCAACTTATGTACTTAGGGTCATTCAACACTAAAACAAGTTAAAATCACCATTTTTAGCTGAAGCTGACATCATAGCCTGTTTTGCATAAATCAACATAAACTGGATCATTATTCGCGGGCTAATTTGGCACTAGGGCGAACTCGGCCTTGGGGGGAAATCGCGCAGAGTTGAATTGATCGCAAAGTACTTGTGTTGAGACGGTGTTAGCGTGGACTTAACTCTTGAAACACAGTCGCCTCGCAGTGCCGAGTTCGCCCTAGTGCCGAGTTAGCCCGATCCCCAGGCCATACGTCAAACAAACAACCAAAAAAAAAAAAAGAAAAGAAAAAAAAAACATCGGGCCCTTAAAGGGAAATCCAACCTTAATAGCAAGTTGCTTTGAAAGAAAGAGGAAAAATCAGAGAAGCAGATTGGTGAAAGTTTGAACAAAATCGGACAAGCAATAAGAAAGTTATGAATTTTTGAAAGTCGTAATCACTATGCATATGGGAATTTCAAATTGGCCGAATAGGTAATGTCAGTGTGATGTAGCTGTGGACAACTCCCCCATTCGCTCTAACACACAAAATGACTAAAATGTCACTTTTTTTCAAAATGCATTATTCAGTAGGATCTTTTCATTCATGAGGACCTAAAACAAGATGCTATCTCCAATATGTTTTGAGTACAGCCCCGAGGGTAAAAGCGCCTCAAAGAAAACTGCATATTAATGATATTTTTGTGTACGACAAATGGGAGAGTTGTCTACGAAAATGTCACAATTGACTCACCAAATTGCCAATTTGAGATTCGCATAGATGTAGTGATCTCATTTTTCAGACATCCATAACTTTCTTAGTCCTTGTCCGATTTCTTTCAAACCTTCACCATCCTGTTTTTCATATTTTTCTGCTTTCACACAAATCATCTTGTTACCAAGGTTGGATTGCCCTTTAAGAACTGTCTTTTTTGAGTAATTATTAAATGGATGTTGATTGATGTGAAGTCCCGGTGTGAAGGGAAGTTTCATGAATGTTCCGTAATCATGATTAGAATTTCCGGGTTAGAATTTACAAATTATTTAGACTGCCTGATCAAGGGCCTCATGCAAGGAAAGTAAAATGTTTTTACTTGCTTAGGGTATAAAAAATTGTTGTTATTTGCTTAGGGGTAGGAAAAACTGGTTATTACTTGCTTAGGAGTTTACAAAAAATGATTACTTACTTAGGGTAGCCAATTACACGTAATGATACTTATTTAGGGTGTATTTTTTGCATCACGTTAATACTTGTTTAGGGTGCTTTTGGCGAGTCTCTGGTCACGCCTGATACCCCCCTTGCAATGAGGACAGACCCCCCCCCCCCCTGGGTGTTCTGCGCGGGCCATATTTTGTGCAAGTGCATACAGGTGCATCGATTAGTCTACTAGCAAGTCGCTGTAAGGTTTAAAAAGAGAGCATTTAAACTTGCAATATCTCTTTATAGAATCAACATTTCAAGCTCAAACTTAGAATATCTTATGGCGACACGGAACACCTTAAATGCAGAAGAAAATATTTGTTGGTGATTGGTACCCTTTAATACACATGGGTCGCGAGAGACAAACATGGGTAAATCACCTTGTCCATGGATGTAATTGTAAGTACCGAGCAAAGGCCAAACCCAAGGGCTTCTGTATAAGAGCCAAGAGCCTTCATTAATACACAACAGTGCTCCTACCATAGTCAAATCATATCTACTCACCTCCTTGGCCTTCATGAGTTCTTCTTGAAGTTTAGAGAAAGCCAGGGCCTGGGCCTCTGCCACAGAACAGTTCCTGGAAGCAAGACTATCCAATCTCAACCTTTGACCTGGTAAGAGGTCAGGAGGGTCAACTCTGATGGCAAGGTCATCAAGTTCACTGTCAAGGTCACTGAAATGTCAAAATCAATGAATGCTGAATATACATGTACGCTTGTACACATGTCTACTATACGCACACGTAAAAGTCCTGATTTTCCGCGTGCGAGATCGTAGAGATCGATGTGCGCGTGATACAGAGTTTCTTCTTGGACAAAATTTTATTGGCCGAGTTTAGTCTAAAACAACAGTGGAATGAAAACAACATACAATGGCGAAAAAAATTCGGACAGGAATTCTTCGGTTTTGGACATGATTTTGACTTTGGATTTTCCTGGATTAAGAGCTGAATTTGATAGGAAGTATTTGAAATATTTATCTCATTTTCCCCCCATACATTTAGTACATGCGATAGAAAATACAGTAGTATTTTGGCATTGTTCATTCTTAGTGGTCATCGACCACTATTACTTGGTGTCACTCATAGGCCCTTGCCTATGTGGGACTGTGTCAAACATTCACTGTCGCAGACAACAAAATTGCTCTAAGCAGGATTTAATTTTCTTAAATTTGCTAGATTACCTGATCCGGGGACTCTTCAATTCAACTCTTACTATGCTACAAATTTGAGGTTTCAGAGTTGAAAGTGCAATTTTAAATAATTATTTTCCTCTCATGTATGAATGATCTAGAATGGACCACAGCCTACTAACACACACAACAACTATTGAAGCCTATTCACCCGTAAAAGCTAATGTGGAGTAGAAACTTATCTTCAGATAAGCTTGTACATGTATAAGTGCAAATTATAGCGTTATCACCCATCAAGTCATAGTCCACCTATCAGTTAATGAAAAATCCATCAAATAGATGGAGAAAACAGTTTAACAGTGCTGTGAATTGGGGGCACTTTCAAATTGCCTGCTCCAGCATTAGTGTGAGTGCGTAAAAGCTATTTTGTGGAGTACAAGCTTATCTTCACTTCAGATAAGCTTGTACAAGTGCTTGTGTAGTACACTTCACTCACACATATGCGAGGTTATTGTAGATACATGTACTTATACATGTACAAGCTTATTCTGAAGATAAGCTTAACAAGAGGACAATTGGAAAGAACAACAACAACAAGGCACTTTTTCTCGGCCAATTTTTTTCCTCTCTGAAATCAAAAGCCCATTAGTTTTGTGGGTGGATCATAACAAAAAATGTTATAAAAACAAAAGTAGACGGTGGATTTTTATAGTAGAAGGGGTAATTTTTCATGAGGAATCTGCTTATCACATTTTCATTTTGAGCTGAGGTAATCCCTTTGCCACAAATGTTAACAAAGAAATTTGGTCTCCTGAATGGGAGACTGTCTCCTAAATAAGCTACCAAAAATGTTGACACAAGTCTCTGAAAATAGAGATGGTCTCCCAAATAGGAAACAGTTTCCACTATCTGCCGTGCATAGCCTGGAAGGCTCTTTGAAGAGTAAAAAAAAAAAGCTGACGCTACCCTTCATAGAGCCTGGTTTTTTTAATCTCGCTCTGCAATAGAGCAGCCATTTTAGAGTCTAAAGAACCTCCTGAAAATCACATTTACCATGAGCCAGCTTCTCTCATCTCCTCTTCAACATAGCTTTACAATATCAAAACCCCATTTTTTACCCTAAAATTAAAAAATATCGAATAACAAAATGTGAAATATTAATTTTAATGGTTACTGGTAGGTTCTATGTTGTCCGAACGACACCCCGAAAAAGCCTTCGCTGCGCTCGTAGACCCAGAAGTTGCCGTAATGTCATCGACCTAGTCTCTCACACCATTTTCAGATCCACCATACGTTAGACAAGACTGCTACCAGTACAAGTGCGCGGGCCTCACAAGCATTATGACCGGGCATCTTCAGCACTGCATGCTGAAGACGCCCGGTCAGAATGCGTGCAAGGCCCGCGCTCTCGTAGCTCTAGGGTAAAAAATGAGGTTTTAATAGTCTAAAGCTATAGTGAAGAGGAGATGAGAGAAGCTGGTTCACGGTAAAGGTGATTTTCAGGAAGTTCTTTAGGCTCTAAAATGGCTGCTCTATTGCAGAGCGAGATTAAAAACCAGACTCTATGAAGAGTAGCGTCAGCTTTTGTTTTTTTTACTCTTCAAAGAGCCTTCCAGGCTAGCCTTGCGCCTCTACTGTAGAATACTCTCCTAAGTTGGCATGGGGCAATAAACATTCTTCTCATTTGTCTGCCTAGTTCCAAGAGATATAACTGATGACCTACACACCTCTCTGTCTTGTCGTTGCAATTGCTGCTTATTCCATCGTTATCATCTCTTTCTGTCACACTCTCATTACGACTCCGACTCCGTCTCTGCTCCTGCTGCGAATCATCTTCAATCTTATTGAGCGGTCCTGGATCACTGCTTGCCCTTAGACCTTGGTACACCAGGTTTGGAGACAGCAACTGGTGCGGGGATCCATCCATATTCACCTTTAAAACAAACAAAAAAGTATCTTTTTTAATTGATGTTGGCAAGTGACTAACCGCCACTCATGTCATAGGCCCTTGCCTGTGGGACTGTGTCCAACATTCAGCAGTCAAAAACAGACAACAAAATTGCTTTAAGCAAGATTTAATTTTTTTTTAATTTGCTCAATTACCTGATTCAGGGACTCTTCAACTCTTACTGTGCCACAATGGCACAAATTTAGGGATTCAGAAATGAAAGTAAAATTTTACATAATTATTTTCCTCTCATGTATGAATGATCTAGACTGGAAAAAGGTCCGCTGATACACACAAAAGCTATTGAAGCCTATTCACCCGTAAAAGCTAGTCTGGAGTACAAGGTTATCTTCACTTCAGATAAGCTTGTATGTAGTCTACATCTAATGATCTATAGACCCCTAAGTGACTAACAGCCACTCATAGGCCCTTGCCTATGTGGGACTGTGTCCAACATTCACTGTTGCAGCAGTCACAAACAGACAACAAAATTGCTCTAAGGAAGATTTAATTTTCTTAAATTTGCTAGATTACCCGATTCAGGGACTCTTCAACTCTTACTGTGCCACAGATTTGGCATTTTGGGGATTCAGAACTGAAATAAATTTTGAATGATTATTTTCCTCTCATGTATGAATTGTCTAGACTGGAAAAAGGCCTGCTGATACACACAAAAGCTATTGAAGCCTATTCACCCATAAAAGCTAGTCTGGAGTACAGGGCATCGTTTCATCAAACCGTCATAAGTACAAGTTCGCCGACATCCTATTGAAACGCGTGTTAATTTTAATACACGCGTTTCAATGGGATGTCGGCTAACTTGTACTTATGACCGTTTGATGAAACGCTGCCCAGTTGTACATGTATACATGATATACGTGACTAACAGCTAACCGGCTAACGGTTGTCCACTGTCACGACCTGACGACACAACACACAGAAAATGACGAGTGGGACCGAGTGAAAACGACTGGGTTCTTCCCACATTACACGAGCACCAAACGTTTATAAAATCTTGAATAACATGACACCTTCCCTTTTTAATTAACGTATTAATACAAATTCAAAGATTACAATTCTTTTCCGGATCTATTCACACAACTAGCATTACTACTTACGGGGAAAGAAAACTTCGCCGTCAGCTGGAAAGTTTGTTTTGATGTGCGAGATCCCAATGCGAGATCCGCCTCTTTATTCCAGTTGAACTGTAGATGGCGCTAAGTTTAATTGTTTTGTGACTCCAACTGCCATGACTGCACTGCAGCTAAAAGGGAGGGATAGTATATAGAAGAAGATTCGGAGGAAGAGGGGGAGAAGGAGGAGGAGGAGGGAAAGGAGGACGAAGAGGAGGAGGAGATGGAGGAGGAGGGGGAGAGGAGGAGGAGGAGGAGGGGAGAGGAGATGTCCGACGATGCGATGAAGAGGAGGAGAGATCGAAGGAGCACGAAGAGGGGATGGAGAAGGATGAGGGGATCGAAGGAGGAGGAGGGGAGAGGAGATGGATCGAGGAGGAGGACGATAAAGAGGAGGTAGAGGGGAAGGAGGAGGAGGGTGATTTTAATTTGAGGCTAAAATAAATGAAATTTGTTACATAATAAATATAATGTGGGACACAGAGATGTGTCTAACTACCATGACTCAATTATCCAAATGGATCTTTTTAGTACATAATCGCCAGGTTGAATTTTGTATTCCAAAATTTTCCCTTTATTAATTTCTTCTGACTCTTACCTCATGCACATTTTGAAAATACGAGTATTTCATTCCCAGAGTCTGCTGTCAAAGGTCTAGTTTACACATCATAACAGTTTTAGGCCAGGAGCCTGCCCAAAATAGTCACCCCATTTTACATATAATTATGAGATTTGACCCCTTAAAGGAGAATGAAACCCTGGGGAAATATCCCCCAAGAGAGGATAAAGAGAAGCAATTTTTTTAAAAGATCCATAAAAAAATCGGTTACGAAATGAGAAAGTTATGAAAGTTTGCAGTCTCAATTTACTTTATATATAGCGATCCTCAAATTGGCAATGTTACTTCAAAATGGCAGGTTTAGTAGTACAACTCTCAAAATGTTTTGTACACAAAATTTCAGATTTCTCCATTATCTCAAAAGATGCTGCTTGTCTTTTTGTGAACTCAACATTATGTTGTGTCAAATACATTTTCCCATGATGTTATCTTGAGCATTAAAATTGTTTTTCCCCCAGGGTTTCATTCTCCTTTAAAGTTACTTAGACCAGTGGCGGATTTAGGGGGGGGGGCAATCCCGGCCCGTGCCCCCCCCCTTTTGAGGGAAAACAATGCATTGTGCCCCCCCCCCCTATTTGCGATTGTGCCCCCCCCCCCCCTTTCAACCAGAAAACCTTTTTTTTTTTTTTTTTTGCTTGCTTGTCAGAGAATTATGGAGGGGAACTGGACCCCATAACCCACCCCCACACCTGAGCGACTTTTGGAGGGCTGGCGAAATTTTTTTTTGGGGGGGTCGCCATTCCAAGTTTGATTCACTTGTACATGTACAAGCTTATCTGAAGTTAAGCTTGTACTCCGTGATAGTTTTCGCAGGTGAATCGGCTTCAGTAGATTTTGTGTGTATTAGCGGGGGATTAGCGGACCTTTTTCCAGTCTAGATCATTCATACATGAGAGGAAAATAATGGGGCTGGGACCGGGCTGGAGTTTAGCTTTAATAAAATAATAACAGTTAGGCCTTGTTTAGTTAAGTTTACATTAGGAATTAGGCCTATAAATCTAGACAGCTAACTTTGTTAGACCTAACTTAATTTAAATCTGGAGCCAGGGATCTAGCTCTAACTTTTACTCATTGAATTTGCTCAAGTCATAACCCAGCCTACCTTAGGGCTATAAAGTAAAGTTAAGTTTAGAAACCATTTATTCACTCCGCAGTCTAAGTTAGATCTGCTAGGCGCCTAACTTAAGTCCCGCCTAAGGCTAAGTGTGAAGATTTAGATCTTAGGCCACCGAATTATAGAGAGCTTACAAATCTTACAAAATCACAATAGTTCTGGGACTAAATGCAAATACAAAAACCGACAAGATAGAATTGATTTCTGATGCTCATTTCATGCTAGAAAATAATTTGGTTTCTTTATTTTGTTACATAGATCTAGATCTAAATTTAGTAATTTGTACAGGACTTAGGAGTTGATGAATGGCCTTCCATAAATCAGTGGCCTAAGTTAAGCCCGGGCTTAACTTAGGCCCCTTTCGAGAATACGGATTCTCTAAACCTATTAATGTTAACGTTAGTTTTGGTCTTTGTCAAGTTGATCAAACATTGGCCTTTGTTAAGTTCGTCAAACATTGATAAAATATAGACTATAGGCCTCTCATCTAATCAAGTCTTAGTGTTACTTACCGTAGATTAATTTTCAGCAACCTTTCAACCAAAGGATCAATCAGACAAGTAGATCTGTGTATCTTAGATCTCTCGTTTTGGTTGGACTCGACGAAAACATAACCGGTGCTGTGTTTCTGTGTTTAGCTCTATGGTAATTTTTGTGCGGTGCGATAAAATAATTTACACGTAAAATCCCATAGAGATATGAGCTGGAGATATGAAAAGTTTCTGCAATGCAGTTAGCGGCTTTGGATAAATATGACGTCACTGCAAATCCTCCACGCTAATTGGTTGGTGGCCAAAATGTCGTTTGTCGTGCTGGGAAAATCGCTCGCTGAGCGATTTTCTGAAACGACTAAAAACCCCTAAAAACGTCGTGCACGACGTTTCGAAAAATGTCGTGGCAGGTGTGCACGGTGCCATAGGGTTTGCATTAGAGCGATTTTTCAGAAAGTCGTTCATGTCGTTTTGTCGTGTCGTGTGTCGTGTGTCGTGTTCGGTGTGAATCCGCCTTAAAGGGGGTACCCAATGCTGAAACAATGTTAGTTCATTTAAAAGATCAAGATTTTATTAGAAGAAAATCATCTGCCTTAAATTTTTTTTTAAATTCGTGTTGCCAAAAAAAAAAAAAATTCGCCAGCCCTCCAAAAGTCGCTCAGTGGGGGGGGGGGGGGGGGGGGGGGGGGGGGTTATGGGGTCCAGTTCCCCTCCATAATTCTCTGACAAGCAAAAAAAAAAAAAAAAAAAAAAGGTTTTCTGCTCGAAAAGGGGGAGCACAATCGCAAATAGGGGGGGGGGGCACATTGCATTCTTTTCCCTCAAAAAGGGGGGGGGCACGGGCCGGGATTGCCCCCCCCCCTGGATCCGCCACTGATTTATACCCTGATCTGCTATTTACTAACATAAGCTTTGTCATGGTCCTACACAACGATAGCATTTAATACTTAAGCACTGATCACGCATGCTTGTGTTATAGTCTCTTGCTATATGTTAGATGCTATTTTCTCATCTTATTAAATTTCTGTTCAAGAAAATGTTTCGTAATTTTGATTTATGTGTTTTGTGAATCGTATCTCAAAAATGTTATACAACTATACAAGTCACTTTGTAGCTATGATGTAATGCTTGTTAGGAAAGCTATATCATTGTTTAATTCTTTTATTATTTTGTAGAGCATGTACACACCTACAAGAGATTGTACCTGGTAGCTGATGCAAAAGGATGCTCTCAAGAACAAGAGCGAGTCGAAGGGAATGAACTTGATGCCATTCATCGTTCTCAGATAGCAGTGTCTCTCCCCTGTCCATCGGCTGCTAATATCAATACTACCTGTGTCACCACACCCTTCCTTGTAGTTCCTAGTACCCCAGTACCCCTTGCTCCTCCCCCCCCCCCCCCTCCTCAATCCTCAAATGATCTCACAATGGAGTGTGCAAGGACACACCAAAGGCATAACATAGTCCATTCATTTTATTATTTTGAATAACAGTCTTACCCCCATGAAGAATTTAATTTCACAGCCCCTACAACTATCTTACTTCTCTTCTTTAATTTAGTTTTACTATGTTATGCACTACCACTGGTTAGATTGTTATTTAGTCTGCAATTATAAGTAAATTCTTCAATGGGGCTTTTCAAAGTTTTGTCAAATCTCTATTTCATAATTTAACTGTGGTTAATGTCGTTGAATATCAATTTATGTTCCCCCCCCCCCTTACATAATCATTCGGCTATTGCAGTTAGATGTATCTTACTAGCAGCATGTTCCTTGTATTCTGGAAGGGGGAGGGGGGGGGGGGTGTCCGAGCTAATTGTATTTGCTTACTTCATCATACATTCTTGGGGATGAATTCCATTTCCATGCTAATGGAGCTTAAACTTACCTGAATACAATACTATAACTGATAAAATATTTACATGATTTCTCAATGTACTGTTTTAAGGAAAATCCATACTGGTCTGTTATTTTGTTAAAAGTGCTTGTTGTAGAAATCTGTCTCATTTAAAGTTTTGATTCACAGTATTAAATAACTGTTTTAGTCTTTTACATATTTGTATTGTTTAATGTTAATCTTTCCAATTATATTCAGTTTTTTTTTTCAGCTCTCAAACAGAATACAATGGGCACTGAACTTGTTACAAATTTTGAAAGAGAGAGGGCGAAGGGAATAGAGATAGAGAGAGAGAGAGGGGGGGGGGGATAGAGAGAAGAGAGAGAGGGAGAAGAAATAGGGAAAGACATTTAAAAGTATGTATTTTTTTCAATGCAACTTCGAAAACGTATTCTCTTGAGTCATTTAAAGATTTTCCGTAATATGGGGCAAAGTATTGCTTTTGCTTTGTTGAAAAATATCTGATATTTTTTTTTTATCAACCATGAGTATGTTTTGAGATAACTTATACATAGATACATAGAATATCCAACAATACCGACAACTTTCCCCCTGTATTTACAATTAGAAAGAAAGGAGAAAATTGGAGGGTATGCGGTTGTGACTGCGATTTTATTTGAGGTCTATTGGTATAGAAGTGAGTGTACTTGATAGAATGTGAAGTAATAAAACCAATTAGAAAGGAGAGGGTGTATGAGGAGTCCTATCATATCGCAAACTCCCACTTAGCATTTATTTCCGCCCCCCCCCCCCCCAGCCCCGGTAGCTGCACCAAATCCAAATCGCAGAGAGAATAATTTTTTATTTTTTTTTAAGTTTGGGGAGAATGTGCATATTATGTCACAGAGGTCAGGTTAATTGTCACAGAGATCAGGTTATGACCATGTGTCATAGACAATCTACTCGTCATAAATGGAAAACAAAAATTTCCGTTAGACTTGGTCCAGCAAGAAATTCAAGTAGATCTACTCTCCTCATGTCTGGTACCCGTATTCCAGGTAATTATAAGCCTGCACCACTATTTTCAATTAAGGAAATACATTTTTCAGATCATTTTGTCTCTAAAACATGGTCAGTCGTGAGTGTATAAGACAAAACTACTTGAATTATTCCGAATAGACGACAAAGATCTTTTTTTTTTTATGTATTTAAAATACACGATATGAAGGGGGAAAAAAAATCCAGCTGTGATTATTCCGAATAGAAAACGGCAAATTATCACTTTTGTAATTTCTCAACATGTGTCACTTGACCAATTTAACAACTTTTAGAAATCCAAATAAAGAATAAATGATTTCAAAATTAAAAAATATAAAAGTCTTATAGAATCTTATAGAATTATTTTGATGACTACAATGATGAACTTCAAATAAATACTATCACGACATTCTCATCATCAAAAACGACATCACCCTCTCTCCAGCACGACTTTTTAGCGAATGTCGTGTGCGGTGTGCACTGTTTTTTCGCCGTTTGTCGTGTAGTATGTCGTTTTGTCGTGTCGTGTGTCGTGTGTCGTATTCGGTGTGAATCCGCCTTAATAGTGCCTACATTGCTTGGCTACAAATCCAATTCAATTTAACAGGCCTACAGCATTCTTTGTCTCTTTAACTAAACAAGGCCATGAGGGTTTAGGATGAAAGGGAATGCAGTCGTATTGTGATATGAAGCACCCCTAGCCCCATCCCCCCCCCCCCGTAGAGCCCACAAATGTAAAAGTCAACCACAAAATGTAAAACTAACCACAAATGTAAAAACATTGCACCCGCAAATGTCAAAATAACCACAAATGTCATAACATGTCAAGCCCAAGTGTAAAAATAACCACAAATGTGAAAAAAAATCGCCCACAAATGTAAAAAATCTGTTTAACCACAAATGTAAAAACATTTCGCCTACAAATGTAAAAATTTCCATTTTTACCACAAATGTAAAAACTCATTGCTTCCATAATGCACCTATGTAAGATCAGTTATTATAATGGTAAATTGCCAGTTAGTCTAATGCCAATTGCTCTAATAGCCAAATGGTCCAACATCATTCGGTCTAACAACAATTCGTCCATCACCAATTCGTCTAATCAACATTTCGTCTATAGCCAATTCGTCTAAACATCACTTGATCTAATAATCAGTTCGTCTAATGTTCACTTGCTCCAGTATCTATTTCGGCTAAAACCAGTTGGTCTAATCATCATTTCGTCTAATAGCCACTTTGTCTAAACCCAGTTGGTCTTTCACCCACATCGTCTAATCATCGTTTGGTTCAACAATTGAAAATTCACTAAAATATTAATTGATTATTGAATTAATCAATCAATTAATTCACTTCATAATTGATTAAACACATGTAATCAATTCATGCCATGCTCCATCGGGTCATTTTTTTTTCTCCTCTATTTTACCTCCCCCCCCCCCCCAACAAAAAAAAGTTAATTAACATACAATTACTGCAAAAAAAAGTTCGAAAATTTCGGTCAGTGCGCCGAACCGAGACCTGACTGTTTAGTCAAAGCCACCTAGAGTAGAATTGTTGGGGGAAAACAAGAAATTCTTGATTCTTATTTTATATTTAAGGTTTGAAATGGGTTTCTAACAATATTCAGACAGTGAATTTATATTGTATATTTCTTTGATGCATGTAAACACCATTTTGATAATGGACATCTTCGTTGCATATCAGCAGAGTGCCCTGCAAAGTACCATAAAACCTCGGTTTTATCAACATTTGAGATTTTTGAATATTTGTTAGCACATTGATCACTTGAACCTTTCCTTTTAGGCTGTTACTTTTTAATTCGTTATCATGATGCAATGAAACTTGGAGATAATAAATATTCAAAATGATATTCCGCATTGTTTGAAACAGTGGATATATGTTTACATAAATTTCAGTTGCCATGGCAGCCTTTATGCAATTTTTACTAATATGCATTTGAACAATTATCCCAATGAGGCTGGCTCATAGATCTATAAGACACACTGGACCCGATATTTGGAATTCACTACCTATTGACATAGTTTATATTCAAGCCCAACAAAGTGTATTTAAAAATCAGAACGCTTAAAAGATTATCTTCTTTCACAGGCCCGTCGGAACGAATTTTAAAGTGTTACGGTTTCACTGGAGGTCTGGGGGTGAAACCCCAAGCGGGGTTCGAAGGGACCATTCGTGTCGGTGTAAGGGAACATTTTGAATGGGGGGGGGGGGGGGGGGGTGTGACACCAAATTTGCCGACAATAATGCTGCACCCTAACCCTCCCCCTAATAATAAGAAAAGAATATTACAGATGTAGAGATCTTGATCATACAGGGCCATTGAGGAGGGGGCTGACGCCTTTTGCCCGAATATCATCTTTTCAATTTCAAAATGTTTGCGAGCGAGCAAATTAAAAAAAAAACTTTTCGTAGAGAAAATGTACAGAAGTTACATACAAAAGTTACATAGTTATCTCGGAACCTCGCTGCCCAAATATGTGGATATTCTTTCTCCTCGCTGCCCAAATATGAAGTGGTGGTTGCCCGAATATCGGAACTTTGAAAATCCTCGGGGGAGGGGGGCTGCAGCCCATTGCCAAAGGGGGACGCCTTTTGCACAAATATAAACTTTTCATTTTCTAAATTTTTGCGAGCGAGCGAGCGTAGAGAAAATGTACAGAAGTTACATAATTATCTTGAAACCTCGCTGCCCAAATATGTGAGATATTCTGGCACCTCACTTTGCTGCCCGAATATGAATTTGTGGTTGCCCGAATATCGGAATTTTGCCGAAGGGAGAAGCCTTTTGCTCGAATATCAAGTCTAATTTTTTGCGAGCGAGCGAAGTGAGCGAGCAATTTTTTTAAGTTTTCGTAGTGAAAATGTACAGAAGTTACCTTCAGAAGTTACATAATTATCTGGGAACCTTGCTGCCCAAATATGTGGATATTCTTTCTCCTCGCTGCCCGAATATGAAGTGGTTGTTGCCCGAATATCGTAACTTTGCCGAAGGGGGACGCCTTTTGCCCGAATATCAACTTTTCAGTTTCATAATTTTTACGAGTGAGCGAAGCGAGCGAGCAATTTTTGTAAGTTTTCGTAGTGAAAATGTACAGAAGTTACATTCAGAACTTACATTATTATCTGGGAATCTCACACCTCATTTTGCTGCCCGAATATGAAGTGGTGGTTGCCCGAATATCGGAACTTTGAAAATCCTCGGGGGGGGGGGGGGGGGGGCTGCAGTCTATTGCCGAAGGGGGACGCCTTTTGCCCAAATATTAACTTTCCAGCGAAGCAAGCGACAAAAAAAATTTTCATATTTGTCCTTCTCTTTCTTTCTTCCCCTTTTCCTTTCCTTCTTTATCACTTTCTTGAGGATACTATTTTTAAGATTTGCGATTGGATGAACAAGTTTTGTGGCATATATACTGTTCTTCGGTTTATGTGATAATGCGTTTCATAATAATGGAAAAAACGCAAAGTCAATTCCATGTTCGTGTTCTTCCATTAAGCTGGTGATAAGCCTACGATCAGCCTATAATCATGACATTTATCACCCTCCCATCTTCTTTCTTCTTTTCTCTTCTATTTTTCTTCTCCCTCCCTCTCTCTCTCTCTCTCCTTTTCTCTTTTCTTTCCTCTTTTCTTTTCTTCTCCCTCTCCATCTTTTCTTTTAGGCTGAAAAGTGGTACGGTCAATTCCGTACCATCCGTAGCGGCTCCGACGGGCCTGATCTTTCATGTATTGCTAGAGATATTAATCAATAGTGTGTCTGTAAATATGAGAATGTTCAATATTTACTTCAAAATGACATACAATATGTACATACTAACCTTGTTTCCACCTGCTTATTACAAGACAGTCTACATATTATTAATGCCTGTATCTGCAACATTCGTATTTAGGCATAGAAATATACCTTACAGGTGTTATTTTCAACACGTATCCTTGTACCTTGCAATATAAGAATCAGTTGTCAGGAGTTTTTAATGAAGGTTATTGGTATTTATAGACCTTATGTTCCACCTGAGCTGTACTTATGACGACTCCTTTTTCTATGTATGATTTTATGTGACCATACATGAAGATTATAGATCTATGGTGATGTACATGGAAGTAAAAATGAATTAAATCAAATCAAATGTATTTTTTTTAAACGGAGATTGCTCTGAACGTGAAGAATTCAGCGTAAATATGAGTGAGATATAACTGTATAATACATACGTATATCGTGAGTTATGGTATCGGTGGCTAATCTGATTCACCCAAATAAACAGAGATCAGGTGTAATTATTTTTCTTTATTACCCTTTTTGTACCTTTATGTGTGTATCCGAATATGTCACTAGGTTTCTAATTTGGCCGAGCGACATTCCGATTCTTTCTAAGTCTAATATTATCTGTCTAACATCATATTATGTTGAACATGTTGAATGAAATATGCTGAGATGAGGTATTTCTATGAATATAATGAATAACTTTACATTATTTAACGAAGTTATGAATAATACAGGCAAAAAGGTGATTTCTTTTTTAAAATCCAAAGTCATGACCCCAACGTTCTGGGATGGAAAGCTTTATAGACACTATCATGACTATGATTTGAACCTTGAACTTAATATAAACTGACGATTGGACATTACTGACATCAGTGGTACACACATTTATGTTTGTGGATTAAAGTGAAATCTGATGTATCAGGAATTACGTATTGAAAACAAAGTCTCTGTGTAGACTATGTAATTTGAAATGCAAAGCTAGCCGGTAACATTTTGCGAAGTAGTCATTAGATATCATTGTTAAAATACATGTATCAGGATATTGTGATCTTTAAAAAAATCTCTGGAACTAAACAGCAGTTTGAAATATCAAACGATATCAGGATACGATTTTAATACGTTTCAATAGGTCTGGCGAATTAAATATTTATCATTTTTTAAATGATTGTAGAGACTAGAGCTTTTTCCTGGAGCGTTTTCAGTGAGGTACATACATTTGGTAGGTATCAAAATGAGCGGAATATGATTCTAAATACGATGACCAAGTTTCAATGAAATGGTTTATTATCTTCTCTATAAATTATGGGGAAATCATTAAATCGGCAAAAATTTGACCAAAGCTTTGCTACCGCTTTTTGAAGAAAAAAAAGGTCTGAACAGTTTTTAATGAATCTTATAATTTACAATTTAGATCAGTAATAAAACAAGTAATAAAACAGTTGCTGGTGCTTGCAATAAACATATGAAGTTATAACGTTAATACTTTTCCTAATGCGGTTTTACCATTTCAGTCAAGAATTAATGTAAATTATATAACAAACCATATTAACAATCACAACAACCCATAATTCTCATTGTTGAAATGTACTAATTATAGGAATAAACTCCTTACGTGGATTAAATCAATTATATTTTGCTGGTACAGCGTTTGTCTGACGTCGAGTATCCCATTTATAAGTAAAAGAAATAAAATAGGAACAAAAATGACTGTTAATTTCCATATTTGTGTCATTCTTTAGGGGGATGGGGGGGGGGGGGGGACGTGCGGTAGGTAGATCCCACAATAAATAATCATGGTGATTTCTGGCAGTATTTGTGTAAGTCTGGACCCCCGAACTTTTGTTTGCACCTGATCTCGCTTAAAATATAGGGGGTGTATATTAGTAACGTCTAACAGGCACTCTCCACCACTTAAATCATCTAGTAGTGGTCATTTCTGCATCTTTGGACTATGGCGAGTAATTTCCCATTGGTTTCATCGGGTTTCCTTTCCAGCTGATCTAGCTCAATTTTTTGACCCCCTTTGGGGGCGTCTGGCGGGCACCCCCCCCCCCCCCCCACCACCACCACTTAAAACGTCTGGCATTGCCCATTCATGTGCCTTGGGAATATGGCGAATATTTTGATATAGGTTTCTTGGGGTTTCCTTTTCACCTGATCTAGCTCAATATTGGGGGTTGGGGTACTTTAGGGGCGTCTGGCAAGCACTCCCCACCACTTAAAACGTCTGGCATTGGCCATTCATGTACCTTGAGACTATGGCGAATCTTTTGATATAGGTTTCTAAGGGTTTCCTTTCCAGCTGATCTAGCTCAATTTTTGGACCCCCTTTAGGGGCGTCTGGCGGGCACCCCCCCCCCCCACCACTTAAAATGTCTGGCATTGTCCATTCATGTACCTTGGGACTATGGAGAATCTTTTGATATAGGTTTCTAAGGGTTTCCTTTCCAGCTGATCTAGCTCATTTTCTTGACCACTTTGTGACCTCCCCCTGGCCACACCCACCACATAGAACATGCCAGACGGTCAATTCGCTATATCGGACTATGCGATCTTTATATTTCTGCACATGAAAATTGGTTTCCTTTCCAGCTAGGTTGACCCCCCCCCCCCCCCCCCCCCCCCTGGCTCCCGGACTATGATAAATCACCAAATTGGACCCAAATCACAAAGTTTTTTAAATCACGATATCTCACCATGTTTACCCTTATTTACATCTTAAAGCACGTTCGTTTTGTTCCATTTCAACACTGACTACTACAAAAAACAAAAACAAAACAAAAACAAAAACAAAAACAAATTACCACCTATACACTGCATTAAATCTCACCACTAGTCATAGATAGAATGATGCTGTTGAACCTTTGAAGCATATGTTTGGTGACTTTATCACATTGGTCGTACCAAAAGGTCAAAAAGATCACCAACAAATAATTTAAAAAAAAATCACCAAATTGACGTTTGCCACTAAATCATTTTTTTCATCACCAAGGCTTTCCAAAAATCACATTTTCAAAATTTGTTCATCAAAATCACCAAATGGCAACACTGCACTGACATATACTCGGATTTATATGTTATTATACATACCACTTTCTAAAATTCTAGTTTATAGTTTATACAGTGAAGAGTATTTTTATTTGTTTCTTTCTTGAAGTTTTGGTGGTCCTTATAAGGACCGTTTGTTGCAAGTTGAAAGGTAAGAGTTCCAATCTACTTGGAGGTGGTGTATTTTGTGACAGCCTTGGTGCCCTCAGAGACGGCGTGCTTGGCCAGTTCACCAGGGAGGAGGAGACGGACAGCGGTCTGGACCTCACGGCTGGTGATGGTCGACTTCTTGTTGTAGTGGGCAAGACGGGAAGCTTCGGCGGCAATGCGCTCGAAGACATCGTTGACGAAGCTGTTCATGATTGACATGGCACGGCTGGAGATGCCAGTGTCAGGGTGAACCTGCTTCAGAACCTTGTAGATATAGATTCCGTAGCTCTCCTTTCGGCGCCTTCTCCTCTTCTTGTCGCCGCTAGGCCTGGGGGCCTTAGCCTTCTTCGATCCCTTCTTTCCAGCAGTTTGTGCTTTAGCAGGCATGATGAGTTCCTCTACGTGGTTAACGATGAGAATGATGGGCAGTGCGATTTCACTCGTATTTATAAAGCGAGCGAGGATCCAGCGGACACAGTTATGAAAATGAGGTTCCACTGCACGCGAGGAACACCAATCACTGCAAGCCATTCAGCGCGGGTTTTGCTCCGTAAACGATCGCCCGACTGATACATTATTCATGAGATCCGAATGCACGCATAAGCCACCAATCAGGCAGAGCGCTATATGTAAATACGCAGGGCCTCGCTGGACGGACGACTGTATTTGCATACTGCCGTGCGAAAGCATTGGCGTACAATCGCACGTTATGCAAATTTAGGAAGTTCGCTCGCCTGTAGTGTGCTCAGCGGCTCTGCATTTGATTGGTTTGCATTGGATCCTTTGTGTGCGTTTCGATCCATCGCAGACGTATAAATATCTAGCTCGCACTATTTTCGATCATATAGCATTCTGCATCATACATTTGTTACACACCTAACTACCGCAAGCAAATCATCATGTCTGGACGTGGTAAAGGAGCAGGAAAAGCCCGTGCTAAGGCTAAGAGTCGATCTGCCCGTGCAGGACTTCAGTTCCCTGTCGGACGTGTCCACCGTTTCCTCCGAAAAGGCAACTACGCCCAGCGTGTTGGTGCTGGAGCTCCAGTCTACCTCGCTGCTGTACTGGAATACCTCGCAGCTGAGATCCTCGAGTTGGCAGGCAACGCCGCCCGTGACAACAAGAAGACCCGTATCATCCCCCGTCACTTGCAGCTGGCTGTCCGTAACGACGAGGAGTTGAACAAGCTTCTCAGCGGAGTCACCATCGCTCAGGGTGGTGTCCTTCCAAACATCCAGGCTGTCCTTCTGCCAAAGAAGACCTCCAAAGCTGCCAAGTAAATGGGTTGATTCCTCTTCGGAACAACTTCCCAAACGGCTCTTTTAAGAGCCACCAAATCTCCAAGAAAGAATCATTACATGCTCTTATATTGGTGTCCAGTGTTTTTTGTTCGTGGTTTTTTTTTTTTTTTTTTTGTGTGTGTTTTTTGTTTTGTTTTGTTTTTGTTATTTGGGGGGTTGTGTGCGTGTGTAATGAAAGTACTAAAATATAACTATAATTCCTGTTTCTAAATCTACTCCAATTTTTCTTCCATGTACTCAATACATCTTTTGTTCAGAGAATCGTTCCTAGTGATTTTTAAAGCTCACTTCGTGCATAACCATACACACATCGAGGAACAAAGTTTATTACTATAGTTTCGCATCCGCATTTTTCAAAAACGAGGAGGGGGTTCCATACAGAGGAACCTCATTTGGGGAAACTTTTTTGGGGGCCAAGATAGTTACCTCTCTATATCGAAATCTTGTTATATCGGCACTGTATTTCATATTTTTCCTGTACTTTAAAATGTTGAGAATTTCATTTGTACGTGCACTCCTGTGCACTCCAAAGGTAAAAGTGAATGTATCAATGATTTTTTGTTACCTCTCTTCTCTTTATCTAGACGTCCTCAGATTCTTGTTTATTTCATCACAGAACAAAAGTATAAAATAACATAAAGAGATGCGGACCGAAAACGGAAGGAGGAGGGGACAAGAAACTAAGTTATTTGTTTTCAAAGATTTTTCGATTAAATTTTGAATAACATGATAATAAATTGTTCATTTTATAGCGCTATATCCAATTCAAAACTGATCGAATCGCTTTAGCGAATAAATTAATCCATACATGAAAGCTCAAAAAAAAAATTGATATAAAATTCATATTACATTATATTACATTTAATGTAATACAATTAACTACGATGTAAATAGGAATGTTTTAAGATGCTTCTTCAATTATTCAACTGAGGTTCTACAGCGTAATTGTTTTGTTGTTGTTTTTTTTTTCATTGTTTAAAAAATTTTAATTTATGTATTCTCTCATTAATTAATGACCATGTCGGCCCTGCACAAAAATCACATAGACCACACCATTTTTATTTTACATGAAAATGAGCCGCACAAAATTAATGTATGGAACCTTATTCCTAGGAAAAGGTTCCATGCATAAATATATAAACTAAGTGAAACTGGTATCGGACTATCGCAAAAAAAAAAAGAAAAAAAGAAAAATCTCAGTCAAAAATATTACAGGAGATTAAACCGGGAAAGCAAATCATTCCCGACCATGGGGGGTGGGGGGGGGGGGGTGAATTTCAATAAATACCTATCAAATGATATAATATTATAGCCCTACAGCGAGTTCAACTGACAAAACAGAGCTACAACATGTCCATTTCAATGTTTCCTGCAAAGTCAGGGAGATTGCAGCGAACTTTGTATGAAAAAGCCATAGGATTTGCTTGCCTAGTAATGCCTTGCATAGATATACAGACATGACAGATGTTATTTTAAATATGTTAAACGTTTTTTTCTAAGTTGGGGTTGATTTTTGGGTTAAAAATAAAGTCGATCGAGAGACAAAATGTTATTTTATATACCCCCAAATATTCCTTGCCTTCAATTTCCCAACCACGTAATGATTTCCATGCATAGTGTGGATTGTTCTAAAGTCTGAAAGAGTTTTTACGAGCTAGAGAACAGTTCTTGTAGTTCCCGTGTTTTTGTCCAACGGCTATAGAATGATCTTAAATTTGTTCAAACAAGGTTTCTCTGTTCCAGCATAGATTGATAACATTCGTATCTCAACTCAAATCACTTGATAATGTTGATCAAAGTCTTATTTGCTACTGCGCCCTCTTTGTCCATATTCTTGGAATATTGATCTGTTCATTCGGCTAACATTTTCATTTACAACCTCTACAAATTAATTTATTCAACAGTCTGCATTATTCGACAAGAAGAGAGAACTCTATAAAGGGTACCTTGAAATTTTCATTTTGTTTATTATGTGTACAGCAGTGCGGGTCAATAAAAAGGAAACCATATTCAAAACCTAATATCTTAAAAACGAAAAGAAGTTCCAAAATATATTCATTGTATGATCATAGTTGATAATGTGTTCTTTAATTTGATTGACTGCATATAGGTTACAATCGAAAATTTGATCAAGACTGACTGAGCACTGGCCTTTGCCCAAGTTTTGGATAAACGATGTCCATGAGTTACTTCATGTGTGAGTGCATTTGACCATCCATTTTACTCAAAACTTTGGCAGAAGCAAATATGACATGAAAAATGCTACTATTCAGCTTTCCATTAAAGTGTCAAATTAAAGAAAATATGATAGGCTATAATGTGAGCACCTTTAACTAAGCATATATCTATTGATCATGTTAATTGCAACTTTATTTAGGGTTAAATTTAGGGTTGTTGTTTTTTGTGACTCACACGTTATAGTGAAGAACGTAGATATAACTTATAGTGATCCATTGTACTGTACTTTCAACAAACAAAACAAAAAAAACAAAAAAAACAAAAAAAAACAAAACAAAACAACAACAACAACAACAAAATAGACTGCCAAGAGAATGATCTTCAGCATAGTGGCCTTGATTTATTAATAAACATTACAATAAGGTAGTGCGATTATAACAAAACAGAGCCAGGCCTCTATAAACCGAAACTCCGAAGAAGGAAAGGCAAGTCCAAAATTCAGGATTATGCCTGCCTGAAGTTATGTTTCATCATATCGGAGAAAAATACCGTAGAAGCGTATCAACCTCATTTCTCCTAAATTTCTCAAAAATTAACGGAAAATATCACTTTCTTTGGGCAAGCTTTGACCACGCATTTTTGGCCATATCGATATGTGTGATTCTCTTCATTCACAGTTGTGAGAAAAACTCTCAACATCGACCGTCATTATATATAAACACAATTCAGAATGGCTTCTATGTATGCCACATCAACTTATATAATCCTAACTTGATAAAAGGATCCCCTCTTAAAGGAATTCGGTAACTTTGTGGAGGCTTGATTTAATAAATTGTTGAATTTTGATATCTGTCTTGTATAATGATGTTCAGAAGGATAAATAAATAGCCAGGCATAGAAAGGTGTTCAATTATATAATGCTGTTATTAAGATATCTATGACTGAATACTCCCATTTATGAAAGCGTATGGCCATACGCTTTAGTCTCACGCTGAGTCTATGGGGAAAATGAGTCTGGCATTTCCGGTCACTTGCATGTGTTTACTCTTTTGAAGCACATGATGATTTTGAAGTGCTTCCCCCCCCCCCCCCCCAATGGGCTTCATTTTTACACCATATCACATACACTGATAGCATGTAAGGCCAGGCAGCTCAGATTTTATCAAGCCTCTACAAAGTTACCAAATCACTTTTTAATGGTCGCCTTTACTCGATATTCTTTAGTGCCGAGGAGTGACCACTTTTTTTAAATGGTAGATTAACATTTTTAACATGCTTGATTCAGCCTTAATAGTGTTTATCTACCATTTTGAAAAGTGGTCACTCCTCGGCCCTTTTAAATGGTGATTTAACACTTTAGTTTTTATAGTAACCTAACATAAAATAGCAAGAACTATTACTTTACTCGGATTTCTTGGTGCTTTCAGCAAGAGCACCAAGAAGTGAGCAGTGTTCAAAACCCCTTATATCGCTAATTCTATACACCCTGTAATCTATAGTAACCTAACATAGAAAAGTAAGCATGGTATACTATAACTTTACTCGGGTTTCTTGGTGCTTTAGTGGGACCATCAATAAGTGAGTAGTGTTCAAAACCCTAGCTCATATCGCTAATTCTTTACACCCTGTAATCTATAGTAACCTAACATAGAAAAGTAAGCATGGTAAGTGTAGTGTATTGACATGCTAGATGTACTAGTACATTGTGAATTGCATCATCTAGTTTCTTCCATCATCTTACTTTCTATTTCTTGGAAGTATATATGCCTCATATTATACTTGTGTATTGTTTTAAGATAGTTTCTATCTTGACTTAGAAGTAGTTCATTTGTGTTAATCATTCATTGCGAATTGTATCTTCAAGTTGGATGTTGAATCGAATTTAAAGACCTTTCTTTAAATGTATTTTTTTTAAATAAGCATTCTTTAGATGGGGAGGAAATGTAGTGTATTGACATGCTATAGATGTACTGGTACATTGTGAATTGCATCATCTAGTTTCTTCCATCATCTTACTTTCTATTTCTTGGTCTCTCCCTTCTTACTCATACACTCTTCTCAGTAATTGTACCAGTTTGTATCATAAACATCCTGTTCTGGACATTCCTCCATTCTTATTCACTGAGATGAGATTCGTGGTATTGACCAATCCTCAAATGACTCATATAGTCTTATTGTTTGTAACAGAGAAAGTATTCTGGTTGGTTTGTAATAAACACTTGTATTTTAGCCATCAACTAGACAAGTCGCACTGCTCCTCTGTTCAAGTCTTAATTTCTTTATGTACTACCTCGATACATAAAAGTAAGAACTATAACTTTACTCGGGTTTTTTTGGTGCTTTAGTCATGTTAGTAGAAGCACCAATAAGTGAGTAGTGTTCAAACCCCCCATATCGCTAACTGTACATCCTCTAATCTATAGTAAACCAACAGAACATAGAATAGTAAGAACTTTATAACTTTACTTGGGGTGGTGCACTCAGCAGGAGCAGCAAAAAGTGAGTAGTGTTCAAAACCCCTCATATCACTAATTCTACACACTCTAATCTATAGTAACCTACACTGTAAAAAATATCTGTATTTTTACAGGAAAAAGAATACAGATTAGTTCTGTATTTACCCATAACAGCTAATCTGATGTTATTTGTACATCAGTGTCATAGGAAAAAATAACAACTAATCTGTATTTTTACATCAGAAGTTATGGCGACTCTGCTGACACCAGATTTGCTGTAAAATTACAGATATTTTTTTTACAGTGTAACAGAACATAGAATAGTAAGAAATATAACTTTACTCAGGTTTCTTGGTGCTTTCAGCAGGAGCACCAAGAAGTGAGTAGTGTTCAAAACCCCTCATATCGCTAATTCTACACACTCTAATCTATAGTAACCTAACAGAACATAGAATAGTAAGAAATATAACTTTACTCAGGTTTCTTGGTGCTTTCAGCAAGAGCAGCAAAAAGTGAGTAGTGTTCAAAACCCCTCATATCACTCATTCTACACACTCTCTATAGTAACCTAACAGAACATAGAATAGTAAGAAATTTAACTTTACTCGGTTTTTTTTTGTGTGTGGGTGTGCGTGTGTGTGTGTTTCAGCAGGAGTACCAAGAAGTGGGTAGTGTTAATGTTAAAAACCAACACTGATTCTACACCGTCCCTATAATCCAGTAATGTAACAGAACATAGAATAGTATGAATTTTAACTTTTCTCAGGTTTCTTGGTGCATTCAGCAGGAGCACCATGAAATCAATAGTCGTCGAAACTGTATTGTAATGTTTTAGATGTTACCCAACTCTTAAAATTTCACAATCGTTCTTATATACATAATAAATCTTTTAAATAGGTTTCTAGCCAGTTTGAAAATAAAGTATTACCCTCAATTTCGAAGATCACTTTGCCGTCGATTTGATATTATGATGATAATAATAATATGGTCATTTATAATGCACTATGTATACAATGAAGTGCCAGACCGCTTACAAAGTAAACATCAAAAGTTACACATCATAAGAAAAGGGCCCCACTAGTTGATAAAACATGGATCATTTAGTTGTCTTTTCTTGGCTTTTGGCAAGATCACCAAAACGTAGTGAGTTGTGCTCAAAACCAGAGTAATGCTACTTTAATTCCCCTAATATATTACAGATTAAATTAATTCTAATATAAGTTCTCAATAACTCTTTCGTGCATATCAATAGACCCAGATGAATACAGACCGATGAATAAGTATCAACTGTAAGTTTACTCAAGTTTATTGGTGCTTTTGACAAGTGACCCCAAGATGTGAGTAAGTGTTCAAAACTCCATGATCCAAATTCTATTATCCAACTAATATGTGTATTACAGATAAAGATCATTCTAATAAGTTTTTACTATTTCATGCATATCAGTAGATAGACAATAAATAGTATCAATTTGCTCTGTTTTCTTGGTGCTTTTGGCGGTGACACCAAAAAAGTGAGTTGTGCTCCCAACCCCAAATAACACTAATTCCACACACCTTATCTAAAAGTAATGATATACTACAAATAAATTGCAAATCAGTGACATGCTGTTAAGTTTAGGCTATTACCCAACGTCTACTTTATACACACACACATCATGTATATTAAATTGTGGCACAATGTCCCTATGGACCGAAAAAGATTTTTACACAATTTTTGGCCCGACAATCGTATTCTGTATGTGCACACGCTGTTTTTGAAGGGGGGGGGGTCCACTTAGCTTACTATATTGGCCGAGTGTGGTAAATGTGAATTAATTTCAGTAGGTTGTTAGTGAAGTGGCAGGGGCTCAACCACAATACACCAGTGATTGATTGGTGATGCCCATGTTACAATCCCTGTCAGCCGGGTACGTTTCCTGAAATAATTATCAGATCTTATATTGCAACTCATACTGGACAGTTCACGTTGTCAAAAATTCCACTTTCATTAATATGCACGAAACCATACGTTACTTATACCATAAACCCACCTCTTTACTTTAGGTCAGTCTTAAAAACGTTTTTGTTATTGCTATCGTAAGTGTCTTCAAAACAACATCGACAGTATTTGGGGCATAGGTCTCCACTTGCTCTAACCCCCTGAGGGCGTCTGTTTAAAAGTGAACGCCAGGGTGGCGATTGTTTTACTATTTTTGCACGATAGGGGGCGCTGTACCATGCCTCTCTCCTTGACGGTAAATTAGGAACTAACTTTGATTTCGATGACGACGACATGTTCGGAAGTAAGAGTCCTTGGCTTGGCTGTTGTCTTGGTAATGATGATATCTGCTTAGACTCGTCGCCGGTGCAATACCCAGATGTGTTGTCTGTGGTGAAAGATTTCGCCGATCGCGAAGTGAGAGGTACGGTGCTCGTTCTCAGAATGGGACTTTTAAGGCGTTCTTCGGGGAATCGCCGCAAGTCATTTGACGGTGACACCCGACTTCTACCACTGGGGATAGTTTTACTGCACGCCCTTTGGTACGCGCGCTGCATCTGCAGGCGAGTCATCTCGTTCTCCGCACGTGCATCGTTACCTGAAACGTCTGCGCGCATAGTGAGTGGGTCGAAATATGAGTTTGCGCTGATAGAACGGACGGGTTTCGGGCCTAGAGGTTTGGGACATATACTTTTAGCCGGGTAATACATCTCTTGGTGTCCACTGTTAAATCTGTTCACCATTTGAATCCATTCTGTATCGCTTTGAGGCATGAAGAAGTTATGATTTTCAGACCCGGTGCGCGCCAAGATTGGCTGAGGATGCACGGTGACGCTCATGAAGTCCCTATCGACGATGCTCTCGGTGATTCGTTGATTCATTGCTGCGTCATAATCACAGTCGTAATGTAATCCTAATGATGGCATCCTCAGTGACTTCCTCGATGACGTCATCATGTACTTGCAAGTGCAGCTTTGACAGCACAGTGTGGAGCTTTCAATCCAGTGAGCCTACGTGTGTAAGTCCTGAAATTGAAAAGAGAAAATTAGAAAGAAACAATCAGCGATTAATCTCTGAGAGCTCTGTAACGTAAAAATTGAGTTACAATCAATGGTAATTTTTTTTTAAAAGGGGGAAGGGTGTAACTATATCCATTATTACTAAAATTGACTGTATATTGTTTCTATAGCTGTAGCATAAAAATGATCTTGAGATACTATTTTGCTGTAAAGAAATGAACAACTGAAGGCCTATGGAGGAGATACAATCGGTTGTAACTCTTCATGTTATGGTTATAGGGCCCTGGAAAGTCTAATTCCATTATTAATTACATTTCTTTCCCTATATAGGGGAAGTTGATAAATGTGAAGCCCACAAACTATTACAGTTTCAATATCATTATAAATTTCTCCGAAAATAATTGTTGACAGAGAAGGAGATAGAGGATAGAATAACTGCCAAATCTGTGTAGTAACCAATTTGTTAAATATCTGGAAATCATCGCTTGACATACAAATGAATTGATCTGGGACATCTATCGACTAGGCTTTGATCCCCCTAATCTACCCCGGGAGAACTACCTTCCTCGGACAATAAATTCCGGGAAAACACCCCCTTATGGATTGTTGTCTGAGGATAATTTGGGCACTGAATATTATAAGAGAGTAGTTGTCCGGAGGTTCATCATCTTTGGAATAGGAGTTATGTTGTCCAGGTCTTACATGGGTTCGCATGGTTGCTTGGGGCAGTGGCGGATTTAGGGGGGGGGGACAATCCCGGCCCGTGCCCCCCCCCCCTTTGAGGGAAAACAATGCATTGTGCCCCCCCCCTATTTGCGATTGTGCCCCCCCCCCCTTTTCGACCAGAAAACCTTTTTTTTTTTTTTTTTTTGTTGCTTGTCAGAGAATTATGGAGGGGAACTGGACCCCATAACCCCCCCCCCCCCCCACTGAGCGACTTTTGGAGGGCTGGCGAGACCAACAAAATATGGGTCTCCCTCCAAGCAGTTTCCCAAAGTTGACAATCCTGCATTTGTGTGCCCCCCCCCCCTTATACGAAATCCTGGATCCGCCCCTGGCTTGGGGTAATTTTCCCTTTAGAGGTAAATGTTCAGGTAAAAAGTCAGGGGAAGTCTTGATTCACTGAAAGAGAAAGTTCAGCCAGATCACGGCCTATGACCATTGTTCAATGGTGGATGGCCGAGGTGGCGGGGGGGGGGGGGGGGGGTACGTTAAGATTTGATTATTTATCTTATAGTTCATCCAACCTGCATTACTTTATTGTGGTTTATTTGTAAAACTGGTATGATGATTATAAATAATTGTTTTATGTTAAGGATTCCGAAGAGTTGGATGTAATTGATATGCTGGCTTAAAATAATAATTAGGTCCACTTTACAAACTTTCCATTTTTCTATTATTTCACATGCGATTAGACTACACTGCATCAGAATGCTACGCTGCTTTGATGTCGATTGATCAGATATTTTTTGTGCCATACAATATTGTATTTTTCAATACGATCAATATACTTCTTTGAGTTCATTCACTCCATGTGTTACGGTTACGGGGCCCAGATGGCACCTTCGCCGAAAGAAACCCAGATGCACTATTTTCCAAATGCGTAGACATTTCAATCCATATGCTCTTACGTGGTACACTCGTAATTCACTAGTCCATCTGTATTTACTTTAATCAAGAAACAGTTTGCTCTTGGTGTGAGGGAATAGAAGCTAAAGATGAAGATGGGTCCAAAATGGTCTAGATTAACGGTGAGTGTGTTAATATATTTATTCTTGTGCATTAATAAATAAAGAGGACTTTTAGAGTAGTCTTTGCAATGCAGAGGCAAGACTTTAATAAACGGGACTAATTACCTATTGGGGACTCCATGTTGGTATCCTAAATCTAAAACATTAGCCGCATGAGGTAATGAGAATATTAACGAAACTACCATAGATTCTTCGTTACATATGGTATAAGGTACTTGGTATATCAAAGAACCTACCATAGATCTGCCGACAAGAAAAGATCGAATAAACAGCAGATGGGGTAGGGTGAGGATGTAGTAGGTTTGGGTGGTGTTTTATTTTGGGGGTCAACTTGCTATAAATTATGTAAGTTTTTTTTTAAAATCAAACTATTCTTATTCTCTTTATGACCAAATTGCAAAAAAAGATTAGCAAGGACTTTGATTTCGATTTCAAAATTACTTCCCTATATCCATTTTCATGAAATTATTTTATTCTAGGGTCAGCTGTTATATGGAGTAATTATCCTAGGGGTATAGCTTCGGGGCCAAGTAGTTGTCCGCGTGACAATACAGGACTGGTGATATTATTTGTTTGATAATCTTGTTGCAGTTATACTTTTGTAATTTCTAGTAGCATAGATTTTTTTTTTAATAGTGATGGGTCCCCTGGAACGTTATCCGTCCCGATAGCCTCCCAATCCACCCACCCCCTTCCCAAAATGAACATGTCGTCCACATCTACACCTCAAGAATTAAAGTGTATGAAGTATTAATAATGTCCTTTGATAACTGTGTTTGCTTCTCATGCAAACCTTAGGTAACAGCTGGGGTATAACTCTATGATAAAAGTAATAATACTGATAATGATAATAATAGTAATAATAATAATGATAATAATAATAATAATAATAATAATGATAATAATAATAATAATGATAATGATAATAAAATACTACTACTACTACTACTACTACTACTACTACTACTACTGCTACTACTACATCTACTACTACTACTACATCATATAACTCTATGCTAGTTGAAAGCTGCACAAATACAAGACAGCTTTTTAGAGTTGCTAATGTTCTGTTAAATAGAAATAAGCAATCTCCCCTTCCTACTTCTGTAAATCTTGCGGATTGTTTTAACAACTTCTTTGTGGACAAAATTCAGAATGTTAGATCAGCTCTTCCTAATATCGGAGGGTTTGAAATTCCTGTCATCACAGAAAAGACACTAGATACACTATCCCCAACAACAGCTGATGAGATAGAGTCAATCATAATGAGTTCACCTTCTAAATTCAGTGAACTTGACCCCATACCAACATCACTTTTGAAACAATGTCTTCATGCTATTGTACCATCAATTGTAACTATAATAAATACAAGTCTTGGTTCTGGAATAGTCCCTGACAGTATGAAGGTTGCAGCAGTGCGCCCCACTCTGAAAAAATCTAATCTGGACAGTGATTGTCTCCAGAACTATAGACCTATTTCAAATTTGTCATATCTGTCCAAACTTGCAGAACGAGTGGCATTCACACGTCTTCGCACATATCTCATTGAAAACAATTTGAGTGATAATTTTCAGTCTGCTTACCGCCCGCACCATAGTGTGGAAACACTGCTTACTAATCTTGTGGACGCTATCTTCTCTGAAATGGATAAAGGTAATATCACACTTCTTGTGCTACTTGATATGTCCAGTGCTTTTGACACTATAGACCACACAATACTTGTGAAGAGATTACACTCTCTTGGGGTTACAGGCACTGCGTTGCAGTGGTATTCATCATACATTGATAAAAGAACCCAGTACGTTTCTGTAAATAATTCTAAATCTGACAAAACTCATCTCTCCTATGGTGTACCACAAGGTTCTGTTGGTGGTCCGGTATTGTTCTCTATCTACCTTCAGTCGATCGGTACAATAATACGACAGCATAATGTAAGATATCATTGTTATGCTGATGACATTCAGCTGTTCATTTCTGTACGTCCTTCCTCAGACGCAATCACTGATGCTATGAGAACTGCAGAATAATAATAATAATAATAATTATAACATTTATATAGCGCTTTATACTGGTGTTTCTAAGCGCACAGTATTCTTGCTATTAATAGAGTAACCTGAATTATTATTCAATCAAATTGAATTAATATTCATATTTGAGGGAAAAAAAAAAAAAAAAAAAAAAAAAAAGGAAAATGATGTGCACCTCCATAAGTGTAGACCAACCCACAGCTGAGTGGAGAAAACTAAGCATTAAAAAGATGGGTTTTGAGTAAAGTCTTAAATTGTTCAAGGGAGTTGGCATTGTGGATATATGAGGGTAATCGATTCCAAAGGCATGGGGCAATTACAGAAAAGGCTCGATCACCATAATTGGTATTAGTTCGGGGTCCGCGGGTAAGCTGCAAGGTTGTTGAAGAACGAAGAGGTCGGAGAGAACTAGAGGAGCGAAGGGAGATGAGATCAGAAAGATATACAGGAGACAGGCCATTAATAATCTTATAGGTTATTAGAAGAATTTTGAAAATGATGCGCTGGCGTATTGGAAGCCAGTGCAATGAGCGAAGAATTGGTGTTATATGTTCACATTTTTTTGACAGGGTAACAAGCCTTGCAGCAGTATTCTGAATTCTTTGTAGTGGACGAAGATGGGATTGTGGGATTCCGGAAAAGGTAGAGTTGCAGTAATCAAGATGAGCAGATACAAAGGCATGGGTTAGTTTAGCAGCTGTGGGTTGGTCGGGTAGCTTCCTAATTTTTCCTATCTTGTGAATACCAAATGAAGCAGACCTGCAGACATTTTTGATGTGTTGTTGGAAAGTGAGATTCCTATCCACTGTGACCCCAAGGTCCCGTACCCAATCATTACACTTTAGAGTGCTGGTGTTTCTGTTATCTGAACCGAATAACATTGGAAATGATTCTGTTTTTCTGTGTTTTGAGAACAAGTGGATCATTTCTGATTTCGTTTCATTAAGACAAAGCTTATTATCATGCGACCAGGCTTTTATGTCCTGAAGACATCTGCTGAGCTTCAGTGCAGCATCATCCTTCCCAGTAGGCTTGAGAATGATGTAAATTTGTGTGTCATCTGCATACATTGCGTGGCGAATGTCCTGGTGAAAGTCAATACATCTTGACAGAGGGCTTGTGTACATTATGAAGAGGAGAGGGCCGACTACCGAACCTTGCGGAACGCCGCAGACCAATGGGAAAGGTGCCGATGTGGTGCCATCGATGATGACTTGTTGTCTTCGATTGTGTAGGTACGACCGGATCCAATCAAGAACAGTCCCAGAAATACCAAAGTCATTTTCCAGACGACGCAGCAACAATCCATGATCGATGGTATCGAAGGCAGCTGTGTAGTCAAGGAGAATAAGCACCGCCTCCTCGCCCCTGTCAATGGCCAGGAGAATATCGTTGAAGACTTTCACCAGGGCAGTCTCAGTGGAATGGTGATTCCGATAAGCCGACTGATGAACTGGAAGCATGCCGAAACCTTCAAGGTGATCCTTCAGCTGCGAAGTCACAACCTTTTCTAAAACCTTGCCAATGAAAGGCAGATTAGCAATGGGCCTGTAGTTGACAAGATTATTGTGATCAAGGCTCGGCTTTTTTAGAAGAGGAAGTAGAAGTGATGTTTTCATACCATCAGGGACACAACCAGATGACAAGGATAAATTGATAAACCTTGTGATGGTCGGAATTAGTTCGTCGAGACAGTCCTTTAGAAGCCATGTAGGAATCGGGTCAGAGTTGCAGTGTTTTGATGGCAGAGAACGGATGAGCTTCTGGATGTCTGAATCGTTGACGTGACAGAAGTCTGAGAAGCTATGTTGAGATGGAGTCGGAGAAGATGCAGTTGCTGGATCTGAAACTGATGAATTGAAGGAAGATATCACAGTTGATACCTTTTCGCTGAAGAATTCGGCAAACTGATTGGCGAGGTTCTGAGCCGAAGAGTGGTCTGGTAGGCTAGTAGACTGATCTGGCGATGAAAGTGACCGAACAATGCTGAATAGCTGTTTAGTGTCCGACTCTGCAATGAGGTTTCTGAAATACGAAGACTTGGCATTAACTATACACTCATAGTAGGACTCACATTCTCTGCGATACTGTTCCCTATCAGCACAAAGTCCAGACTTGATCATGCGGCGTTCCGCCCGTCGCCTAATTCGCCTCTTTGCTTCCGAGATGTCATCGGTGAACCAAGGTGATTTTGGTCTAATCGTGACAGTTTTAACTTGAAGGGGGGCATGTCTATCAATCAGAGACCTTAGGCAGGTGTTATAATGATCAAAGGCCTCAGAAGGACATGTCAGTTCGGAAGGTGGGCGAAACATGGCCCTAATGTCATTCTGGAATGTGTCCAAGACGATGCTGCGGAATTTTCTGGTGGAAACTCTCTTCTTGGGGTTTCGCAGGGAAGGAAGCTTGTAGCAACAATAGCAGAATGATCAGAGGGCAGTGAAGACAAAACATTAACATTAACTACATCTTTGGAGTCCCTAGTAAATAAAAGATCGAGAGTATGAATGCAGAAGCCTGCATTCATGACATGAAAGGCTGGATGGATTCCAATGGTCTCAAAATAAATGAAAATAAAACTGAGTTTATTATACTGGGCTCTAAGAATTCTTTACTGAGAGCTGATCATGATCATTTGGTTTTGCATGTAGGTGGCAAAGTCATAAAGCCAGCCTCAAAGGTACGAAATCTAGGTGTAATATTTGATAATAATATGTCATTTACTGAGCATGTATCCAGCATATCAAAATCTGTGAGATATCAACTGCGGAACCTTGGGTTTATACGAAAATGTTTGACTCCTCGAGCATGTGAACAATTGCTCCATGCATTAATTTCATCTCGCTTAGATTTTTGTAATTCTATTCTTTTTGGACTCACCAAACGGCAACTAGACAGATTGCAATCCCTCCAAAATTCTAGTGCAAGACTCCTTACTTTCACACCAAGAATGTCCTCTATTACACCTGTATTACGTTCTCTTCACTGGCTACCTGTCCGGAAAAGAGTCCACTTTAAACTTATGTTACTTGTCTATCGGGCCCTCCATGGAATTTCGCCACAATACATTAAAGACACACTACACCCCTACAATCCAACTCGTACCCTAAGATCTGGGAGAGATAATTTGCTGCAAATTCCCCGTACCTGTCATTCATGGGGGGACAATGCTTTTTCGCATGCAGCAGCCAAATAATGGAATAAGCTTCCTTCGTCACTTCGCTGTATCTCAACATATTCCACCTTTAAAGATCGTCTTAAAACTTACCTTTTTCATCTGTAATCCTGTTTTCCTTAAGTAGTGCAAATTTATTTTACTAAAATCAAAATTAAAATCTTACGTGTATACACATTTTAACTTATTTTGTTATCACCCTTTAGTCTCATTGGCTACCCGTGTGGGGCCTGGTGGCCTCAGGTGCTGGAGCTCCTGTGAGTTGTGTGCTGACTGGGCTTGTCCCTTGAATTGTCAGTGAACGGAGCAGCTAGAGGGCACCGGGCCTCACCAGGTGGAGCTGAGAGTCGCAGTGGGTGATGCAAATGTGAATTTGTTTTAAGTTCTTAGTACTAAAAATACAATTATAACATGAATTTGTAGTATACCTGGATTAAAGAGAACTGTTGCTGGGCTAGCGCCATGAGCGTCCTTGGACGGTGTGTGCGCTCTATAAGTTTTCACCATTATTATTATTATTATTATTACTACTACTACTACTACTACTACTACTAATAATAATAATAACATATAAGATTGGTAAGGCGTCAAGTCCACTGGAAATCAAATGCTCAAGGTGCACTAAGTGCAAAATACGAAATTAAAAAAATGCAACACACATACAAACTCACGTACAAAATGAGTGGATAGAACACGAAAAAGGAAAGAAGCAGTTAAGTATATTCAATTCAATTCAATTAAATTCAATAATGGTTTTTATTTAAAAAAAAAAACAAAAACAAAAACAAAAACAAAACAATACCTTGCAGCCAAAGGCTGAATTGTGCATGTTTTACTTTGTTGTGAATACATAATAATACATAATACATTTTGCAAGTACAGTTATACATTTTGCAAGTATTTCACATTAAAAATACAAACCATTATAGCATTAAAATATCAATTTTGATGGCATTTACATGATTAGACCCTAAAACTTGTAGAGAATATTATTAGCATTTAAGAATTGTCTGTACAGGTTAAAAATATTAATTAATAAAAGGAAAGTAAGAATTGTATATAAATTATTAATTATAAAGCTTAAATGAGTAATTTGTAATTCATTATCCAGTTAACAATGCACGGTCTTACATCGAAATCCAAGAGTTTTTTTGCTAGGATGTTGTGGTAGATTCTATCAAACGCTTTTGAGAAATCGGTCGTTAAGATTGTAGATGTAACCTTCAGTTTTTCCGCTGTTCTCCAGAACCTGATGGATTCCACCAATAAGGTAATGGGCCAAATTAAATAGATATGTTTTTAGATTAATTTTGCACACTTCAAGTGATCTGCTATTTTACATCTCTCCAGGAAGAGCATTCAACAACGAAGGCCCAGCATCAGCAAATGCTCTCTCTCCCCCACTTGAGAAGATAGGACAGGACTGTGATTTAATTTGATAATACTTTGTATTAAGCAAGCTTAGAAAGAATAAGTAATGCAGAGTTTTAAGAACGTAACGTTATAGATGGAATATGATTTATTGAACTAATATTGTACTGAGGAGCGGAGTCATGTACACATACTGCATATATGTAAACATCGTGAAAATATCACCCTGCTGTTGTCAATGTTGAATTTTGATTACGTATTGGATCAGTGATTTATATTGTCAGGTTATATTGCAGCAGATGTCGGTTATTTTGATTGACAATGTTTGCTCTCACTGTTTGATGACATAGATTTTCTGCCATGCTGGAGTAACATATCATGGGATTTTTTTTTAGTATTACTGAATTGCAGAAACCTGATTGGAAGCTACGAAAAAAAATTAGAGTTTCTCCTGATTATTAAACGATGATCACATATAATCAGAGACTCTATCCATGCCCAGTGATCTTCGTATGGGATTACACTACACGGCCTATCAACTATTCATGTTCCATGTTTTCTGCTTGTTACTTCATGTGATTCATATATGATCACTAACCAATTCACGTTTCAGGTCTTGTTCCTAAGCTTTATGATTGCAGAGGCTGTTCTCGTGTATGTCTTCCAAAACTACGTGTCGCTGCTAACGTCGTGTAAAGCACCCTCTCATACACAGATTCGAGATTCATTAAACATGCCAAATTACTTGAATGAAGAGCCATATCATAAGTCGGAAATATCTAACAATAGCGACAAAGATCAGACTGGTAGGTCTTCACAAGGAGCTGCTCGGCCTCTAGATGAACCAGAGCCGCATTACATTGTGACCTATCAGCGCGACATACCCTCGAATTACACCGATTTGTTTTCAACAGACAGTGAAGGGAACTGTCGGGCAAGCTCCTGTAAGTGGCCCAAGATGCCGGGTGCGACTAGGGAACTAGTGGAGTCGGCTCCAGAGGTAAGCATAGTATCTTCATCTGCAGAAAGTCAATATGGCATTATTGTGCAAAAAGGAGGTATTCAACTGAATTCCTCTTACCATGCAGGGATAAACCACTCCCACCTCCCTGCTTTGGCATGTCTTTTGGAAACATGGTAAAGGAAAGCAAGTGTAATATTGGACTAAAGACGTGATATCTAAGTACTGTAAGGAATGGTCTTACAGAAATATCGTCTTTCAAACTGGTTGCAGATCATGTCTTCATGTTTATATATTTACAGTCATATCGCTGCTAGAGACAACATAAATAACCATGCCTTCATGCTTATTTATGTTTTCTCTAGCAGTGATATGACTGTAAATATATTTTTTGGAACAAATATCGTACTTCCCTTTACAATTGGTCAGGTACTTTGCAAGTTGCAATAGATGCACATGTGTGAGATCACCGATCAATAAGCTTTCCCAAATCAAATTTGTTATTGATTTGATGCACCATTGCAAAAGAAAATCCTCCAACATGTATGCTGCTGTCAAGACTTCGCTCACGTTGACTACTGTGTTCATGTCCAATTTTCACAGCTTTTTGAGAAGATCCCGCTACACTTCCTCGACAACTTCAAGAACCCATGCTGGGTGAGGGGAGACAATGAACTAAATTGTCTTCCATATTTCTACGTCATCGGAGCATACAAGTGTGGGACATACGACATCTGGCAGAAGATTACAGCCCATCCTGACGTCATCACTGATACCCCCAAAGAACCTCATTGGTGGGGACTAAGGAGATTTGGTGACACCTTCATACCATGTCATAAGAAGCAAAGTAAGGAATTTCATTTGCATTGGTCACATCTCCATAATACAAAGAGTTTGGTCAACTAAAAAGCCATTTCATCATGCGAATATTTGGGATAATCTTTTCTTTTATCTCCCCCCCCCCCCTTCTCTCTCTCTCTCTTAACATTCCTAGAAGAAAAGAAAGATATAAAACGTAGTTCGACATTAATGACATTACGACTTTATTGTGGAACATAAATACATTGATTTCCATTTTATTTATCATTTCTGGAGAAAAACAAAATCGATCAGATATTAGTGGAAAACGTTATATGCCTTTGATTATGTACTAAGCCTAGCCGATGACTGTGTACAAAAAATATATAGTCTTTATTTACAAATTTGCCGTCATGATTTTATTCGAAAGCCTATACCATGTATGCTGTGAGCTTTCGGCCTTCCCTACCTTCTTCAGGTTCTGAAGATAATAATACAAACATATTATAGTATATACTTCAATATACACACATACAAGTGTGTGTTTTTATATTCCATTTGATAACAAAATATACATTTGCATCGATCCTCACACTATATTTTATATATATGCATATATAAGCCTAAGGTAAGAATAGTGCTGTTTTAGAAAATCTACACGTCCTACTATCTGGATCATTCAAACATGGTTTATTCATATTTTTTTTTCAATCTTTCTATTTTTGTCATCATACAGTACTTCAAGCACGCAATCTCACAGGTGGTCGCGACGACAGTTCGCTAGAATGGTACCTTAATTTTTACAAGTCATTGGTTTTGCCAGAAATAATAAATAGCAGTTACATTACCAAAGAAGGGATTCAGTACCATCCAAAGGTTTTCGGTGAGTTATTATTATAATATCTCATCTTAATTAACCTAGTTCCAGTTTAAAAACACACAAAATGTGATTTTGTGACTCGAGTAAAAAAGAAGTTCAATGAAACGATTGTGGAGCTGGAGCTGCGAAAGTGTGAATCCCACAAAAGTGGGAATACGTCGTAAATTATGCATAATTGCGCACTATAGACTTATGTAACAGGGGGTTTGGAATATTCTTGTGCTGGTAATTTAAAATAACGGAGAATTAAGATCTACCAGGTGTTCGTGAATAGATGCAGGGGGCAGTGACCTCGGACACCTCATCGATAATTTTGGTCCTGTGTCCTGATCCCGATTTTAATAGAAAATGGGGAATTTAAAAGAAAGAAAATTAATTATTGTTATAGGTGGAAACAGAAAATACTTTGGATAGGAGGAAATGGTGAGTATATGTGTGTGTGTGGGGGGGGGGGGGGCATCCCCATACAAACTTGGTGCTGTAAAAAGCACTGAACAGTTTGCTTTCAAGTATTCCAATCTACTAGCGCCTCTTTATAAAATGATGGGCGAGTGTGTACAATGGTTTAGCGTGGGTCCAGACATTGAGAGGTGGATCTTACTCGATAGATGAAATACGAATTAACAAGGCTAGATATTTTATGGAATGGTATGGGAGGGGATCTTATCATCCCCATTTCATTTTCCCTTTCCTCCCCTCCTTTTTTTTCTCTCTCACTTTCTCTCGCTCATTATTTTGTCTTGTTTTGCCATTCGATAACTCCATGTAGTATAAAACAGGGAATAGAGTACCGAAATGCTGACGTCATATTCGCTGGTCGTCCAGGATACTGGTTCCAAACAACAGAGCCCGTACATAAGGTCTACCGCGAAATCATTCAAGCAACGGGCCGGAGCAGGGCAATTTCAGGGTTTAGCGCTGGTGTGATCACAACGCCATTGTTTAGCACAAAATTGTTTGGAACCAGCAAACTTGACAACTTGGCCGGTATGACGTCTAGTCTGCAAGCACAGACCCTAATTTGACACTTTATCAGAAAATCATTGTGTCTTGAGAGGAGCCTAATCCAGCTACCTACTGGTCGTGTCAATCAGGAGCAGCTACAGTACATGGCCTATGGTAGTCTTACAGCGCAGACTCTCTTGTACGACTGACCAGGGTTTGTGCCTGCAAACTATATGACGTCACCCTTCGGTACTCTATAGTATATTTTCAAGTATCCCAAAAGCATCCCATGTGTATTGGGGGGGGGGGGGGGTATCTCCTCGCATATGAACGGTGTCTTGCAAAGCAAGGAATAGTAGGCCTATGTTTTCAAGTATCACGACAGTGACCCTTCAGAATTGTGTGTAAATGTGTGTGTGTTTATGGGGAGGCATAGGCGTACGAGGTTGGGTGCGCAACCCCTCCCCCCCCCCCGATAATTTTTTTAAAAATTACCAATATTTGCGCAACCCCAACCTCATATTCGTATCCACGACTTCCTCCCCCAAATCCATTCACGGACAACCGGAAGAATGATCCACTCTTCTATAATCTAAATTGTCAACACCAGAATATTCCAAACTCCTGTAACACGAGTTTAGTGTGGAAGTGCGCGAGTGTCTTCATCAGCTCTTTTTTCCGTCTGTCTTCCCTTTCTTTTCTTTTTTTCTTCTTCTTCTTCTTTCTTTCTTTCTTTTCTTTTCTCTTTTTCTTCTTCTTTTTCTTCCTTGGGTACAACTGCCTCCTTCAGTTCTGAAGATTATTGCAGTCTTTTCTATGTTACCACTACCAGATGTGTATTACTGGCACACTAAACACCGGGTGGACACCCTATTCTTTGCGATGAGAAGTGTAGCGAATTAACGTGCATAGGGTGTGAATCTTTTACACACGGGGCCTCCAGTTAACGTTCTGTCCGAGGAACGGAGTGTTTACCCTCGAACCCGAGCCTGCATTCTGGAACAGAAGGGAGGGGTACACTTACACACAGCGCAGCGACAATCTTTTTTGTCAGCTCAGCGCGGGACTCGAACCCACACTTTTATTGACGAAAGTCATATTCAGAGCCTGACGACGATCCGATTGCGCCACACCGCTTCACTTTAAAAATAGAAATATGGGCATTTATTTATAACGTATTCCGGTGATTTACACTTTCAACAGGATTCACAAATTTGCAGCTCCACAAACATGACAAAAGAAAGATATTTATTTGTTAATCAATTTTTGAACAGGCCGTCTGTCTGCATGGTTTCAATGGTAAAAAGGAAACAAAAGGATGAATACAAGATCCTATGAACGACATCCAATTATAAAAAGACGAAAAATATCAAATTGTTGAATAAATATTTTCCTCTATCAAGAGGTTCACCCTTTGTTTCTTTGGGCATGTTGAGAAATATATGACTAGACAAGGACACACAGTAATCTGGCAATTGGTAGTTTTGTTTTTCTTTTTATCAAATTTCAGGTGATGGCTCCGTAACAACTATGTCCGCTCTAGGACTAGACTGGATTAAAAATTACCCTTACGCCGGAGAACCCCCATACACCAACATTAATCTCTTTCGAGCCCTACAACCCAACGCAAAGTTTATCCTCATGATACGCAACCCAACTAAGAGGTAGACCAAATTCTAGTATTCTAGTACCCATAGGGTAAGGGTTAGGATTAGTGTTTGGGCTCAGTTTAACTTCTTTTCTTTTTTTCGTAAATGGAAATCAAAACATATGGGATCTTTTTCTTTTCATCAGTATAATTTATTGATAACCTTTTAATACAAGCAACAAACGGCGTCCCTCTCCCCAATCCTCGCTTAAATAACTGCCATCCTTGTAACCAACGACACACGAACAACATAAACGAATATTTGCCGGGGGTTACTTCCCGGGGGTTGTTCCCGAGGAGCATTTGATGAGTTAGTTGTTCTAGGGCCTAGAATCTAGAGGCTAGATTTTCTACACTGCAAAAACCAGGGTGTTAATTCAACACCATATCGGTATCTATATTGGGCTACACCAGCTAAGTGTTAAGACAACACCAGTTTCGAATCAAACTGGATATGTTTTAACACTAACGGTGTTGTTTTAAAACACTTATCTGGTGTAGCCAAATCGGTTTTATCAAACTGGTGTTGTTTTAGCACTTTTCTGGTGTAGCCCAATATTGATACCAAGATGGTGTTGAATGAACAGTTTTTGCAGTGTAGGGGCGTTATTTCAATTGTTGTTGTCCAGGCACGATCCATGACACCCCTCCCCCCGAAAAAAGGGGTTTTCATTTACATGTATATGTGTTTTATTGATATCATAATTATCACTAGAAGAGAGATACAATTAAAGAATTGGTGATAGAATATATTTTCGAATTTAAAACCATTAATGTTATGCCACTCACGAAATCCCTCACACTGATGACTTTAAAAACAATCACTATTTCAAACATTATAACCTTGTCTATAACCTATAAATATAATTTAATCAATTTGTTAAAATGAAACCTCTCCATTACGAGTACATCTGAATTTTCTATCTCTCTCGTTTCATAGAGCAGATTCGTTCTTCTGGTACACGAATGATTATTCTCTCTCTCTCCTTTCATAGAGCAGATTCGTTCTTCTGCATGGTACACGAATGATTATTCTATCTATCTCCCTTCGTAGAGCAGATTCGTGCTTCTGGTACACGAATGATTATTCTATCTATCTCCCTTTATAGAACAGATTCGTTCTTCTGGTACACGAATGATTATTCTCTCTCTCTCCCTTCATAGAGCAGATTCGTTCTTCTGGTACACGAATGATTATTCTATCTATCTCCCTTCATAGAGCAGATTCATTCTTCTGGTACACGAATGATTATTCTATCTCTCTTCCTTCATAGAGCAGATTCGTTCTTCTGGTACACGAATGATTATTCTATCTCTCTCTCCCTTCATAGAGCAGATTCGATCTTCTGGAACACAAATGATTATTCTATCTCTCTCCCTTTATAGAGCAGATTCGTTCTTCTGGTACACGAATGATTATTCTACCTCTCTCCCTTCATAGAGCAGATTCGTTCTTCTGGTACACGAATGATTATTCTATCTCTCTCCCTTCATAGAGCAGATTCGATCTTCTAGAACAAATGATTATTCTATCTCTCTCCCTTTATAGAGCAGATTCGTTCTTCTGGTACACGAATGATTATAACCAGCCCAATCCCACTGGTACAAACCATGCAGACAGGTGGCATAAACAGGCTACAGACTTCATCCAGTGCTTCCAGAAATGCATCGAGCAACACAGTCTCAGATACTGTGCATATGCTGCAGATTGCGTGAGTTTTCTGGTGGATTTGAAAAAAAAAATCTTTGTGATTTGATTCAGATCCTCAAAGTATATTATTAGACCTTTCCTTTTTACATGCAGTCCCAAATGGCTAGCGAAAATGAACTTAATGGACGAAGAGGTGTTCCAAAGTGAAAATCTTGGTATCTTTTGTTAAGAAGAAAGGTGTTCATAAGTATAATAATAAGGCAGTTGCGTTGATACGTTATCCCATCTAATGGTGAAATAAGGTGGTAAAAAGGGGCTAAGAAGAAGAGTGAGAGAGAGAGAGGGAGAAAGGGTGGGGGGGGGGGGCAATGTGAAAATAATATAATACGATCTTCTCCTACACCCTATATATCCTCACTCGATTGTTTTCTTCTCTCCGACTTCATCCACCTCTAAGACGGTACTCCCTTATTAGTACCCGTCAATAAGGCCCCCCCCCAAAAAAAAATTGTTTGGTTGTCCTCCAGTGACATTTTTTAAAAGAGGGCCGGTCGGATTTTTTAATTTTTTTAACACTGAGAAAATAAAGGAGGCAAAGCAAGTTTCAATATAAACGTTTTTACATGGTATGTACATTTATTAATGATCACCCAGAAACATAAAAGAGTTGTTTAGTACCTAGCATCCCAAGCGCTAGTCTACATCTAGACACTTCTAATTGTTTTGTTTGTAAGTTCAAGCAATTCGAAACAAATTTTTCAGTTTGTTTACAATCTACAACGAGCTAAACGAATCAATTTTTAATACGCGTCTCTGGAACAATCTCCCATCATTTCTAAGAAACAGTGCTTCACTAGACATCTTCAAAAAACACCTGAAAACTTACTTGTACAACTCTGTTAAATAGACTAATTGACAAGCGCCTTGTATCCTATGGAAAAGGCGCTATATAAATCCAAGTATTATTATTATTATTATTACATGGACATTATTGGGGCTGAGATAGTGTTTTGAGTGAGTACATCGGTGGACAGATTGTTTTCGCACACGAAACAATATACAAACGTCTATGATCTAGACTAGACCACGGAAGTATTTTCATGGGCTGATTGCAAACACAGAACTTGAACACGTGTGATTGCAAACTTCTATGTTGGAAAAAATATATTTGCTGTTAAAAATATTAGTATAATTTTTCAAAATTATTAAAAATTACAAAATATATATTTCTAAAATATAATCATGCCGTGAAAATATTCTTGTACTAAAATATCGTACATACATTAACTCTTGATTCCTGCGCTGCAAAACGGACACATGACGTGTACTCGATCGTTCGTGAGATGGGTAAACGTTTCACGAGGAGCCGTGTTGGTGATTTCATTATCTTGCTTGCTGCTCTCAACCAATCCAGAGTGCGTATTTTCTGTAGCTTGATATTTTAAAGCGATGATTTTTTTCGATAAAACTATTCATGAAACGCTCCCAACGCAAGGCGATGTGACGGCTGCTAGAACGTACCAGCTAGCTCCGCTGATTTCTACTTTGCTAGCAGCTTTGCCACGTTAAGTTTCGCCGTGGTTGCTGGGCTTTGTTCGCTTTTCCATGTAAGTTTTGCCGTGGTTGGGTTTTGAAAAAAAAAAAAAAAAAAAAATTAAATGGGTCGGCCCCATTTCAGAGGGTCGGTCGGTCGAGGACAACCAAACAGTTTTTTTTTTGTTGGCCTAATTGCTGATCACAGGATACGCCACTGTTATTTTCAATTCAATTTAATGATATAATTAGTGCTTGTAACCATAGTAATACTTTTTATTTTCATTTTTTTCCATCCAGCCGTTTGACCTAATCCCTGATCTTCAAGCGAGCATTTACCATGTGTACATTCGTGATTGGATGAAAGCCTTCACACGTGATCATTTAAAAATAATCAGATTGGAGGATTGGCAAGCAGATTCCGTCAAAGTTTATAGAGATATCATCAAGTTTTTAGATTTGAGTGAGTATGACTGAATATTTTTACCTGCTATAAATGGTTATAGTCTATGCATAAGCAAACCACTCGTTTCATGCACTATAGTTCTTGTGGAGAAAATAGCGACGTTTTAATCTATTAATAAAACAGGTGGTTATTAGTGCTCACTTGCCAACCGGTTACAACAATAAATTAACCTACTATATTTCCCTGATCTGACTATGTACACCTGTAGGCCTATTTCAAAGAATATTTTACTCAATAAGTAGTGAGTAATAAATATCTAGGCATATAGGTTTATTGAGAATCATTATTGGCAATCAGAGCCAATGGCGGATCTGGGATTTTTAAAAAGTGAGGAAGGAGCACACCTGTAACCCTTCTACATCCTCCATGAAGTTCATGGGAGCTTCGATCAATCTTATCACTAGTTAATCGAAAGACGCGTCTTATGTTATGTTACATTTTTGTAGCTGTGCACCAACATATTTCGTTTCTTCTTCGCATAATCATTAGGAGAACTGAGTGCGGACGAGGAGAACGCAATTCTGAAGAGACCTCCTAAAAATATAAACAAACTCATGCATGAAGAGACAAGGCCAGAAACGTGGAAGGCTCTCAACGATTTCTTTCGACCGTTTAACCTCGAACTTGCCAAACTCATGGGAGACAAGAAATTTAATTATCCTGATTACAATGGTAACAATGACAACAGTCCTTGAAATTCTCCTTAGTAGTGAAGGAGCATGGCTAATACTATCACTGATTGTGAACAAATTGCTTTCAATTTTCATCGTGTGGTATAAAACGTGATATGTGGAAATCATCTCAGAACGACATAATAATTTTTGAAAATAATTCTTGAAAACAGTCTCCTTTTTTAATGGTGTTACTGTGTAATAAAATTCCAATTACAACCACTTTCTTGAGATGAGAACAACACATTCTTGAAATATTTGTTAATTAAGTTTAATTCCCTTTTTTTTTTTAAATTCCCATTTCTAGGTTATTTCAAGTATGATTAAATCAATTAACCACGACATTCTTTTAGAAGTCATTAATTACTAGAAAAATGTTGGTGTCGCACTGACTAATTCAGGTCAGTTCAGTTTGGTTTTATTTCTGCATTTTCCAACAGTACAAATCAAACATTACATAAAATCATACATTGTTTATTTTCACGTCGATATTACAACATAAACAGAAATAGTGAAATTTCAATGTGAAATAATTAATTTAGTTGCAAACATAATAGCTTTAAATACTTTATACACAAAACAAATGTTACAGTAAAAACTTAATTGAGGTAATGTAATAGAATAGAATAGAACAGAAACAGGGTAGATAAAAAAAAAAAAGTAATTCAATAAAATGCAGCAGACATCGCATAGTAAGCATAAACTTGAAATAATGGCGGTCTGAAAGCGGGTGGGAGGGTATTAAAGGAAGGGATCTGTAAATTGAAACGGATCGCAAACCATTGATCCTTTGTGGTATTTTATTGGTTTTAATAAACGTATATTCGAGTTGTGTATTTATCCAATTTTATATTTATAACTATAGTTTTAACGTATTCTTTCTTTTGTATAATTGTTTTGTTATCCGTTGTAATATTTTACTGTTCTGAATTTGTTTTACATTGTATTTTAATTGTTTTATGTAATACAGGGTTCTCTTGTTACTAGTTTTCACCTATTCTTTTTTCTTGTGTGTGTGTATTGTTCTGTTATCCGTTGTAATATTTGCTGTTCTGAATTTGTTTTACATTGTATTTTAATTGTTTTATGTAATACAGGGTTCTCTTGTTACTAGTTTTCACCTATTCTTTTTTCTTGTGTGTGTGTATTGTTCTGTTATCCGTTGTAATATTTGCTGTTCTGAATTTGTTTTACATTGTATTTTAATTGTTTTATGTAATACAGGGTTCTCTTGTTACTAGTTTTCACCTATTCTTTTTTCTTGTGTGTGTGTATTGTTGTGTTATCCGTTGTAATATTTGCTGTTCTGAATTTGTTTTACATTGTATTTTAATTGTTTTATGTAATACAGGTCTCTCTTGTTACTAGTTTTCACCTATTCTTTTTTCTTGTGTGTGTGTATTGTTCTGTTATCCGTTGTAATATTTGCTGTTCTGAATTTGTTTTACATTGTATTTTAATTGTTTTATGTAATACAGGGTTCTCTTGTTACTAGTTTTCACCTATTCTTTTTTCTTGTGTGTGTGTATTGTTCTGTTATCCGTTGTAATATTTGCTGTTCTGAATTTGTTTTACATTGTATTTTAATTGTTTTATGTAATACAGGGTTCTCTTGTTACTAGTTTTCACCTATTCTTTTTTCTTGTGTGTGTGTATTGTTGTGTTATCCGTTGTAATATTTGCTGTTCTGAATTTGTTTTACATTGTATTTTAATTGTTTTATGTAATACAGGTCTCTCTTGTTACTAGTTTTCACCTATTCTTTTTTCTTGTGTGTGTGTATTGTTCTGTTATCCGTTGTAATATTTGCTGTTCTGAATTTGTTTTACATTGTTTTTTAATTGTTTTATGTAATACAGGTCTCTCTTGCAAAGCAGTTTTTATGTACTGAAGAGACTACCCTGTATAAAGAACACAGATTAAATGAATGAATGAATGAATTTGTTGATATAGGACTGTAGCCCTGTTTTAATAGACCGCGTCCGGACGGAGTCGGGACTGATGCCGGGTTAAAAAAGCGGGGCAGCAGGTGATAAAACCACGGGTGGTCCACCCCGGCGCGCCGTCTTAACAGACGTTCGCTGAAAACCTAACCGGGTAGGTTCCCATAGTAACGTATAGAACTGCATGACTTCCTGTCGCGCGCGAAGGAGATTCAAAACGCGGGGAATGTGATATTTCACGAGAATCGAGTTCGAGTCATTGCGCAATGTCGAGCTGTCCGGTCAGAAACTACCCCGAGAGCGGCTTAACAGAACGGCTGTCCGGAAGTAGCAGGGGTAGAGTCGTGATTTTACCCTCGTTGGACCTAGTCAAATTTTGGCAAAATTATACCGGGTAGATTCCGGTCAACACCTCAGTAGGAGCGGCTTAACAGGAAGGGGTAAAGAAATCTAACCCGGTATCACCCGGTCGAGGCGTTTTAAAAAGTGTCTGTTAAGACGGGGCTTGTGTCAGCGACTTGCGTCATCTTTAATGCGCCACGTAAGACTGACATTGAGTGAATGTAAAATGAACAGAGAAAATATTGGGTTGAATCAGTGCTGCCTGAAATACAACCCCAAATTTCTTGGATTTTGTTTGATTTTCCTGTAATTTTCAAAATGCCTCTTTGCGTGCTATTTGTTGCTGTTTTTCTTCTAGGAATTACCAAGGATGTTAAACGTCTTGCCAAATTTGAATATTAACTTTTTAGTCTATAAGTTTTGCGAGCGAGCGAGCAAAACTTACACTCAGTTCAGACAAAATGCGGGAGGGGGGGGGGCTGTAATTTTCTATATTTAAAAAGAAGGTTGAGTTCTGGGAAAGGTGAAAAATGGTTTCAGAGCTTGCTCATTCTTTTTTCAGTTTGGAAGAACATCACAATAGAAATGTCCCCTAAAAGGGGGTGCTCTTCAAATGCCCTCATTATCGAAATATGACGAGAAATAGCTGAAGTGTTCGGGCCGAACATTCGTGCCACCTGTGTGTGCAGTCCCATATACCCATCTCTGTGTGCATTGCTTGTGGGTTTTTTTTAGCAATATTGGGTCAATTTCTTATCATTTTGATGATACCAAAACCTCACATTAAACGCCAGTTTTTATGTAGCCATCATCAACCTTTCCCAATTGCTTTGAGACAGATTTCTTTCATAATGTAATCATAATTGACCAGACCTCAACTTTATCTTTAAACAAATATTAAAAATTAGATAATTTTCAATTTCATAAAAATTCCTGAATTTCCTGAAATCATTTGATTTCCCTAAAATTACCTGAAGAATACCAGAATTTCCTGAATTTCGGGAAATGTCCTTCAAAGTGGAAACTCTGACAACCGTTGAATGACTGGCGCAGTGAATTAGTTGCTTTCAGTGGCTTGACAGTGATAAGCGTAATTGATAAACGCAATAAAGACGACACCTCTTGTTAAGCCTAGTTCCTCAAGAAGACAAACCAACCTAAAATGTATCTTCATAAAACAGACAGATCTATATGACTCGTCTGCGTTAGACAATGCTACAATTCTTGCTTAACCCATTCAAATAACTCATCAATCACATACCTACCATTGTTATGTGCTCTGTGTTGCATAGAAATGATGTGTAGTTTTTAACCTGGCTTTGCATCCTACGCTCTCTGCGTAATTACAATATGATGCTCAGACGATCACTCATTCTGAATCGATGACATCAAGGCCACGGCGATATGATAACAAAGGATAACAATCGATATCGATCAATACAGTATTATAACGAATGGTGTCGTTATCATCCCTTCAGGATCAGTGAAGATGTTTATATAATAACTGATATTGATTCTAGGGTCATCTTCAGGGTGCATCTGGAGTCTTGCCAGACATGCTTTATGAGACCCTTTCATTTACATTTTTTTTTGTCCCACTTCTTGGATTTTTTATCACTCTCTTACCCAAATCTTCTTGCTCATTGTAATAGCCCATTTCTGTCATTACCAAAGATGCACTGTGCTTCATTAAACAATGCCTACTACAATATTAATAGTGATTTATTTTCAATGTAGTGTCCTCTGTTATTGAGTAATAATCTCTTTTGTAAGCTAGATATTATAGTTTTATTGAGAATGCAATCGATCCTCTTCATCCATACCCTCTTCTTTGACTGGAAAAAAAAAGGATTATAATATTTGTATTTTTTCTTTCTTTCTTTTTATAATTTTTATTGTATACGTAACTATGAACTTCGCTCTCTTTTCCGTCAATTTCTCACCTCCTTCTCCAGAATTATATGCAGATAATAATGAACTTTTGTGAGGCAAAGATGTGAAATAGTTTGAAGATTTCAGGGTGAGAAAGAGAGAGGAAGACGATAGGAGAAAACTTAAAATAAGAAAAAAGGAATAACCACGACAGAGAGATAACAGGAAATGAAGAGATATATAGGGTAACAAAATCAGACAGAAAGAAACTCGGGAAGGGTGGTAGAAAGGAAAATACTTCAGACTGGAGATAAGGAGAGAAAAAAGGCGGCAGGTGAAAGGTACAAAATGGATGCGATGAAATAGTAAATGACGATAACTGTAAAAGGAAATTGCAAGGAAAATGTACATCAGATGCCATGGTTACGGTTGAAGCAGGTGCAGATGTTTAAAAGATATAACGAAAAGTGGACAAATGCATTCAAATAACATTGAAAGATCAAGGGGAACGGGGCCCAAGACTACTGAAAAAAAAACACGTGAAAATTGCTTCTTAGGGGTAAAAATTGTTTTAATCCAGACCCCCCCCAAAAAAAAAACTAAGAGCATGATTCCCTAAATCATATTACCCCCCCCCCCCTTATAAAAATAAATGAAAGAAAAAAGGAGAGAAAAGAAAAGAAAAGAAAAAAATGAATAAGATTAGGAAGGGGGAATAAAAAAGGAAGAAGTGCGGGACCATGAACAGAATTCATTCCTAGGAAGTCATGTTCTGATATTTCGCCGTTCATACTTACCTTTCTAATATATTATAAACAATTCCCGAAGGCTTAAACATGTTAAAGACAGTCGTTTTAATTTGAATATTGAAGTTTAATGTTCGGAATTATGTTGGTTCTGAACTGAATGCTTCCTCTGCTGCAAAATTTATTTATCATTTAAAAAAATATATATATATCTCGAAAGTAAACCAACCTGGCTTTAAAAAAAAAGAAAGAAAAGGAAAAACAACCCTGCCGCAAAGAACACAGTGTCCAACAGCGTGTTCACAGTTTGAAACAAAGTGTGAAATCATCTTCACACTGTTAAATTTGAGCGTGTTAACATTGTGAATCACATCTTCACATTGTGAGCGAGAAAATTCGCACTGTGAAATTGAACATCACTATGTGAACACTTTGTGGTAAACCACACTGTGGAGGTGTCAATAGTGTGAAATTATCTCCACACTGTTAAATTCGAGCGTTTTAACATTGTGAATCACTTTTTCACAGAGTCGACTTTGTGAACACACTGTGGGACACTGTGTTCTTTCCGGCAAGGAAGGAGGGAAGAGCAGAGGAAGAACAGAAGCAGGATGAAGGGGAAGAAAATGAATAAGAATAAGGCAGAAAGAGAAGGGGAAGAAGAAGAAGAAGAAGAAGAAGAAGGAAAAGAAGAAGAAGAACAAGAACAAGAAACAGAAATAGAAGGAAAAGAAGAGAAGAAGAAGCACACAATATAAACATCTAGGAGGAAGAGAAGAAGATGAAGGAGAAGGAAACGATGGACACGAAGATGGTAGATATTAAGGATGGAAAAGTCAAAGAAATTGGTGATAAGATGAAGAAAGTAATAGAAACAAGGAAGACGAAAAATTATGGAGAAGATATCACAAACATTCCCCATATTTCATAAGAGCCTTTTCATTGCCCGCGTCAGGTTGCCTAGGTGATGTAGCCCTAGTTAATTCACCACCAGAAGACCAGGGCCTTTTTTCTGAGTGAATATACATGATATACCGGTATACCATTAGCAGTAGTGTACATGTAGGCCTGTATGAATAAGAAGATCTTAATTACATAGGTTTCCATCCAGCCAATTATCTGTAATTAGTGCCTGCATTGTTCATGTTGTTATGAAGGCGTTGTATTTATCATCTGTAATTAGTGCCTGCATTGTTCATGTTGTTATGAAGGCGTTGTATTTATCATCTGTAATTAGTGCCTGCATTGTTCATGTTGTTATGAAGGCGTTGTATTTATCAGATAAAATACTTTCATCTAAAAGCAATTATGCAGGGCCTATGGTGTAATACAGGGATGGGATTGATTCATTTGATGAGAGAAAAATGGTTAACAAACGAGGAGAAAAAGAGATGGATGGAGTAACAAAAACACCAACGTGAGAGGGAGAGTGGAAGGTGTGAAGAAATATGAAAGTGGGATATCTGGAACAGAGACAGTAAACACAAATGGGTAAAGGGATAAAACACAAGCTACAACAAACAAACATGACAAAATTATTTATACAGCTTGGAAAATTGCGAAGAATTATTCATTATCAAATGATTTAGTGTTCAATGTTCAATGTTCGATGCTCGATGTTCGATTTCAGTGTTATTTTCTATAAATGAGGGATTGAAATATGCCTTGCTTATATATATAACTCATACATACTACATCATTATGTGTAATTTCAGATCCTAAGCCTAACATACAATTATACTGTGAAAGGAAATAAAAACAATGATAACGTCGAATTAATTGCCCATGTGAAAGTAATAGCCTGAATACGTAGATATGATATAGAAGAAGAAGATACAGATCATGAAAGAAAACAAAAATTGGCTAGCATGAATTAAAAAGAAGAATCCAGACGTATGTTGATAATTAACAAAACTGAATAAGTCATCTGTTAATGTGAACATATCGATACACCTCATCGAAGGAATTATTACAGTGACAACATGCAAGACTAGGACTAAATAGCATTAAAAATGAAAATAAAATCAACTTACCTGCTTAATGATTACTTTCCACATAATTTGTCGAATTTGTCGAGGCAAATTCATTCCCAGCGGGAGAATGTCATCTTCCAATCCCGATTTAAACACAATAAAATGGCCAACAGCTCTCGACCATGCATGATATACAATGTTCAGTTATTTCTTTTCACCTTGACACTTTAACAGTCCAGTTAAAAGCTTTAAAAGCTATTCAAAATTTGACAAAATATTAATTCAGAAATAAGCAATTAAACGAACAAATGAAATTCTGAGATACTGACGAGCAGAGATACTTCTTTCTCTACTTGGACGCCGTACAGTCAAGTAAAGAGTGAATACAAGATTGGCTTATCGATATCAAGCAATGTCATGGTATCGACTGATTACGATAGTCTCACTGTAAGCTGTTTTTGCAAAATAGCTGACCATTCCACGTTAGACATTGCAAAGTACAAAGCTACATGGATGCCAAGGTATTATTTTTAAGTAATATGTTCCCTTTTGAAATTTTTTTCAAAGGTTGAAAAAATGTCTTCGCCGGGAATCGAACCCGGGTCACTGGCTTAGAACGCCAATGCCTGAACCACTAAACCACGGAGAAGGGCCAGTAGTTTCTCGACACCAGCTTCAACTGACCGACAGATTGACAAATATTCAACCTTATCAATATATATATATATATATATATATATATATATATATATATATATATAATATATATATATATATATATATTTATATATATTTATATATTTATATTTATATATATATATATATATATATATATATATATATATATATATATGTGTGTGTGTGTGTGTGTGTGTGTGTGTGTGTGTATATATTATATACATACATGTCACTCGGTGTATTTACAAGCTTTCGGCTCCTGGCCTTCTTCAAGTTTATTTGCTAAATCAAACAGAATGAAACAAATGATAATAATAAGCAACTTAACAAAACTAAAGACAACAGAACAGAATTATCATAAAGCTGGCAACATAAATTAACAGGAGTAAGTGAAATTGGAAAGATGTTACTCGGTAGGAGTAAGTGAAATAACGAAAAGAAACTCAATAGAAACAAAAGTAAGCAAAGTAAACAATTACCTGACTTTTAAAAATGTATATGTTGTCTCGTGTGTTATGTGTAGGTGTTCTGTACAAACCAATTAATCGTCTTAAAGCCAAAATTGTCTTGCTTAATCATTCCCTCAACGCTGGAACTTCACTATGCCCCCCCCCCCCCCTCTCCCCTTATTTTTACCTTGTTCCAGTCGGACGCACTCATTTGCCTTACTTGTGCAGTAAACGCCCTCTACCTGCCGTCCGTATTACATGTATACTATTATTGTACATTATTATGGCAATAATGCATTTATTTACAATCTCTTTATTCATATAATGCGAAAGGAAATGAGTGAATAATTATTGCGTTTATAGGTTAATGTGTTATTTCCTTGCACTTATATAATATATGTCATTTGTAAATGGCGTACTTCAAATGATCAAAAAGAAGAATCATAACAAAGAAGCTTCGACAAATGATACTGAGACATGAAAATGTACATAAGCTAAAATTAATCGAGACAAAATATATTATAGCACTGATCAGCAGCCATAGACCGGCACTGTATGATGAGAAAAGCTTAGTTTACGACTGATTGGATTATTATTTTATTCATTCTTTATTCAATGAGTGAAAGAATGTGGAAATTGATTTATCATGGGCGAATTGGAAAATCAAAGAACTAACACGTTCCAGAATGCTTGGGACAAAATTAAGTAAGAATTGCAGAAATTACAAGAAAAACGTGTTTTAATAAAATGGGAAAATTGAATTAATTCTCATTATACATGCACATTTTCAGACTCAAATGTTGTCTTAATGTACTTATAAAGTCCAACAAAGTCGTTGAAAAAAAATCGTGTCATCAACAAACAAGTACAACTATATATAGCCAACTCGGATTCCGTGAGTTACCATGATTACAGTAAATAGAACGCGTTGTTTTGTCAGGAAAACACACACACACACACACACACACACACACACAAATGAGCTTCATTGCCTTCCCACTGCAATCTGATTTTCTGAGTGAACATGTGTAATAGCGCCATCTCAAGCTGAAATAGTTCTGCCTGACATTTTCAGTACCGTATTGAACCACGCAACACAGTTAGGCAATCATGAATAAGGCCACCAACCTGTGGATGTCACCGGTTTGCATGATTCATCCGAATAACTTCTTGATGAAATAATACATGAGTATTGGTTATGTCCCATAGAGTTAGTCAGGCGGCATTGACTTAATGCGGAACATTTTCACCCGGCCATGGTGAGAACAAAATGAAGAGGGAGCCAGCTAATAAGTAGGCTTCAGAGGTGTATGATCAAATAATCATGATTGTTGAGTTGTTGCCTTCCTTTAATACCAAAGCCCAGTCACTAATATATACAATAATTATTTTAGTGAACGTAGGCCTATTGTTGTTTAATCATGACTTTATTCAAGTTCAAGGCAGTGAATATAAACATATATACATAGAAAGACCAGGTCCATCGTTTCATGCCAAACGAATGGCAGGTCGAGAAATTTACATGGTTACATAATGACAAAGTACAAATGCGTGAAAGAATAGTGTTAAATTAATAAAGTATCATGACTACAAAATTGTTTTATTTAATATGGCATGTTACGTATACTGGGCTCCTAAACTGTTGTAATAACAATTATAGCAATAATATCTTAAAGTCTAAACACGGGTTACAACTTGACGAAATACAAATACATGAGAGAATAGTGTTCAATTAATAAAATATCCTATCATTAATTACAAGGTTATTTTTTGGTTTGATAGGACATGTTACGTATACTAGGCTCCGAAATAGTTATAGTGATAATTAAAGTAATAATGAAATATAATGAAAAAAAAAAATATCACGACGGTACAGAGGCAACAATTATAATGTATAATAATAATACATTTAAATTTACCTTCTCAATCTTTAACATCTCACGTTCAATGAAATATATAAAAATATGTGCATATATTTCATTAATTTCAAATGGGAGAAGACGGGAGAATATCCCAAAACAGAATCCGCTTGCCAAAACTATCACTAACTACTGGATAATGAAACATTACGGATCTAAGTGTCGTATCTCCCCCCAGGCTCGCTCTTTCCTGGAATAAAATATTGTAAAGGAAGAGAGTATAGCAAGTTTAGACAGTGTCTGAAGGAATTCACTTGGACGGATTTTTGAGCCAGTTGTTTTGAGGATTAGTTTTAGGCGGCTTTTATTGCTTCGATCTACTAGGCCCCTTACCCCGACTCTATCGCATAGAAGACACTCCCTCACCAGTGAACTGTATTTTTCAACTTTCCTTTGGTGTGCATTCTCAAGGTTGGTTTCAAAGGGGACAGTTAACTCTATAATACTGATATGTTTGTCTTCTTCCCGTAGGATGACTAAATCTGGGCGCAGACTTGTAGTGAGAATGTGGGGAGGTACGGTGCCCCCAGCAATTGAATGCCCTTCTAAGTCGGTGTAAATGTTCCCGTTAAGCAGGTTTTCAAGGAATATTTTGTGCATGTATCTCAGTATGTTATTATGTCGCCACTCATATCTATCAAGGAAGATTGGGCAGTTCGAGAGTATATGATGCAGGGTGCCTGTGGTATTGGGGCAGAAGATACATTTATCGCTAAGCCGTTTACCCCATGTGTGTAGGTTAGTGTAGGAGGGCAAGGAGTCTATGCACGCGTTAACAATAAAACTTAATACTCGTTTCGGGAGATTGTAAATAATCGATTTCCATGTTAGATTATTGATATGATCTACATAAAAGAAAGTGCATTGAAATGGGGTGAGAAAGAAAATTCATTCTGCTCTGACTAGGTCTATTCAATTAGATCATGCATTAATTGTCCCATTTGCTTCTTTAGAATACAGAGCCACTAACTTTACTAGAATGAATTTCTTGCAGGGGAGGGCTATTGGGCGGGTTGTCAAGAAATAAAGGGCCTGAAATTCAAGACTGATTAAACTGCTACCATAGTTCCACAAGAAGATTTATTGCCATGGATACGTAGATGATGGCACGCGCTGGGCAGACGACATACCGATGTGGATCCGCAACCACAGACCACGCCCACATAAAGGACTGTATATAGATTATGTTAATTAGACAGCAGGCCACGCCTCTCAACAAGTCAACCCCACGTGCCGATATCATTTTTCTCTTTTGGTAAAAGAGGGGGGGGGGGGATATTGATCTTGTTTGTGGGTTTTCACCATAGCAAGTTAACATGGTTAAGGCCACTCCCACTTTGAATAGTAAAACACGCCTTTCAATAAACTAACCCCCAGCGCCAAGATCGATTTTTTTAGAAGGGAAGGGGGCTTTTGTTCTTACGAAATGGTCACCATGAACATAACAGGCTGAATTAGATAGTTGGCAGAAGAGATAAGATATATTTTAAAAGGATATGAGGGAAGGTGCGGATGACAGAGAGAGTAGGAAAGAGAGAGAGAGAGAGAGAGAGAGAAAGAGAGAGGTTCGAAGAAATGATTGATTTTTTTTTTTTTTTTTTTTTTTTCGTTTGGAAATACATGCAACATAAGTCTAGGTGTGCGGGGATGGTAAAGAATTTGAATGATGGGAAATGTGGATGGAACAAAGTGTTTGATTTAAGAGCTAAAATTTAAAATAAAATAATAAACCAGAAAAATCATAAGAATAGTGAAGAATGACTAGAAATATAAAGGTTGGAATGTCCATTTAAAGAAGATAACTAGGTTTGTAATAACACCAAAAAATCATTACTTCAAAGCGGTCGAAAACATTGAAATTGTTTAATAACATATAATATTTTCCCCTCCAAAGAGAAAGGACGTTGTCTTTGCGAAATGATGTGTGTTCGCTTTTAAATGATTCTCTTGTCTTGATCTGATATCATTTCGTGAAATTGAGAGCAGCATCTACCCCAAGTGCAACCGGGCTGTTCTGAAACGTTTGTAACACATTAATCCATTCATCATAACTTACAGTGCTCCAGAGCACAGTCAGAAGTATGTAACAATGAACGACAGTGTACAAGCACTCATCACACCGTTGACAATAATGAGTCTTGATTAGATATCGAGCACTCCTGTGGACAAAGCTACAGTTAAAAACAAAGCCCCTTTATACCAATTCGACAGTAGAGCCAAGGCAAAGTAATGGATCTCCAGCTAAGCAATTTTACCACGCTCCCTAGCATGCCTATAGTGCATCAGCAAAAACATAACACGTGAGAAGACAGACGATAATGAGAGTTCTCACTATGTGAATGCGACAACGTTTATTGGGAGCATGAAATGGGATAATAAAATTTAGGTTGAGAAAATATACTTTAATGGGGTGAAAGTGAAAATAAGTTGGCTCGGTGGGGCGTCTTCAATTTGATCGCTGTCTACCAAGGAAGTTGAACTTGAGATATATGATTTAGAAATAGTGCAAGATGTTTAATGTGAAGTAAATAAAAAAAAAATAGATATAAGCTATATAACTTTGTATCATATGTATCCTGTAAATACAATATGTGAGTTGTATATTAGTAATTAATAGCAAATACATATATAAACACTATACTATTAAAAATATCATATTTATTTTATTTATTTATTTATTTAGTCTTATTTTACCAGGGTGGCTTCATCAGTGATTTCAACACTGGTTTACAAGAAGGCCCTGCAAATTAACAAATATAACACTAACAATACAATACAAAATACTAGTCACGACAGTCCATGACAGTAGTATATATTTATTGATTGATTTACCATGTTTACTAACTTATTTATTTATTCATACTGATAGATTTACATATCTATTTAATTATTTATTGAATGATTGATTGATTCATTTATTGAGTTTTATTTCCGTGTTGTAGTTCCATCCAAGCCAACAAAAGAAAATTCGATGCTCTACTTTTCACGGAAGCCATACTCAATAAAAAAAAAACAGATACATAAATTGACATAACATTTAATATATAATAAAAATCAATATGACGCAGAACAACACAATAGTAGTACAAGGCATGAATGTATCAAATGGTTTTACTATTATTTAAAGTGAAGTACACGAACTTTAAAGTATTTGTGTATCATCAAACCCTTTTTTCAGATGAGTGCATGTTATCTAATCGACTCTGATTTTTGTTATCATCGAATCATCGAATCATTGCCACAATCAATAAATAAGGAGGGGATCATTCCTACAATGAGGTGTGGGGCCACAACAAGATTTCTTTGTTAGAAGTGTTCTTAGTGAAGCTTCATTATTGTCTTTGTGGTTGTGCTTAGGGTTGTCGAGATCCTCACTTTGTTTGCATGGATTCAGTGGCGGATCTACGGGGGGGGGGGGGGGGGGTTTAGGGGGTTTAAACCCCCCCCCCCCCCTTGGGCTGCCAAGTAAACATTTAATGTGCATAGGGAAAAAAAAAAGAGAAAAAATAGAGAATGCAAGTATGCTTAAAATCGCAAGCTGGCAACCCTAAAAATGAAAAATCTCCCTACTGTGGGAGGGGGGTATCCCCCCCTCCCGCACCCTCCCCCCCCCCTCGCTCGCTTCACTCGCTCGAGCTCGGTCGTTACGCTCCCTCGCAATACCCAGCTCAGCCCCTCAAACCCCCCCCCCCCCCCCTTGGAAAAAAGCTAGATCCGCCCCTGGGATTCATGGCTGCATTACATCGTTTACTTACATTGTATTCAGTACAGGGGAATAAGGGACCATGACCACCTTAAACAGTACAAGGGACCATGGCAATAAATATTCAATGGGTGGTGTCGTTAAGGAATAATATAAACTTTACTTGAGATAACGAAGTTAGAGTTGAAGCTTGTCAAAAAGAAAAAAAAATGAAACAAAACTAGAAAGACGTAAGCTTTAGGAATATAATTAAACTAGAAACTCCGCAACACATTATCAAAAGAAATAAATGAATAAATAAACACATAAATGAATAAATGAATGGATAAATAAATAGATAAATAAAACTACGACCTGAATTAGGAATATAGCTGTCTTTTTATCTTTGACACGTTAGAAGAAAATATTATGACTTGCAATTGATTTGTGATTAATGTAATAGGGTTTATACATTGTTTTCTTTCATCATTTGCAATAAAAGGGACTATGGCAATCAAAATACAAACATGTTAATGCTATAAGCTAATAATAATTATAAAAACAGACACGTCTGTTTAGAATTCACAATAAGAAAGTTGTCGGAAGATAAGGAAAATTTACCGAATAGTGTGTAGTTCTTATAACGCTGCATTATCTGAATTGTTTGACTCTAAAAGTTGCAACAGCTGTTCCAGGGACGGATCCAGGGGTTTGGAAACGGGGGAGGGCACAAATCTCAGAAAATTTTCTGACAAGCAAACAAAAAAAAAATGGGGGGGGGGGAGGGTTATCACACATTGGAGGTCTGTTTGTCTGTCCAAATTTCTCTAACAAGCAAAACAAAAAGGGAAAAAAGGGTTCAGTTCTAAAGCGCGGGGGGTACAATTTTTAAAGGGGGCACAATTTACACTTTTCTTTCAAGGGGTGGCCGGCCGGAAGTCCCCCCCCCCCCCCCTAAATCTGCCGCTGCAATGTTCAGAGTTCATTGAGGAGAGTCCATTCGATTTTTAGAAGGGTTATCAACAAGGGATAAATGATAATAAATTTGGGCATTAAATTCAGAAATAAAACGTAGACTTAAATCCAAAGGAGCAATAAAGTTTGAACAAATGTTTCTTTCTTATCAATTCATCTTTCCCCTATTATTAAAGAAGCGTGCAAAAAAACAACATTAGCATAATTATAGCCTGATTTTAGCCTGATTTTATGCTACAACGCGCAGGCAAGCCGTTAGAAAACAATGTGCTTTTGTAAACATCAGTGGGTCAGAAAAACACAAATTGTTCAGTCATGTCAGTAGTGATTGTGGATGTCCATGCCATTAAACACCAACAAAGAAAAGAAAAACGAATAGAACAATTCAATAACTGTTATTGTAAGTGAAAGGTAGTTTGCTAGGCTAATGCGAGTCAATAATCGCATAGTAATTCATATACGGGTTAGGGAATGATTGAGTAGTTTGTTCACGGTGGTATTTGTGGTTGCACTTAAAAAATTTGGAGTGAGGAAAACGACTAAATTAAAGAGTTATTTTGACATTTCTACTGGTATGTAACAAGTGTTGTTTTGTGTATATCCCTTTTCTTGTTTCCGTTGAGGAAAACGCTTCTTTAAAAAAAAAATATATACATGTACGTGTAATGCCACGTGTGCTATATGAGAGAGAGTGTGTAACATTAAACTTATTCCACTGGTATTCAGGACTTTTCCGAATACGCCAAATTGTCTCCGCTGAGGAAAACTCTAAATTAAAAAATATTACAATAGTTTTGAATCTCGTTTCATAATTCATTCGAGGTTTGACGTAAAATTTAATTTGGCAAGGTGGAACCTAAGCAGTTCAAAGTTTAATATTAAATAACAAAAGCATTACATTTCCTCGATTCATTTTTGATGTTTTTTTTTTTTTCCTGATAACTCTCCCCCCCCCCCCCCCCAAAAAAAAAAATCATTGATTCATACTCGGCTTGAAAGCAGATGGTATATCGTCAACTAAAATAATTATTCGGAACTAAAACCCTAAAACGTAAATAGCTAGCTAGTACAGGAAGCTCTTGACGTTTGTTCGAACAAAAGAATTCTGCTCGCTGAGAAACGTTTGATTTGATTCTAATTAGACAAACTCTTTATTGAATGCACGTTTAATTAATTTCAATAACGGAAGAAGACAGATTGACTGACAGTGTAGGGGCTTGTCTTTCTCACGCTTCTTCTTCTCCCCCCCCCCCCAACTCCCCTTTCTCTCTCTCTCTCTCTCTCTCTCGACTGTCCCTGTCGACATGGTCGATGGTGAGACCTCTTCACTTCTTTCCGCTTCCACTAGAAAATCCTCCATGACTTGTGCTCATTATGCCAGTTTTTAATTAAAGCAGGAGAGTGAGATAATGAAGTGGGGACATAATGATGAGAAAAGGGAGTAAATGCAAGAGCAAGAAAAGGAGAGGGAGCAGAAAAAAACACAGTATACTATTTTTGGACAAATGAGAAGACGAAAAATGTAGAGAAGGTCACAAAGAGAGGGAGAGAGGGGGAGAGAGAGGGGGTGGAGGGCGTAGATAGGAGAGGGTTTTGGCGGAATCAGAAAGATATGTGTATAGAGGGATGAGAATAAAGAATAAAAAGAGAGACAGAAAGACAGAGAGATCAGCACAAAGAGAGGTTAAAGAGGGGCTCTATTCCGAAAACACATTGAACAATGCAGTCTTTAGCACAAAAAAACAAATGCAGACATACATGTATAATTATACTCGATGATGATAATAATATCTAAAGGAAAATGAAAGTCAACGTTAATCATCATAATATCTGTCTTTAATTGCAGAATCTAATATCCGGGATATTATTCGCCTAACGCTTTATTTAAAACAAACATTTCATTTGTAACCATTTTACTAATTTGATTTCAAAATTTGATATTTTTCAGTTTTTTATACATTATCTTAGCTTTTTGTTTCATTTTACAGCATTATGATTAATAAATAAATATATTAATAAATAAATCATTATTATTATTATTATTATTATTATTATCATTATTATTATTATCATTATTATTATTATCATTATTATTATCATTATCATTATCATTATTATTGTTAGAATTATTATCATCAATATTATTATTATTATTTCTGTTATTATTGGTAATATTTTCATTTTTATTTTTATAATTATCATTAATAATATTATCATTAAAACTATTATTATTGTTATTATTATTTGTATTATCATTCTTGTTGTTTTTGTTATTATCATTATTTATCATCATCATCATCATGTGACAATTTATGTTATCATAAATTAGTTGCTATGCTTGTAAGGGTGGAGCAAGACCTCGTGGCTCTGCACTGGACTACCCTGCTTTTAAAAGAAGAAATAAATAAACGAACAAACAAACAAATAAATGAATGAATAAAGAAAGAAAGAAATTTATAATTGAATAAATGAATAGATTAATTTATTAAATAATTACTGAATTAATTACTTTGTAAATGAATGAATTAATAAATAAATAAATAAATAAATAAAGATATAAAGAAAGAAAGAAAGAAAGAAAGAAAGAAAGAAAGAAAGAAAGAAAGAAAGAAAGAAGGTAATAGGTAAAATTCAATATTTTCACGATCATGGAGAATACTTTATTTTGATTTGGATCTTTTCATATTTCCAATCAATCACAATAATGATTACATTATGAAAATGTTATTAAATTCTGCAGCTTTTGTCTGAACTCCTCATTATTTTCATCTTCTTTTAGTCCCATCTTAGAGAAAATAATTTACAGACATCTGTGTTTTCTTTGTAATGATAACAGATGTCATTTGACTTCTATCATGTTTACGGGGCAAAGTTACGCTATATTAAACAACCATATTATACAGCTTTTTTGAAATTGCTGAACAATGAAAAGTAATAGGGTTTAAGTAAGAAAGAGGTTGCAACGCCGTCTTGCATTGGCAACCTGCGATAGATATTTCACTAGAAGAAAGGGGACGATGTTCTTAAAGCGTCGAATTCGTTCCGGAAAGTTGGACTTGAATAGGTCCGCAACTAGTTCTACACAAAGGCCATGCCTTATTAATTAGACCATTAAGTAGGACAGCGATTATAAGTCACGAGAATGATGCTGTGATGAGATGTGAGGGTAAACTGGGGAGGGGTGAAGGGATAATGAGGGTAGTGCAATAACCTCGTGAAAACAATTTATACTAAAGGCTGGGACTCTTCTATAGAGTATGAAGAATAAGAGAATCAAGCAATAAATAGCATGAACGGTTCGGGGCACGCGAGAACTGAACAGGAAATCTACCAATAATTAATAGGTTGAGGCGGAGGGTGAAGTAATGGGATAATAGGGATAAACTGGTAGCGGTGCATGGTTGTGATGGTGATGGTAGAGGTGTATAACCAAGGTGACAGCGCAATTTGTAAGGGATGGTGATGGTAGGCTTGCCGATGTTAGTAGTGGTGATGAGGATGATATGGGTGGTGTAGGTCCAATCAGGGAAATGTAACTAGACATTTCCCTGGTCCAATGGTGGTAAAATTGATGAAAATGGTAGGCTTAATGGTGGCGTAATGGTGATGGGGGTCGTGATGGTGTCATGATGATGATGATGGTAAGCCTAGTATTGATGGTGATAATAATGATGATGGTGATAGGCCTAACGATGGTAGCATTGATGATGGTAGTGTTGGTAGTGATGCGATTGTGGTTTAGGCCTAATTGGGCGGTAGTTCTGATGGTCGTGGTGGGGACGCTGATGACGCAGCCCTCGGTAGTGTATGGTGTAGGTAGTCATTATAGTAATCCCTGTTGTGGTATATTCATGGGGATAGATGGTGTTAGATGTGAGGAGCGAGCACTATATCTTAGCAACACTACAAAATTAATATGAACCAATCATTTTCTGCTTTCCAAATTGACTATTGGTAAATAGTAATGCAATGGTTAGCGTTATGAAAGGTCTGAGCTAATAATTTGTCTCTGTGTGTGTCGATATTGATATTTAGTTAACAAAGAAATTATTCTTTGAGGGAAATGAAATTATGCACTGATTCGTGCAACAAAAAAACATTAATGAGTGGTATTCATGATTGAGAGAATAACAGAATTTTACGAAAAAGTCATTGAACGGTTGAATGACTTGATAAATAAGGGAATAAATGAATCAATCAACTGATCAGTGACATTTGAAGCACGAGGTTACTTTCGGACGGATGCTCAATTGACTCCTGAAACCCTGTCCAAAACAAAGATGAAGAAATCGTCATGAGAGACTGGTCGCATGTCTCTTCCCGGTGAACGTCCTAGATCCCATTCAAGTTCAGCTTTCTGGAACATGGCCTTAAGCTTTCAGAAAGCGACTTTGACAAGCGAACGTGATGACATTTTCACGCTCGAATACTCCCATTGTCCACCTTTAAAAAGAAATTCATTAAATATCGATTAAAATTGTCTCATGGACAATCATAGCACCTGCCACATAACGGACAAGGCCTATACTCACTCGCCAGACTTTCCCCTTAAATCAATTATTACCGAGGCGTACACATTTTTGGACTTGACACCAGGCATTGTTCTGGTGATACTGCATTTCCTGTTTTGTTTTGGTAGTAAATGGCTCTTTACTCTTGATAAATGTTGGTCATGTAATACATTACGAGGGGGAAAAAACTCGGGAAAACTGATAGCGTTAACAGTAGGCCTATAGAATGGGTGTCAGTAACTCAACAATTTTTCACATGTCAGTAACGATGAAATTAATCGTTTTGTATACATAAAGGAAAAGAAAAGAAGAGGGAAAAGAAAAGAGAGAGACAGAGGAAGGGTTCGGGGAATAATTAGTCCTAGTAACCTTCCGAACCTATATCATGTACATAGGGATTTTTATCACTAGCTGAACATGCTGAAAGATCATGATAGTTCAAGACAAGATATAATTATGGAGTACAATGAGGAGAATGAAGACAAAAACATGTAAGGGAATTTTGTTTCACTATTATTCTTTTACAATAAACCAAACTTTTCCCATAAGATGAAAAGTTCATTGCATCATTGCTAAGAATGCAGAGGTTTTTCAGTTCGGATTATAAACAATAATGTGCAATAATAATTTTACTTTCGGTTGTTACTAGAACGTTTAAGATAAGTGACTCACTCAATAACACATTCATCACGTTTCATATAAATCGGTTGACAGAATTAAAAGATCATTTGCTTCTTTTTATTAACAAGAGAGAAAGGGAGAGGGGGTAAGAAGAGAAAGAGAGAGAGAGAGAGAGAGAGGGGAAGGGAATGAGAGGTGAAAGAGAAAGTGGGTAGTAGAATTGGCTTTTCAGCTTATATCCATAACCCAGAAGAAGAAAAAAGTGTAGCAAACTCATTTTGCCAGCGACAAAAAAAAAAAAAAAAAAAAAAAAAAAAAAAAAAAAAAAAAAAAAAATCGATTTTACTCTTTTCATTCATAAAAATCGATGTCCTTACCACATAAATGCTATGGCATAAAAGGTATTCCAGTTTGCTTAAGGTTTCAAAACAATACTGCACTTTGTGGGGTGCACGCGTGTGCCTCCCTTTGTTCCCTGTCGAGTAATCCGGGTCTTGTTTTGTCCCCTTCCACGAGCCTGGCGTGCGACCAGCGCAAACGTAAATAATGTCCGCGAGTCGAAAAAGGCCCTGTCCGAGGTATGGTTTCTTAATCATCATAACATGTCTCACTTTCCACATTTGACGATGATGATACAGAAACATGGTTTTATTCTATTCATAACCAGATCAAATGATTCCCAAGAAGCCTACACAAACTCAAACTGATCTAATATTCATAAAATAATTGGTTTGGTTCGTTCATCCAATAAGACGAGTGTGAAAAGTACCTTTGTCAGAAGCCGATGATGTATGGTTTTATAGTAAAAGATGAAAATTGTTGAATATTCTTCATGACCCTATCTTGCACAAGTTGATTTAAGAATATGTATATTGCAAATTTCAAGCAAAAAATTATTTTTTAATTGTCTATCAAATAATGTTTCTCGTCGACAAATTTCATTTATTTTCAGAAATGTTTCCATCAATGTTTTGCATTCTTGCATTATAACACTCTGTGGTTGGATTTGTCGTCACTGCCCAAAAATATAATCAGCATGCATATGGCTGAGGTTCGGCTTGGCCTTTTTTTTTTTTTTTTTTTTAATTATTAGAATTGACATCATTTCTATCATGCATCTTTTCCGCAAGAAGAAAAAAAAATGTCTTGCTAGTGGAAAGATGACAAGAAGATTCTTCAAACTATACAAAACTTAATAGCTTCTTAATTGTACAGTCATTATTTTATTGTTTCAATACCAAAGGGAACGTAAAAGATAATGAAGATTTTAAAAAATAATAATAATGAATGTAGCCAATATACTTAATCAGAGTCGCATTTTTATGAAATAATTTGACAATAGATTTGAGGTTAGAGTGAGTAATTTTGTTCCACAAGAGATAGGACACAAATATTATCGTCTGTCGGTATATCCTAAGACATGTATCCCATCTGTCCTTGTTCCACAAGAGATAGGACACAAATATTATCGTCTATCGGTATATCCTAAGACATGTATCCCATCTGTCCTTTCAATGAACCTCTTTTAAGAGGAGGAAGAAACTCAGAGGGAATGAAAATCGAAAGCCTTCAAGATGCAAACAAAAACTCGAATATACGCCCTTCTCCGCACTTAATCCCATCTCAAACAAGCATTATTTCCTCTTCTTTATTTTTGTAGAGGAATTTACACCCTCGTTCCTCTTTTTATTCATAATAATATCTTGGAAGAACCCAAGCAGTGAGGATTGAGAAAGTAACCATCAGCCGTCTTTGTTATGAAATCCCATCAGTACATACAATAGGACCTGCATCATGAGCTGAACAGCGGGGCTGCTGAACGGAGGGACGGTGACAAGTGCACGGGGAGTTCTCCCCGATGCCTTTGTTCCCTTTCCGCTCTAGATTTCAACACACCCTATTCTCTAGCATGTTTGCTTTCGTTTAACTCGTTCTGAGAGAGAGCTTTTGTCTCTCGAAATTTGGACCAAATTCAATGAAAGTTCTTTGTTTAATCAATAAGCTTGTCTTGGTGCACGCGAGCAAGACGATGCACCCCCTCTCTCTCTCTCTCTCTCCACCCCTCCCTCTCTCTCCCCCCTCCCTACCCCTCTCTCTTTCTTTCTCTCCCCTCCCTCCCTCCCCCTCTCTCTCTCTCTGCCTCCCCTCTCTCTCTCCATAAAAAAATAAAACAATTTCCAATATCTAAATATTTGTTGGATTTGTGAAATAAACGAAATGCATTTATTACATTTAGCGTGACAACTTAAGATAATTACCTATTCCTATGTAGGTTATATGAGGGCCCCAATGAAATATTCACTTCATAAATTTATTTTGGGCAGGAATTGCCATTGTGTACACATTGTATATGTATATATTCTGCATGTTCAAGATTGTTTCTAAATGACTGATTGTATTTATCGAATTGTTGGGTAAATAAATAAATAAATAAGTAATAAAAAGGAGAAATTTGGGATACATAGGCAGGGCACATTTCACTAGGGGCTGACGTCTCATGCCCTAATATTAACTTTTCAGTTTCTAAATTTTGTGGGCAAGCAAAGAATTAATCCTTTTTACATTGTTACTTTCTTTGTGTATTAAAGTGGGTGCATTCATTTCGTTTGATACGTAGAACGTTTATTGATATTGATTTGTATATTCATTTTCATTCAAATTATTTTCTTAATGGTGTGAAGCATAGTACAACTGAACAATATGATATGAAATGAAAACTGTAATATAACCCAGACATAAAACCCAGAAACTGTCACTCAAACACATCGAGGCCGGACCGTACTAAAAGACGTCCCCATAATGACCTAAAATCCCTTCTTCCATACCAGTACTATACAGTCATAGACAAGGTTACATATATCTGTAGCGGCGTGGCTACATGAATACCAGGGAACTAATACTTTCATGGTCAAGGTTGAACAACAACGGGATGAACTTTGAGAAAAGTGCAAATGATTCGATGAAGCTGCGCTGACAAACAAAATCATGCTTCCGGAACAATGAATTATTCATCAGCATGCATGCATCAAGTCATGTTGGTATTCTGAGGCACATCTCGTTCTCTTCGTTAAATAGGTTTTGCTGTCACGAAATCTGTTATATGAGTCAGTAGAAAGAATCTTCAAAAACTGGTGTAGATTACGAAATTCGGTGCCTTGATGAGAAAGCCAAATTTGTTCAAATTGTTGGAAATTTATTCCAAATTTCCGTTCTGCCCGCCTCTCGGAGACCGAACAAAACCGTGCAGGGTTGACGGAGGGGTCACCCGGTCAGTTCTAGGGGGTAGTGATAGATTGGATGTTCCGCTCTGGACGACGGACAGTGCTTGTATGATGATAGATAGGGGAGCAGGGTGGGGTGGGTTAGGGTCGGGCTGGGTGTGTTTAGGGGCGTACTATATGTCTTGTATCGTTGCACCCTAGGATACATGTACTTCTTTTCTTTTTTTCTTTATATATATATATATATATATATATATATATATGTTGCTCTTCAGAACTCATAAGTTTTGTCAACATTCTCAAGATTTTCCTTGAGTCTGATCTCTTTCTTCAACATTTTCCTTTTGCATCTTTTTCCCTTCATTTACTTCTGATATCCCCAACCGTCAACTTGACTCGTATTTTAATTCTGATATTTTTTGTTTGTTTGTTTGTTTGTTTTTTGTACAGGGCTATTGGGATAGAACCAAGATACGTCACAGAGTTGCCAATTTGGGTTTGATTGATTTCAACTTCAAAAATTCATCACTTTCTTATTTCTTATCGGATTTGCTAAAACTTGTTTCTTTAATTTTTCTGCTTCTTTTAAACCAACTTGATATCAAGGTAGACTTCCCCTTTAAAGCTGTCTAATCAAGTTCGAAGGAAGCAGCTGAACATCATACTACATTGTACTCAATGGAGCAATATTTTGTCCAGTGGTTGGTATCAAATCATCAGTAATTAGAAGAATTACTACCTTGTTACCAGTTAGGAAAGCATCTCCCTTGTCTCTCCCATCCTCAGCTTCAACTTCGACTTCTGGACTGGATGTGTCAGGTGATTGAATTGGCGGGAGTAAATCGCGTGCCTTACTGTCAAAAAACCCATCATCTATCGACTTTCCTCTACCATGTCTACCAGTGATCGTCATCAGCCCTTCTGCCCGGCATTTGCCGAGCAAGAGAGCGGGTCTGAGAGAACCCCTCATGAATTTGCAAGAGTTCCTCCATAATGTTAATATCACCAAAAATAGTAGCCTACTTCAACGATTGATCGAAAAATGGTAATAGTACACACACAGTGGGGTAGCTACGGGGAAAGGGGGCGCATTTGGGCACGTGACCCCCCCCCCCAACCAAATGGCTAAAAAAAAAAGTAAATGAAAATAAGAAAGAGCATGAGAGAGAGAAAATGGGAGGGGGGAGGGGCGTTAAAAGAGAATAATACAACCCCCTCTTACATTCCACCCCCCCCCCTCCGACTAATGGCCTTGTTAATTTACATTTCATCCAATGCGTAAGACCTGTGCCCCCATAACTTTGTTATTTACTATCTGTTTTTATTTTTTTTTAAACAACTAAATACCACAGTGGACTTCCTCCTTAAAACTGGAGCTTACTACACGTCATGTAACCTTATGTAAACAAAGACCAAATTTGGCGCGTTTTCTGTCTGGAAGCGAGCAGAGATATTGATCAGCTACTTCATCTGGGTACTACATAATCTCCACCTAATCCTTTGACAATGAATACGCTTACATGGTTTAGTTTTAAAATCGACGTTCTGGTAAAATGAGCAGAATATGGGGTCTAACAACATGAACAAGACTTCAGAGCGACGCCAGACCCATCTTTTCAGCTCTAGAATTTTATCGATTAGCCATATTAGACCTGCTACAAAAACATAACAGGGAGTCGCGTGTGCTCTATTGTTATCATGAAGATTAGTTATCGCTGACTTCAATGGGAGCACGCGCTCAAAAATTATTGATTAGAAGTATAGACCTAGGTGGAGAAACAAGCCTTTGATGTAGATCTGTGTATAGGCCAGCCTAACAATGGATTGATTTTTTTTTCCACGATTTTTTAAAAATAATCCAAGACGTCGACGGTTACGTGGAGCTTTGAGTTGAATCCAGGGGTGGCTCTAGAAAAGAAAAAAAAAGAGGGGTGTTTAAGATTGTCCCCTCTAGAGTCCCTTTATAGACAGAGTTGCGACATGGACGTCCTATTTGTGGAAAAAACAAAATCATGAAAATGTCGTTCGAATTCTTTCTATTTAGAAGACTCGGGTGCTCATCGAAATTGAATAGATATATGGCATTCAAACCATGGGTTGTCGTATCTCTTATAAATGTACCCTAGTCACCCCCATTTGAAACTTACGTTTGAAAATCTTTATATTGTTCTCAGTTACGTCGGAAATGTAATAAACACTTATTTACAATATATCTTGAGCAAAATAAAAATCATGGTAACACTCTCTTCCTTCTTTAGACAAATCAGATAATGATAATATGCCATTCTTCTATAACGCATATGATATGCGCTATAGAAGAATGGCATATTATTGTTATCATTAAATAACCAATCTCTAATGGTTTTCATATTGACTATGACAAATGCATTAAATTCTACATTTAGAATTGTCTAAAGAAGGACTAGAGTGTTACCATGATTTTTATTTTGCTCAAGATATACAGTGCTTCCCCCAAAAAAGTTAACAGTTGGAAAAAGTCTCCCAAATTAAATATTTCAAAATATTTGTAGGAAATTTTCATACCCGTGGATAGATTAGGGTCTCTTCTATCAAATGACACCAAAATATGGGGCAATATTTTGAGCTCGAGTAAGCAAAAGCGACTTTTGCGAAAGGGTGCAAAATCCAGACTTGACAAGAATTGGAACTCTGTGCTGACTAGTGTTAACAAATTTGAGAACCGTAAAAAGTTGACATTTGGAAAAAGTCTCCCCAAATGAACATTTCAAAATATGTTCATGAAAATTTCATACCTATGGATAGTTTAGGGCCTCTCCTATCAAATGATACCAAAACATCTAACGATATGTTACGCTTGAGTGAGCAAAAGCCAATATTGTGAAATAGTGCAAAATCTAGGGTTGACAAAACTTTGTATTGGTTCTGTCTGGTATCAGCAAAGTTTAGAGTTTTGAAAAGGCTTATAAACTTTCATATTCTGATCATTAAAAGGCAATTTATGAAATAATAGGCTTTGTTTTCTGTATGTCTTGACATATCCCATCAAAACTTTATGGTTGACTGAGAAAACCAGCTTGAATTATAATCTTGCCAAAACTAATATTTCAAAACACTCAGTAAAGCAGTTAATTGCTCACTGAAACATGAAAATACTGATAAGATACGTAAGGACATACAGAGAACAGAACCTCTTCTTTGATAAATTGTCTATTATTGATCAAATATGAATATTTATAAGACTTTTCATGAAACTCAACATTGCTGATACCAGCCAGAAGAAATACCAATTCTTGTCAAGTCTGGATTTTGCACCTTTTCACAAAAGTGGTCTTTGCTCACTTGAGCGTAAAATATTGCCACATATTTTGGTGACATTTGATAGAAGAGATCCTAAGCTATCCACGGGTATGATATTTTGCTTCAAATATTTTGAAATATTTATTTGGTGAGACTTTTTCTGACTGTTAACTTTTTGGGGACGCACTGTATTGTATGAGCTTCCGAAAAACTTTAAATATTATTACCCTGGCTTAGCTCTGGCAACCGTAGTGATCAGTGCATTCAAGGAATAAATCCTACTAGGTACCCACTTACTACACATGGGTAGAGTGTGGCAAATGTAGATTAATGTCTCGCCAAAGGACGTTGTGTTGAGGCAGGGATTCGAATCCCGTACCGTGTGGTTTACAGTCCAGGGACTTATCCACTAGACCACAACACATTTATTTACATTAAGTCAAAGTGATTTGAAATCAAGTAAATTAATTTGTACAAACTAAATAATACTAGCCATAAATCATTTAGACCTGCATTGAAATAATTATGCTTGTATCAAGAGAACGATGTCGTTAGAGCACCAGTCAATAAATGGAGTACGTTACTGTCCCGCTCGATCCAGGTGTATCAAATGGGAAATACCTGGCAATGCTGGCGTAATAATTGCAAGCCCCGCTGGAAGAACACTATTGATACTGATGACGCTAACCTGGGTAAATAGAACTACATTATTTATGTATCTATTTATTTATTTACTTATTTACTTATTCATTTATTTGTTTATTTATTAATTCATTCATTCGTTCATTTGTTTATTTATTTATTAATTTATTTATTACCACCATCATTATTATTAATGCTATTATTATCATTATTGTAATTATAATCATTATTATCATCATTATTATTACTACTACATGTACTACTACCTCTACCTGTCTACTACTATTATTATTAATAATATTATTATATTATCATTATTACTGCTTAAAGATAAAGATTCCTGTTCAAATACTTCCTATGTTGCAAGATGTCATCGTAATTACACCCTGGTCAGTGGTGATTTAAAACAGCCATTAAACACACCTTCTTAATATGTCTGATCATAAAAAAGTGGTGTAAGAAAAACAAATTGATCAAAGTCTAACAAAGAAATTGAGTGACTAATAGTAATCATGATAATGCTTTCTTCACAGTCAGGTATGTGTTACTAGGCCTCAAAATAACAATATCATTCACAACGAATTCTCTTGGCATGTATCTTGAAGGGGTTCGGTTTGTTGGTGAGACCATGTTTGCCGATGTTGTTAGTCGCAGCACCCTCGGGTAAGGTGAGTGAGAAGCGCTGTAGGAGATACGTCACGAACAAGAATATTTCCATCCGAGCTAGCTGCTCTCCAGGGCACACTCTACGACCTGGTGAAAGACACCCAAAGATTAATACTCAGATGACGCTAAATATGTTATTGACTATAAAGGGGGAGTCCTCCCTAATATTCAGTTGATTTGAACAGATTAAGAATATGAGAGAAAAATATTAATGTTAGTTTGAGCAAAATCCTTGTGTAACTTTGAAATTGTAATCAATGAAACACAAATTGGCAACTCCATGACGTATCTTGCGAGCACTTCTCCCATTTGCTTAGTTATTGATGAAGGAATACGATTATGTTTCATATGGGTTTGTGTAAAAAAATAATATGTGCAATGATCATATCTAGGGTGCATGTATGATAACATGTTTTCTTTTAATTAGAGAAAATAGAAATTCATGATCTTTTTTTAGTAGGGCAAATGGGAGAGGAGCTCGTAAGATACGTCACGGAGCTGCCAATCTGTGTTGATTGAGTAGAATTTCAATAATTCTTAACTTTCGTATTTCTTTTCGGATTTTGCTATAACTTTCATTGTTCTATTTCTTTACTTTTTCTGTTTCTTCCAAAATGAAGCTGATTTGATCAGGGTGGACTTCCCCTTTAAGCCCGTTGATATAAAATTACCTGACGTAAGACTACTGGTGCTGTCTTGAAATGTGAGAGTGATTGCAAAATGATGAGTGAGGACATTGCGTTGTTGAATGAGAATTGACTTTACACTGTTAGAACGTTGATTAAAATTTTTAATCTTGTTGGTTAAAATTTTAATCAACCGAGGATTACCAGGTGAACCACACATTTGTAGGTTAAAACTTTAATCAACGGCCTGTTGATTAAAGTTTAACCTGTGGTTGATTAAAAGTTTTAATCATTTGTTGGTTAATCGTATTTCGCTCAACGTTGGTTAAATCGGTGTTGACTAAACTTAAACATATTGTTGGTTAATTGTTTAACCATTTGTTGGTTAGTTTTATTTTGTTGGTTAAATGTTGAACCATTTGTTGGTTAATCGTATTTTGCTCAACATTGGTTAAATTGGTGTTGATTAAACTTAAACAAATTGTTGGTTAAATGTTTAACCATTTGTTGGTTAGCCTCATTTGGTACGTGAGAAACTCTTTTCATATCTGTGATTGTTGTCTAGCTTAATCTTATAAAGAAATAGATCTACTGTGTGATCTTGCTTTCTAAGATAAGCGGTTTGGGAAGTTCGATCTGCTCAGACCTGGACTAGACCTGACTAAGCCAGGCCCACCGGCCGTAGACTACGCCTACGCCTGCATTGATGCTATATCTTTTTTTTTGTTGTTGAAGTTCTTGTTCTAGTTTCAGTTTTTGTCGTGTTGACCTGTCCGCGAAATATGGACATCCGCGAAGGTGAACACACCGCCATACCGCCGGTGTCGCCTCCTAGCTACCGTAGGCGTAGTCAGTAGATCTACCAGTGGGCCTGGCTTAGCCAGGTCTAGTCCAGATCGAGCAGGTCGAACTAGCTTCCAAGCCGTTTTAATTAGAAAGAAAGATCAAACTATAGATCTATTTATTCCCAAGATTAAGCTTGACAACTATCACAGACATGAAAAGAGTTTCTCACCTTCAAACACGCTGACAAGCTCTTTGAAAGTCCCCAATCATTCAGCGACTTGAATGACAACGCCTTCCATTTTTATCGCAAACAATTTCTGCGATAGATATGCGCGCAGCAAATTTGTTCCAAATATCCATGCGCTCAGTCACGCGATCGGTATTTTAATCAACTTTGATCAAACTTTAACCAACAAAAAGATGAAGTGTCTCGACAGTTAGCACTATCATTTTGGCGGGAAAGCAGAGAACACTGTTTTTAATCAATGTTGGTTACAAAGTAACCAACAAGATTAAAAACAATAATTTTAATCAACAATATTTTTAACCCACGCAAGATTAAAAATCATTTTTAAGCAACACTCATTTTATAACCAATGTTGAGCGATTTTTAATCAACAATTTTTTAATCCGTATTTTTTTAATACATGTTTTAACAGTGTACAGGTTTGATTAAGGCAAGTAATAACGTCATCTAAAAGACGTATTCTGTAGAACGGGCACAAAACTCATCTATAGTGATTCGACCTGTGTAGCCCTGAGAGACCTTTGACAGTAGATTCCATTAGACATACATGTACTTAAATAATTGAATTGTCAGATAATACTTATTAACTCAAGGCGACATTGTATATTATATTTCCAATAGATCATGATATATCTTCATTCGGGTATAGATACAACATGTCAATACGTAACTATATTCATAATATGCTAAACCATCGTATCTCCTGGAGTTCAACAGGTTTGTGAAAGTAATAATGTCGAATTACATTGTGTATAATTATATACTTGTATCAAGTTTGTGCTAACTCTAAATAGTTTCAAAGTCAGTTTGAGGCTCAGCTTACCGACAAGCCGATAAAACCAAATGTTCCATTAATTTTTACCAAAAATACAATTAGACCATCTTTGACTGAATGATTAAAAATTTGTTTGTAATTTATAGTATGCTGTTAAATAATGAATAATTATTGGCTTCAATAATTACTCGCTCTTCAAGTATGACAACCGCAAGCAATATAGTCCTTACCGTAACCAAAGGGAAGCGGTTCAAGCTTCTTGTAGAACTGTCCCTCGGTGTCTAAGAATCTCTCAGGTTTGAAGTTTTTGGGATCTTCCCAAAGGTTCGGACTGCGGGCTAGGTACCATAGGTTGGTCGTGACTGCACTTCCTTTTGTGACGTCATAACCACCAAGTTTGCAGTCACGTGTTGCGATGTGGGGAACGTGGAAAGCGGCTACGGGGTGAAGCCTCGTGCATTCTGCCAACGTTGCCTCCGTGATGGGCATCGAGTGGCGGTTTGAGTAGCATGGGAATCGGTCACTACCGACAACATCGAGGATCTCCTGTCGAACTCGACGTTGAGCTTCAGGATGAGCTGCTAGAGTGAAAGTGAACCATGCGATGCTGGAGGTCGTTGGTTCCCAACCGCCGAGGAGGGCGTCTGAGCAAGTAGCAAGCAGGTTGATGTCATCAAACGATCCGGGATTATTCTAAGAAGGAATGAAGTATTCACATTATTTGGAACAGAATATCGTCTTAATATTATTCAAATCGACAGAAATTTATTGATATAACAACAGCACGAATTTCTATAACTAAAAACAAGAGAGCAGTGAACGAAAACAATGCTTAGTGCAAGGATCAGCTTCACCTCAGACCACGGTGGACAGTTCAAATCATATACATGTATATAAATGAGTTGTAAGATGTCTCAATCTACATTATACTGAAGAAAGAAAGTTAATGAATGCTTCTGTATGCTGACATACATACATTTTACACCCCAGCTCTTGCAAAGTTATTAACTTGGATTTTATTCTAGCAGGGCTCGAGCAAGCCAAAGTAGCGACCAGTCCTTGGGGAATATTCCAACATCTCCAGATTACCTGTCAACCCGTGGGTCGGACAAAGCTCAAAATTTAGATTGTCACTGAAGATTAACTTTTAATCTTCCTGATTAGAGACCTATGTTCAAGATATCATGTTACTGGATAAATGAGTTGTAGGAGGTAATAATGAAATAATACAAATAATGTATAATTGTGCGAGAGGAGCTAATGAGAACAACCTGGAATATTGAGAATAAATATCCAGGGGCAATTGATTCTATCGGAACATCCCAGTAGACAGACAGCCCGAGGGACTGACAATGTCGGTCTAGTGAGCCCTCAGGAAAATTGTCAGAAGGGCCACGAGTCCGAGCATGGTAGGTCCATGGTCCGAGACTCTCGGTTTAGTGGGCTGAAGCCTGACTCTACAGATGAGGTCCAAAATTATATAGGCCTTTGCATTCGAATATCTTTCTATCAGGAACCTACCTCTTCTTTTCGTCGATGCATCTCTTTGAGATAATATGAAATGAAGTCAGTAGCGGATTCTTCCGGATCGAATTCTGCTTTGTGAGATTCGATGGATTTGAGGATAACCTGGTGGATATCTGTGATAAGTTGTTTGACTTCTGTCTTGACAGGAGATGGGATTTTCGAGAGGATGGGCGTGAAAGAAAAGAGTTGCGCTACACCTACGAGATGGAAGAAGCGAGAAGAACACTTCACCATATGACGGAAGTCCTTATCGTCGTACTTGTAAGTCACACCAGTGATGATCTGCGTAATGATGTTGGCGACGGCCAAATTAATTTGGTTCCAGGGGTCGAAGCTCTCGCTTTGTGTGGTGTCCACTTCTGCCAGAAATTTCTCTGCCTGCGCTCCAATGATTTCATCCAGGCTGAAGATATAGACAGAGATATACAGTGTACACTTCATCACAATATGCTCAATATTTCGGTGTTTTTTGTTTGTTTTCTTATTATTAATCATATCAATGATGTCATTCCTTGTGACATGAAGGGTTTTGCATCTCTAAAAAACGTAATCGTATCTCATTCAATAAATCTTCCAAACATCTATTTTACAGAAAGACCACAATTCCACGTAATATACAATCAATTGTAGAAAGAAGGGAGATATATTAGATTGTTTTCTTGTAAGACGAGACTAGCCTATGCCATTGCTTGATGTACAAAATTCAAAATTTCCGGGAGGGGCACTTCCCCTCCCCCTGTCCCCCCCCCCCCCGGATCGCCGCCCATGCCCCCTTAGGACAGTTACCCCAGACAAGAAATGGACATCACCACCTTAGATAACTGCACCAATTATTGTCTATTTGATATTGTCTTAGGAAGTAAGATTGTCGGAGGAAAATTTTCATAGCGCTTGATAGATGTAATGGGGGGGGGGGGGGGGGGGGAGTATAATCATTATGTGGTTTCCGGTGGTTCTTGTAAGGGTAGTCGTTCCATGGGTGGGCTTGTTGTTCGGGTTGTTTATCCTAGGGTGGTTGTGCTACTGGGAATTTACGGGGGTACTAGTCGGGTTTAAGAGTCAACGAAGTAGTTAGAACCAAATAAAATTGTGATGTTAGTTTGAATCTTGAATCTTGAATTCGAGGCACCCAAAAAGCCGTATTGACAGCTGTCCAGGGTGGAGTAGCATAGTCATGATAGTGATTTCAACGTAAGTGTGTCTAGTATGATATGTATATATATATATATATATATATATGGAGAATAAAAATACTTAAAATTATTGGCATTCAATGCATTCGAGTCATCCTTTATTATATATATATATATATATATATATATATATATATATATATATATATATATTTCATTAAAAAGATGAGAAAGTTGTCACTGATCAGAGGCGGCGCTCCCGGGGGGTGGGGGTGGGAGGTTGGGGGGCACAGTGTCCCCCACTTTTTCAAGTACCCCAAAAGTGCCCCTTTTTATCTATGAAAAGTGCACCTTTCCATAGTTGATAAGTGCACTCTTTTCTTCGTATAGTACCCCTTTTTCTTTCTAATTAGTGCCCTTTTTACCGTCTGAAAAGTGCCCCCTTTAACATCAGACATTACTGCCCCTTTTGAAATCTAATAAGTGCCCTTTTTTCCTTCTGATAAGAGCCTTTTTTCACCTCTGATAAGTGCCTCTTTTCCTTCGTATAACTGCGCCCCTTCTTCTTTTTGATAAATGCCCTTTTCACCTGATGATAAGTGCCCCTTGTAACCTCAGACCTTACTGCTCTTTTTGAAATCTGTGCCTTTGTTTTTCGTGTGATTAGTGCCCATTTTCCGTTCTAATAGTGCAATTTTCCCTTCTTATAAGTGCCCTTTTTCACTTCTCATAAGTGACCCTTTTAAGCTCAGATAAGTGCCCCCTTTGAAATCCGACAAGTGTCCCTGTTTTGTCTGATAAGTGCCCATTTGCCGTTCTAAGAGTGCAATTTTGCCTTATGATAAGTGCCCTTTTCACCTCTGATCAGTGCCCCTTTATCTTTCTAATAGTATTATTTTCCCTTTTGATAAGTGCCCCTTTTGTCTTCTGATAATTGCCCTACCTATATACCTATATATATTTAATGTATTTTACCTATATACCCCGATGTCGCTTACAAACTGTGCTCTAATGTCCACAAAAGAGCCATATACCGAGCTCCAAATAATCAGAGAGGCTTCATAATAATAGATTCCCCTACTGATATCAGCACAATATGAGGTAGTGGACCAGGGGGCAGGAGGGGCACAATTCCCTAAATTTTACAAGAATGAGCAGTGCCCCAAAATCATAAAAGGAAGGAGGACAATTTTTTTTCTAAAATTTCTCCAAAGCTCGCTCACTACGCTCGCTCGCATTTATCATTGTTTTTTTTTTATCATATTAGGAAAATCACTGCTATTCAAAATATCTTAAATATTTTGCTCGCTCGCTTTGTTAGCTCGCAAATTAATAATCAGACCATTACACTCAACTGCAAAGTAGTTTTAATCTAGAACCATGTTAAGACATAAACAATAATGTGTCGAAAATGATCCTCGATAGTGTGTTAATCAGAATGTAGCGGTATACTAATGTCTCAAAGTAGCATTTTCGCCTTGTTTTCACCCTTTGTAGGTGCCCTTTTTTCCCAAAGTGCTCCTTTTTGTTGGTGCCCCCCCCCCCCCACTTTGAAAGACGCTCCGCCGCCCCTGTCACTAATTACAGAAATAACAGAATAAGATCGGAGGTCGGTATTCTTGAGAGCGGACTAAACCGTGAACAAATATGGAATGAGTTGATTGAGATGAAAGAGTCCACTGATTTATGGAAAGCCAAGTGTGAACCCATTCACCTTCTACAAACTATTGTCATTTCGAAAATTGATTTTACAACTAAGTTATTGATTTTTTTTTCCATTTATTTGTAGGGATTGTTTTTCTTATATAATTCATTAGTTTGTTTGTTTGTTGCTTTTTTTTTTTCAATTTATTCTTTTTTTTTTTTAGCTTTTTTTAATTCTTTTTTTTTTTAATGTTTTTTAATGTTTTTTTGTTTTGTTTTTTTTAGGGGGGGGGAGATAATTCATCAGTATCAAGCAGGGGTTGTGCGCTCATTGAGAATACTAACTGAAACCTCGTTTAAATGAGTTCGCATTGAAAGAATAGACCGTAAGTATAATTACCTAATTCCACTATAACCCACTTTCTTGAAAATTGACATAAAGAAGCGACGCTGTTCCTTCCAAGCTTCACCAACAGATGCCACTAAACCTGAATGAAAAAAAAATATTGAGCATAATGTAGGGATATTTATTCGAACATGACAGATGTGAGGAATAATCTGAACAGACCATTTGCATACTTTGGGTTTTCTCTTGCGTATGTTTGGGGGGGGGGGGGGGCAAGCATTAGTCTTACTAGCACATTAATCTCATTATCCAAAATAATTTTAACTATTAAACCTATATACTACGAAATGCAGGGTTTTGTGATTTAAGATGGGAAGGGGATTCCTCTTTTTGGATAACGTTCAAGTGCGAGTATCCCCACTCCCATCTAGAATTTCGAAAAATATACACACACACACACACATACAAAATCCCCAAAATGTATCATTAAATCATCATTTAATGATGATTTAATGTTATTCATCAACAAAACAATAAAGAGAAAAGGATGTGGATGTCAAGATCAGACTTTACTTTTCCTACGTGGTCAAAAGTACTCTGAAATGCAAAGTTCCAATCTACAAAATGCAAAAACAAATTCTCAACCGCAAAATGATAAATAAAATATACGAAGGCATCACTTTTTATTTTGTTTATTTCTACTGCTACATTAAAAATCTTCTTATTCGGGGGTGGGGTGGGGTAGGGATGGGATGTAATCTCAGGGAACCATCCACGCTGGATCGCTAATCTTTTCTCGAATGTCGCCACCCCCGCCCCCCCCCCCCCCCTCCCAGTCATGACAAGCAATATATACGCTACTTACAAATCCATTTGCATTTTTGCGTAATGATTGTTGAAGAAATGCTTACCATTATTATGTCTTCCATCTATTGGAGCTATTGAAATCCTACCATTTATATCCGCACTTTGATGAAAAGCCTCAGAAACTAGGCCAGGATCGCTTAGAACATAGACCCTGGTACTGAACATTTTAAATGAGAAGATGGGTCCATACTTGTGGCTCCAAGCATTCATAACTTCATGTTGTGGTAGTTTTGTGACGAGCAAACTAAACACACTCCCGAAAAGAGGGAAACCAATTGGACCAGGGGGATAAGTTTTTCTTCCTGCAAAAACAATACTGTGAATGAAGTATAACAAAAGAGATACTCCTGTAACTACCACGACAGATGATATGGATAGGACTGTGTTCTCTAGCCCAGCCATGTTAGATCGATTCTTTCAGCTCAACAAAACAACACAGCAAAACAACAACTTGTATGTACATTCAATGTACTAGCGATATGCCAAGAAAGTGAGCTTGAAAAACAGCTTCAAGGCATTTGAATTTGGACTTTGGACCAAAACCAATTATCATTTCCGTGGTTACAGGTCACTAGCAGGTGGGTGTGTTGCCGGCTTCTTTTTGGTGACCTTGGAGCTATCCATGAAAATCACAGCGTGGGTTGTCTTTCTGTTTCTGTAGAGGAAGAAAGAGGGAGAGAGAGAAAGAGAGAGAGAGAGAACTGACTAAACTGTATCACCCTGCATATGTGGCTTGAATCTGTGCTGCTTTTTTTTTCTAGTAATCATAAAACATTCCTCTACTGAGAAAACTAAGAAAACTAAGAAAGTGTTTGCAAGTCCGCCCATCATGGAGTGCTCCGATATCGTTATTATTTTATATTCATTATTATTATCATTTGTTTATAGTTATAAATGTGACGAAAGAATGTCTCAGTTTCCTTACCTCCTTTTATTTATTTTTTTGTTTTTGTTTTAAATCTTTGAACGTTTACCCTCATCCCAATGAAACTGTGTTGAGTCTCGAGTTTGGATTCTGTAGAACACAGTTTCACTGGGAGCTGGGGGAAACCCCCTCCGAATGGAATGAGCCGAACACATCTTTTGCTTGTTATCATAATTATATCTGAGGAAGAGAGAATCATCATAAACCCTAAGGCCAGAATTCACAAAGGAGGTTTGGTTTAAACCGTGGTTTAAACCCCCTCCTGGATTTTTTAACCGTACGTGCGCACTGAATCCGATCCAATCATATATTTTCATTGAGCGCACACATGTGCAATGTGCGCTTATTTACGCTTATTTTAGTACTCTTACGGAGGTTTAAACCTCCTCCACGTTTCCCTAAGGTCTTTAGTTGTCAGGCATTTAACATGCTTTAAGGGCAGAAAACTAGGAGTTGGGTGCGAATCGAGTTTTCCGACTAACGCAGATTAAATGTTCATTTTATTCTGTGTAGATCACCTCTGTAACGGCTGTTATAAAACTAAGAGTACTACAGGGTATTCTAGATATGACTGTTAAAGCATGCCACTTCAAAATTTCAGAAATTAATTATATTATTAACTCCAATTAAGCCACATATTCTTTCTTTTTCATAAAGTATTAAGGCCATTTCAGATTAATGAGGGATATCTGCAAAGAGGTACCAAACAGAAACCTCAGATCTTCCCAAAAGTCTCTCATCACTGCTCTACAAATACGTACAAAATTTTATGGGTCACGCTCTTTTCAGGTCACATCAGCCGAACTTTGAAATACATTGCCAGAAAACATCAAAATTGTGACGCTGCTGACAACTTTAAAACACGTCTTAAAACATTTCTTTTTAGAAACAATTTCCAATGTTAACTGGTAACTAGAGGAAGTATGTTGATCTTACTCTTCTCAATCAGCGCAAAGGTACGTACGGTATTGTGATAAATTATGCGCTGTATAAATATGTTATAACTGCAAAGCACGCTGGGACCGGTGTGTCATTTCTTGAAAGAATGTTTGTAAACCTTTATCGGCCAGCCTGCTCACCCCCCCCCCCCCCTACCCACCTTCCCTCAACGTAAGTCATCAGATCCTGCATGAAAGCCATACATTCAGTGACTAATTAACCCAATAATATACCTTCAATTTTGCTTGAAAATTTAGAAAGTTTCACATTCTCAGGGACAGGTTTGGACATATTCTACTTCTTCAAATCCCTTAATTTCTCCATTTGACATGGCAAAAAAAAAAATTAGGATAAAGAGAGATATCAAAGCTACATGTATGTGATAAAAAGGCTCTACCTAGCGATCTCACAAATAGATTCTGTAACAAATTTTTCTTATGTATTCATTTATTCATGGTAAAAATTCAAAATAAATCTCAACTGACTGCTTTTCAGCAAGTCCACTTATATAAAACAGATGAAAAGAAAACAATAAAACTGACAAACATAGTTATTCTAAAAATTGAACATCTAAGAACAAACACTGGAAAAAAATGTGATTAAACAAGCAAAAGTTGTATGTATAAATTATCGACAATTATAATGGGACTTTCAATTTGTTCCCATGGCTAACTTCTGCAGAGATTGAACACATGAGAGGAGGAAGGGCACAACTACATCAAATACACTTTTTAAAGTAATTAAGAAAAAACTTAATACTTCGAGATAGGACTGAATAGAATGCATGTTTTCATCTTCACGGAACCATTGATTCTTGAATAATAACCTTTGGTGATATGCGTGATATGACATCACTATGTTGCAGATACTAGTGCACATTTTCAAAAGAACAATAGAGGTCCGACAAAGATCCTTGTGGCACGCCCACATTTCCACAAAGGCCTAAAAGACATCAAATAGACATAACCAAGTTTTTTAAATAATCACTTCAAAAATGCTATTTAAACTTTTCCGTTTTAAAGTATTGTAAAATCGTAATAATTATGGTGTACCCCCCTTTTTAAAATGATTTAATGATTAAATATGCGGCTTTATTAAAGGGTGATCAGCCGTCTTGACTCAGTCCTACCATAAACTAATCTTAGGTCAGCCCCATCATAATGATCTATATCCTACATAATGATTTTCCTCATCATGCTCATATTCAAACAAACGTTTAGTCTGATGTGCCTTTACGGGGATTAAATAGAAAATGACACTTATTACTCACAGATCAGACTGAAATAGATCTGTATTACCCTAAGTAATCTCAGTGCATAACTTGATTATAGTCTTAGATTTTGCAATATTAGCCCATTGATATAGGCCTTGTATATTCAGAGAAACATTCTTACAAAGTCATGTTACTTCTATTAGAGTTATCTTCTCACATCAGGAAGTGGAATAATGCCCTTGGCTTTAAGCCACATAATCACAGTAAAGAAAGTCTAAACTATTTTCTTGGCATGTATCTTGAAGGGGTTCGGTTTGTTGGTGAGACCATGTTTGCCATTGTTGCTGGACTGGGCACCCTCAGGTAAGGTGAGTGAAAAACGTTGTAGGAGATACGTCACGAACAAGAATATTTCCATACGAGCTAGCTGCTCTCCTGGGCACACTCTACGACCTGCATGGTTGGAGGAAATAATATATGATAGTTAAGTTTAAAATTCAGATCAAACCACTGTTGTGACACATTTTAAACTCTCGATGTTGCCTATATCAAGGTTATGCCAAGAGCAAGGTTATGCCAAGAGCTCAGTTCCCCGCCGAAAAAAAACACAAAAACAACGCAAAATCGATTTATTCCCCCCTCCCCCCTTTGATTTGGGGAATTCGATCTCTCGACCTTCCCAAGACCGAAAAGTGGGATTTCCCCCGGAATATTATGATGATGAATTTAATCATCACTAGCACCTATAACAGCATTTTACCATTCTATTTTGCCAATAGGGGGGGGGGGGGGGGGGGGAGGGTTGAACCCCCCCCCCCTCTACGATACGCGTAATATGAAAAAAAAAATAATACGTTCACTTTTAAACACAATCCTCTTCAGTTTAATAGACATATTGCGAAATAAATCTCATGATCCTTCGTCTGTATATAGCTTTTTAAAAAAGAAGGGAAAAAAAAGATTGAATCATCATTAATTCGTGAGTGAGAATTAACAAACACTAGCAATACAGTTCTTACCGTAACCGAAGGGAAGCGGTTCAAGCTTCTTGTTGAACTGTCCCTCGGTGTCTAAGAATCTCTCGGGTTTAAAGTCTTGAGGATCTTCCCAAAGGTTTGGACTGAGGGCAAGGTACCAAAGGTTGGTCGTGACTGCACTACCCTTTGTGACGTCATAACCACCAAGTTTGCAGTCACGTGATACGATGTGGGGAATGTGGAAAGCGGCTGCGGGATGAAGTCTCGTGCATTCAGTCAACGTTGCCTCTGTGATGGGCATCGAGTGGCGGTCCGAGTAGCGTGGGAAACGGTCGCTACCGACGACATCAAAGATCTCCCGTCGAACTCGACGTTGAGCTTCAGGATGAGCTGCTAGAGTGAAAGTAATCCATAAAATAGTGGTAGTTGATGTTTCCCAGCCGCCGAGGAGGGCGTCGATGCAGCAAGCATGTAGGTTGATATCGTCAAATGATCCCGGATCGTTCTAAAGAGGGATGTTAGGAGGTTATTCATGTTACAAGTTTCATCTACCATGGCCCGCTTTCACTAATACTCTTCCGAGTGATCACGCTGCAGTGTGATTGTGTATCGACGTCGCGCCGCTTACTATTCGTGTGCCAACGTGTCATGTAAATATTATCATTTTATTAAAAACTAAAAACAAAAAAACAATAAACGGTAAGGTGAAATTAAAAATCATGCATAGTTATGCCAAACAGAATCCTTCGTATACACTGCATTCGCTGACATCACCACCCAAATATAATGTAGAGTTCATCATTGGTATCGAATGCAGATATAGTACGTTGGTTTAACAGTGAGTTAGGATTCCATTATACGGTTTAAGAGCTGCCAACCTCACTTGACCAAAAATCCTATGATTTTACCATAAAAATCCTATTTTCAGAAAAAAAAATCGTATTCTTAACTGTCGTGTACTTTCCTACACAATATCTCAAGGATTGCGAATTTTGTTTATTTTGTAGTAATTTATACATGTATACAAGTACATGTATGTAATTTATTTAGTGACTTAACTACATGTACAGTGTACATGTTATTGATGATGAATGATCCTATTCTAATAAGGGAACTTCACTTAACAATTACCTCATTTACTTTTGAGACCCTGATGCCGCTGCTGCCGCTGTTGTTGCTGCTCCCTTACACTTTGTTAACAGTCTATCACTAAATTTCATTTCATAGCAGTTTTGTCCTTTAGACTGGCGTGTTGCCTTCTGAGTGAGAATGTCACTTAATGTTGCAGTACTCAAACTGGACCTAAACTCTGCCTTGCATACGCAATCATGTACAATGTCAATGAGAGATACATAAACACACGGAGACACATAGTTATTTTTTTGATAAATCGTATTTTATTGAGAAAAATCCTAGTGTCGTATTGCCACTGAAAAAATCCTATGAAATAGGATAAAATCGTACTATTTGGCAGCTCTGCGGTTAGGTATTATACGCGACTACGTGTACGTTCGTGAAGAGCCCTGCGTTAGTGCGAACGCATTACAGAATCACGCGGCGTAGTGACCACTCGAAATAGTGTTTAGCCCAAAATACAATTCCCTTTTTTTTTTTTTTTTTTTTCCTAAACAATATTTAGTATCTATTTTCGGGGTCTAGCCTGATTGATGCAGGGTCGTGCATTGAGATGAAGATACATGTATATCTTACATCGGAGGCCGAATAGTCTAAAACAGGTAGGATGTGAGTCTTTGAATTGATTTACCTAAACAAACAACAACAAAAAAAAAAGAAGAAGAAATATGGAGAGTGATTTATCTACTCATTAAAAAATTCATTAAAAAATAGCAAAAGCAAAACAGCCATGTTTCCATGTCTCCTCATTTACGAATTCCTATGTCATTATTACTTGGTCAATATATTTATTCTTTTCTATAATTTATGTACTTTTATTTTAAAAAGTCATATGTTAATTAGCATTAAGTGTCGACGCGAGTTAAGAAACAAGACCAGTCAGTCGACGAAACTTGGACTTTATATTCCCTCTAGACGTTATCTCGCCCCCCCCCCCCCATCTCTCTCTCTCTCTCTCTCTCTCTCTCTCTCTTATCGTATGCCCATGCTTTAATCCTTAACTCTTTCTTTCACCCATTATCTGTCCTCTTGGAACATACCTCTTCCTTGCGTCGATGCATCTCTTTCAGGTAACAGGAGATGAAGTCTTTGGCAGGTTCTTCCGGATTAAACTCGGCTTTGTGGGTTTCGATGTGCGTCCCGATCATATCAAATACCTCTAAACTGAGTTGTCTCAATTCTGTCTTAACTGGTGAAGGAATCTTTGAGAGAATTGGAATAAGAGTGAAAAGTCCGGCTGGACCCATCAGTTTGAATATGCGGTCCGAGCACTCAATCAGGTGTTGAAAGTCTTTGTCCTCGTAGTCATAAGTCACACCGGTGATGATCCGTGTGATAACGTTGGCAACGGCGACGTTGATTGAGTTGCAGGGGTCGAAGCTCTCGCCATTTTTTCTTTCCATTTCACTCAGGAATCTTTCTGCCTGCGATCCAATGATTTCTTCAAATCTATAAATACACAAAGAAAATACTTCATCGTCACCGACGTTTCTATCAGATTTATAAGCTAACTTATTATAATCAGTAGGCCTAATGACATACATACAGGGTCTGTTACAGTACTATTGCGGTGTTTAAGACCCCACAGATTTAGGTGGCGTGTCAATTTTAATAAAAATTGCATTTATTTTATCATGCCTACCTTTGAAGAGGATGTACTGCATTTTGTAATGATAATAAGCCATGCTCACACGAGGCGTAATTTGCTAATGTAGGACAGCGTCAGGGTCTTTCGCCCTACATAAGATAGTGATATTGTTTAAAAAGTGATTACAAAATGAATAGTGCAAACAATAATTTTAATAACTGACATATAGGTTAACTGCTTTCACAGGCTCATTTAGCGCATACTGACGCAATTGAAATGACGCATAGTGTGAGCTGGGCTTAGAGAAGGAAAGTACTGAAATAATGCCGCCTACTAGCAACAAATGACATCAACAAATGACGCTATTTTGAGAAAGCAAAAAAAAAATGAAATAATAATAAACGCGCCTTCTGCTGCTGTATCGAGGAGTAGCTCGAACGTGTAACTTGGCTGTACGCACAGACAAATCACTTGGCTGGCCTCTCATAAAAAAAAATTATCTCCTCAAGTAAGCGGTACATATATTCTTGATCATATCACAGCTATGCAAAGTAGTTAAAGGGTTGATGTTCTAGTTGAAATATGTTTGCTCACATGAAGTGAACTACGGTAATGCCGTTGTATAACTTGGCTCTCCACAAAGCAGCTCCGCGTGATTTCTATATATCACTGGCGTAAATCCCTGGGGGATGGGGGTATATAACCCCCCCCCCCCCCACACACACACACACACACACACACACACACACGCTTTTGAGGGAAGGGGAATGGCCTGTACAAATATACCCCCCATTTTTCTAAGAGAAAATAATATTTTAAAAAATCAGTTGTTGAAATTGTATATAAATCTATAATACCCGACGGTTATAGTAGTAAAATTGCTGTTTGAAATGCTGTTAATAACCAAAGATAGGATAGCAGGTCACAATAATTCCGTACTCGTGTGTGTAATCGCGCTCGAAAGTTTCGGCAAAAGATTTCGATCACCCCCTCCCCCTCCTCGAAACGAATTTACGCCGATGTAATAGTAGAATGACAAATCGGTTACTCTTCTTGAAAAATACCCCCCCCCCCCCGATATATTTCAATATACTTTGAGAAATTATTTTTGAAATGTTTATGTTTTGCCGTTTAACGGTTCCAGAATTTGTGACTTTGTAACCGACTTCAAAGCCTTTTTCAAATTCATACATGGTAATGTCCAAAATTGTTCGAGGCATCCGTTTAGTAATGAATTCAGACCATAACTTTTAGCGGCAGGAATTCTAGGTGGTAAACGATGATGATGATAATAATAATGATAATAATAATAACAATAATGATAATAATAATAATAATAATAATAACAACGATAATAATAACAAACAATAATAATGATAATAATAATCATCATCATCATCATCATCATCATCATAACCATAATAAAGACATTAATGTTGCGGCCAGGATTCTAACCGCAAATCATATGATCTAGAGTCCGGTGACTATCCTCTTGACCACAACGGCCCTGAAATCACAAGGTTTTATTACCTGATAACACCAGAATCCACTTTCTTGAAGACTGTCAGAAAAAAGCGACGCTGTTCTTTCCATGTTTCACCATTTGATGACACTAAACCTGAAAGTAAACAAATATATATTCAGCACTTAATTTTAAAAAGTTTAAATTCATTTTCCTTTTTTTTTTAGAAAGCCTTTTCATTTTTCTTGCATTGGGAAGAGTATGACAGTAGCAATGCCAATGTCAAGTTGTCTGATTGAGGACTGCACTTGAAATGATCGAAAATCCAAAATATTACAAACCATAGCTCACTAAACATTCCAAATCATAGAACCGATTTCTGTAGAGGTGTTCAAAACTTGTAATTTCATAATTTCACTTTCATGATTTCAGTTTCACAATTTCATAATTTCATAATTTCATAATTTAATTCTCAATTTCATGTTATACTTTCATTATTTCACAATTTCATAATTCAATAGTTCATTTCATAATTTCATATTTTAATATCATAACTTCATAATCCCATAATTTCAGAATTTCAAGTTGGTAATTTCTTATTCTTTTTCAGACTTCCTCAAACTCTAACATTTCTCTCATTTATCAGCTAGAGATGACGGTTGGTAAAACACATTTTGCATAACTCAGTTTTTGATAGTTGTATAAAAAACTTAAACGATTATTTATTCTCACCGTTATTAGGTCTACCAGTGACTTCGTTTGCAATGGCCAGAGATACCCTGTCATTTATATCCGCACTCTGATGGAAGGCCTCAGAAACTAGGCCAGGATCGCTTAGAATATAGACACTGGTACCGAGCATTTTAAATGCGAAAATGGCTCCATACTTGCAGCCCCAGTCGTTGATAACTTCATGTTGCTGTCGTCTCGTGACAAGCAAACTAAACACACTTCCAAAAATAGGTAGACCAGTGGGACCAGGAGGGTAATTCTTCCCCGCCTGGAAGAAATTCTGGTAGATCAGGTAGAGCAGAATTGTTAGTCCACCAACTACGAGAATAGAAGAACTCCCTGATTGTAGTACGGGTTGGACTACGTTCTCGAGCCCCGCCATTTTAGATCGATTCTTATGAATACTGCATTGCACAGTATTGTGCAGTACATGCGAAAGTTTGAATAGTAGTGAAGCAACGTCAGTACATGTGACCTTTGAAATACAGGTCAGGCAGTCAGGCCATTCAAATTTCCGACACACTTCAGAAACGAGTCAGGAGGAAAAATGATAAAGCCAACTGACATGCCTGAATAATAAATATGTATATACAGAGGCCGTGGAACGTTCTTGAAAGTGGGAAGGGGGCTGATTTGATTTCACTCATTAATGACAATTTTCCAAACCTTTTTTCCGAGATTTTATGAAACCTGTCTACTCAAAAAAGTGTGGGGGGGGGGGGGGGGGGCTCCGCGGCCCATGAATTACAGGCAGCGGCTTGGTTAGGATTTATCAGTGTTGTGTGAGGGTGGGGAGAGGGGTTACCACTTTCAGCAGGGGCAGCTGGGGTAAAAAATTGTGAAGAAGCCAACTAAATTCCATGCTTACGCCCATTCTGCCCCTCACCTGTCCGAAAGTCAGACGTAGTTATTATACTTGATTAGATTATATTGATCCAATAAAGATTCACCATTCATTTAAGAAACAGATCATGAAAGCTGTTGTAACTGAAATTAATTGACAATAAGCTAAATGAAATTCAGGTAAGTCTGAGCTGGAAACTATGAAAATAATCCTGTCTAGACTGCCTATAGTAAATAGTAATGAATGGCACGCTTTATGATCGAAGATTAAGAAGATATTAGAACACCGATAATCTCAGATTAATAGGATCTGTTGTTTGAACAATACAACATAATCGGCTATAGATCTTCGCCCTTTATACAAGCCTGGACCCCCCCCCCCCCCCCATCCTTCGCTATCAATTCACTGAACCTTTGTACAGCAATCTATAGTAATATCTTTGATATTGAAATGATGATATTACTGTACAAGAGAAGATGAAGGATTCTTGTACACAAGATGACGGTACACATTAGAAAGATTTGGACTTACTATAACCATTCTAAGCTGGTAGAGTTAGTCACTGATGTATGGACCAAAAGTGTCTATTATCTTCATACCGTCTAAAATGATGTAACTAAATGGATGAAAATAAAACATGTCATTATGAAATCAATTTCTCGTTTATTTATGTCTTGTCTTAATTCCGTTAATTCATTTTCTATCAGTCATAACAATTATTGTGTAAAGAACAGAGATGGGGTTTAACAGAGCTGGGTGTGTGGGGTGCTGGGGTGCTGCAGTTTGGGTTATTGACCTTTTTTAAATTATTTGTTGCTTGTCAGAGATTTTTCGGACTTGTGCATAAATCTCCAACCTCAGCAAATCTCTCCCAGGATCCTGGCTACAGCCCACAAGACCGACAGCCTATGAGACCGACGTGGGCCTTCTGAAAAATTATTTGAGAGTTTACAAGATCGACGGACCACGAGACTGACATGTCGGTCTGGAAGACCTATAGGGTTCATAAGATCGACATTGTCGATGGATTTCTGTTCAGTCATTTTTAGCATACTTGGAATTTTATTAGATGTGTTCATGTTTATACTTATAAACCTAGATTATTCTGAATGAAAACTTCAGTTTGAAATGATTTATTTTTAATTACTCTTTTATCATCGATCAGGAGTATTATTTTATATTATTATTATTATTTCATTAGATTTGATTATTTTCCGATTAAAAAAATCTACAAAATACAATAATGACAACATGATCAATACATTTGAATTGAATTGAATTGAAAATGATAGATAGCTCTGCTTAGCTGTACCTGCCATTACAACACAACTGTTCTATCGAGAGGTCCAAATGCACCATCCCATTACAAACTAAGTCTTTAACATATTACTTCACTATAGTGAATTGTTCGCGTATACGCTAACAATCATTAACAATAGTAATATGCCCCCCCCCCCTTTCCCGCTTATACTAGGAAGCTTCATAAATAAAGACACACGTCTATCCCAAAACTCAATAAACGTGACAACATGCAACTCAGTAAAGACACAAAAATGACTATTCACCCGCCAAAAACACAATTCTCCACTCAGTCAGTATTGTCATTATAGAAAGAAACCAAAGACAGACCCGTGTGATCGATGATATCGATTACGCGCGCGCGCGCGATCGTCGCGTGCTGACGGTACACATGGTACAAGATGAGGAAAAGAAAAGGGAGATAAATATACGAGCCCAATCGAAAGTGAATATTCCAAGACAGAGAATTATGGGCATTACGAATCGAAATCAATCTCAATCGACTGAAAAGAAAAGGAGAGCAGACCAATGAAACAAGATTTTAAAAAAGAGGAAATTTAAAGACACGTGCGGGCCACCTGTCTGAGAGCAAATATTGATTCCAAGATCTTCAGCTATAGTCGTTAGCAAATACTCGTTGCGTAACATGAAAAAGAAGCAAAAAACCGAACTTTTTTTTTTATTATGATCACTTTAGAACCCAAATAAGCACCGAACTCTTTATCAATATCGAACACAACCTGACAAAGAATCATGGAAGCACAGATGCTTTGCCATTCACTTATTTTATTTATTTTAATGTCCTATTTCTTAGTCCTATTGCATTCTGTCTTACCTCAGGTTCACTTGGAGGCAAAATGGGTCCTTATCAAACATGCAAAAAGATCCCTGAATATGAAAATTTAAATCGTTGCCAAAATCTAACTAACCTCTGAGAAGATGTTTAAATCTGCACTTTTAAACGTATTCGATTAGATTAACGAAATTACTTGCTCTTCCAAAGAATAAGAAGTTTGGCACTCCACATACTTCTTAACAATCTTTTTATATCCCTCTCGAACGACTCCTTCCACTGCCACGCGCCATGCCAGTTAGACAAAACAACATTGATTGGTTTTACGTCAAGTGTCAACAATGATTACATCATAATTCCTTTTGTTACATCACCGTTTGCACCTGCCTTACAATAAAATGCAGGAAATGAAAACAAGATATATGGGCGCGAAAATATCAGTCAAACAGGCAATAAAATCAAGCGGAAAATACACGTCAAAAATGAGGTAGATATGAAGAAAAAAAATGCTTTAGGGGTATTTCTAATTGTCTGTTTCACTGGATGCTATTAAAGAAGAAAATATAAACCATGTAACCAACAATGGACCAACTGTCGGTATACTTCATGGCTTTCAAGCCAATGTTTTGGAATGGAAAGGTAAATTTTCAGATACAGAAAACCTTTTTCTTTAAATTTTATTCTTGTAACTCTTCACTCTATCACCTGTTTATTAACTTGAATAGATTATTTATGTTAATATCTTTTTACGATTTTGTATATATATGTGTAAATGATTTGCACATCGTTTTCTTACATTTTCTATGCATGTATTAGTTGTTTTGATATTTGTTTTTATATTTTATCATACGTTGTATTTCATTGTTACAATGCACAATAAGCCAAATAGATGAACTGGGCTTTTACCGTGTTTAAATAAATGAATCAAATCAAATCAAAAATAACATTTACACTTCCACTTTGGATAGATTCAGACGCTTCTATTTCAGTTATCCAGCAATATGCCTGTTACTGAGATGAAAATTGAATGTGTTTTGCCAAGGGTTACTTTTCAGTAATGAAAGAAACAGGAGAAGACAGAAGAAACAAAAAATGCGAAATTAAGGGATTATGGTAGTTAGATCCTCAACGTGCATGAAGCAATGAAATTAACAAGAAACATGTTTGAAATTAAATGGTTTCGGTGGTATGTGGTTTCTACAGATATCAATTTGCTGCTGGTGGAGTCCATGTGGAGAGAGAAATGGGGAGAGAGAGGGGGAGAGGAGGGGAGAAGAAAGAAAGAAAGAGACAACTTAGTGAAAAGAGGAGATGTATACATCGTGAAACGGAAAACGAGAAAACTGATGAACAAAACAGCAAAGAAATTAAGGATTTGTGAAACAATGTTCACACAAAAAGACAAGATATAATATTTATTTTGACCTGATTTCATTTCTACTCATTTGGTTTGATCTTCCTGATCCAAGACCCAACTCAAGACTACGAACGCAGTAAACACATGACAAAGGCGTGATATTTCCCGCCCAATCAGAATGTATGAAGTGCCCTATAAAGCCACACCATATGTGTGAGTTTGTGGAAAACATTTTCAATTTATTTGACTTCAGAAACCGCATCTTATCTAACTTATACTTCACGGCATTGATGTCCATTTGCATGGGTATGTAAAGAACTTTTAAAGGAAGAGGTAAATTTGAACTTGATGTTAATCGTCTTACATAGTCGTGGGCTCGTACAGGCTTAGAAAGACAAATGTTTGATGTCGAATTAGCGCAGACACAAAGTGGCTTAGCTACAGGCTGGGGCACGTATCCCCACCGTGCCCAACCCATCCAATTACCATCCCCATCCGAAAGCCTGGAAAGGGAGAAAGATAGAGAAAGAAAATGAGAGGGGGGGGGGGGTTGATTGTGAAAAGGTGATAGCGTCGCATCAGTGTAAAAAGGGAATAAAAGCCATGTAGCGTCAATGAATTCTATTCCCTTTTTACACTGATGCAGTCCCCTTCCCCAACCCTCCCCCTAATTTATGGCCCTTTTAATTCACTTTTCATAAATCTAACAAGACCCGTGCCCCCCCCCCCTCCTCTCATTATATCGGAGCCGCCGCTCCACTGTCGATACACATTCTTGTGAGCACCGGATTTATTTTTTTTTGGGGGGGTGTATTTTTGTAAATAATGCTCTTCTTTGGGATTCATGCAGGCTTTCGTAATCTGTGTCGGGAGGTAAGTGTTAAAAATTCTCCTTAAAAAAAAAATCATATTCAGATTTCGCTTTGATATTCATTTCTTACATTTGGTTCTATCGGCAGATATATACTTAAGTAGTTAACCAACTATTTAAACATTCTTGCTTACTACAATTTACTTACTAAATTTTGAACAAGCACCGCTCTTCATAATTGTTATCCGATTATGACAAGCTGAATATCCTGGGGAAAACTTAACCTATTTTTTGTTATACAGCAAATCGTTCCTCCAGAATATCTATAAGGCCTATAAAAAGCTCGAAGGAAATTGACAATACATGATCATAACAATTAATATGCGCCTCCACCCAAACGACATTTCCTTCTTTGTTACGCATAAGTGAAAGATGCGGGTACTTAAGGGAAAACTGCAGATGGTGAGTGATAATTCCTAAGGCCTGTCATTTTGCTGATGAAGGACTGCAGGTATTTGACTCAATGAGAGAGTGAGATGCCACATGAACAGTGCATTGTCTTGCGTATGCACTAATTACCTTCTCAGGCTATTAGCTTAGGTAATAACGCTAATGAAAACGACGCACCGTGTGTGCAACGGACATACTACTCTTACGTAACCCACTGCACGTTAAAGCTCATGTACAGTATTGGTAGCAAAAAGGAAATTGGAAAGAAACATGTTAAATATAGTCTCATGTTGTTCTCCTTGTATCAAAAGATATCTGTAAGAGATCATTTGGTATTCCATCTATGATTTCTGGTGAATTTCAGTGTAAATATCTGTAAGGAATGCTTGATCACTGCCATTATGCTAGGACCCTTCCACCCCGACGGCTCCCCGCACAGCAATCTTGGGGCTTCGCATAGAGACAGCGTGTGTGCACTGTGTGTAGCTACTCATCATGGGTTTTACACGTGTGTTTACAGTGTATAGCACAGGCTGCCTTTGTTGGGATTTTACGTGCCTGTCCCGGCACATAAATTAGTTTTTGCCTCTTATTTGTTTAATATTAAACTTTAGGAGGCGAAATCTTCACAGTGTCTTAATATTGCTAGTATCTTGCTATTTATCAACAAAAATTGAAGAAATCTGACGAACAGTTTTTGAGGGCTTACCAAAACTTTACATGACCTTTAAGCCTGGCGCACACATCGATCTCTAGACTCACACGAGGGGTCATTGCAATTACCTTCACAAGTGAAGTATATGAAGGCGATTAGTGCATGCGCTATTAATTCAACACAATGTTTGCACTATTCATTTTACAATCACTGTGTTCCATTATCATATGGTGTGTCACAGAACATGCCAGTAGCTAACATATTCCTACAATGGACTTTATGGTGCTGCCTGTAAAGAAAGTAGTATAAACAAAAACAAAAACAAAAGCTATTCATATAATTCTTAGCTGATTCTAGAGGGCGGCAAAGACTAGAAAACTACACGGACAATTAAGCTACGTTCAATAAGTATATCACGAAAACAGATAAGAAAATGATTTTTGTTTCAACTCATTTAGTTTCCATTCTTGCTTTGTCTCTGTCCATTTCATTCATCCTGCCGGTACCCATTTAACACCTGGGTGGAGAGTGGCAAATGTAGATTAATGTCTTGCCAAAGGACAGTATAAGTATTTAGAAACATGATTGTCATATGTATTGTACTTGGAAACCAAGCACTTTGTTTCCATGCATGGTGTATGTCGCTGACATATTGATTCACATTTGATTCGGATTATTTATTTGTTGTGAATATTTAAGCTCTTTGCTGGCTCAGACATGCAGATAGTCATTAACATTTTGTGATGTATATTCTATTTGTGTTTCGAGACAGCGATGTCAAAATGAGATGTACGCTGCTTAATGGATTTATTAGTTTTTAACGTATGAACTGATACCGTATAGGGCAATAAATGCAGTATTCTGTCACTCTATAATTATGCTCTTCTCCTTGATCACCACCTTGTATAAATGATTTGATTTGATTTGATTTATTTTCCGTTTCAAAATAATTATACATGATACATATCGATCAAATGATTAAACATAAAGCAATGTGATAACTTTAGTATATCAAACTAACATACAAAGATAAAGGGTACTAAGAAGAGTACAACAAATAATTTACATAAACGGATCATTATTGACCTAACATATACAATGAAACGGAGGAGGTATGCTAAGAAAGCAATGCTTGTATGATGCATGCCCCCAAAGACTTAAATACGTAAAAGAGTAAAATATGAAACCCTTTCTCCTCTTTTTAATCTGTTATATTCTCCTTCCTTCCTATACCAACTTTCTTTATCCGACTTTAATCTGTTATATTCTCCTTCCTTCCTATACCAACTTTCTTTATCCGACTTTAATCTGTTATATTCTCCTTCCTTCCTATACCAACTTTCTTTATCCGACTTTTTAAAAAGCGTTCCCAACACAAGCTCTGCTTTTCGGGTTTTCGCCTCCTTCTTTCTAACAGTAACTGCATTAAACTTTGTTTGTCAAATACTTTGTTATTATTGTCAGAAGGAAATAAATGTGGAATTCCATTCAATCAATATCATATTTTGGGCTGTTAGTCAAGCGTGTCCAGTAAGAAGGCATCATTACTTTATTTCACCTCAAACTTAAAGGGGAAGTTCACCCCGAAGATTACTTGAGTTTAAAAAATGCAGAAAAAATAAAGAAAAATATTGGCGAAAGTTTGGACAAAATCCGTTAAAGAATAATGGAGTTATGGACTTTTGAAGTTTTGATTTTGTGACGTCACATGCGAGCAGCTCCTCCATTATGTAATGTGATAAATATTCCATAAAATACAGTTTTCTCAGAAAATTTAGAATATTTTCGTCTGTGCATTTGATATATTGTCAGAAATGTTATTCAATACTAGGTTCTGAAAAGAAACAATATTAATTTATCGTGGAACGTAAAAAAAATGCGAATATATGGAATATTTATTACATGACCAATGGGCAGCTGCTCGCATGTGACGTCACGAATCCAAAACTTTAAATACTCATAACTCTTTTATTATTTGACCGATTTTCATCAAACCGTCGCCAATATTTTTGTTTATTTTTTCTGCATTTTTTAAACTCAAGTAATCTTCTGGGTGAACTTCCCCTTTAAAGATATCTTGATATGACTAATGTTAGTGATACTATAGGAAGAAAACCTTTATGATAATAAAGAGATTTTCATTTTGGATAAAAATGAACTGATGATTAATATGTCGTACGGGATATATTACACTGCATGGCTTTCTTGTACGTGTATGTAGGCCTATACATAGAAGTCTGTTTCCTCCCCACCACATTTTCCCGGCTTCTGTTGCTGCCTTGAATCTTGATAATTAAAAATCTGGTCCATCGCTAATGATATGCCGGACTATTATCAGCGGGGTGTCTACTTGTATCTGTTCTTTGTTTTAATCTGCTTATCGAACAGCTGGGTATGCTATCGTTCCAATTTAGCAGCTTAAAAAGTCAAGTTCAGACTAAGTATAAGAGAAATCTCTTTTTTGATAATATCCATTCCTTCCTTGTATTATCTTCAGCTTTCACAGTGGGATAATCGCCTAAACTACTTCCCGGTTTAAAGCGTATTTTTAATCCTCTTCAAGTTTGAAGATCAAGAACAAATCGGTTTTTCTGGCTCTTGCTCTTTTGTCCAATGGAGACCCTATTCATTTTAGAAGGTTTTACCACAAAAAAGTCTGATTTATCCCAGTAATGAAACGAACCAAAGGAATCCATATATTTCACTCAAACAAAGTAGATTTATTCCTACTGTTTATTGAATTGAGGTGATAGAACTATTTTCACTCCCGAGGCCTTGTCAGAAAATCCCCTGACCCTTACTTTATACTTGTATGCATCAAAAGTCTCGTTTCGGTTATTTGTTTGTTTGTTGTTGTTTACCAGAATATGTAACATTCGATTTGTTTATATTGAGTGAATATAATTTTGAAAATGATGTATACTTTGGTATTTTGATGCACAGATAAATAATCTTAATTATTTTACAATCACCAATCTCCAAGGAGCTATTCTACTGTACAAGTGAGACAGCGCTTGAAAATTTGAACAGGCACAGGAGGCTGGTGAATACCTTTTCTGTTTTCAATCACCCTCAAATGCCTCCACGTATTATTACCTTACCGCTACCATACTATTCAAACATAAACATGCTACACAAGACCAAGGAGTCTCTCTTCCACCTCCCTGACAAGACCAAGAAGTTCTGTGATAACTCCTTGACAAGACCAAAGAGTTCTGTGATAACTCCTCGACAAGACAAAGAGAGCCGCGAAAAACATTCAAGTTTGCCCGCAGGCTTTATACCATTGCCGCTAGTTTTCTTTAAAGAATGCCGCCAGATTTCCCCTCTCTGTTGAAGATAGCCAAAGGCTTTTCTCTTTTATTTCAAATTTCTTTGTTCTTATTTATAACGCTTAAAGGCATATGTCTTTCGTTTTCGTTTTTTGTTTTATGGCATAATTTTAGTTTAGATACAGGAAATTTCATTCTTATCATAGGAATTTGACATCAGCAGCAAAGGAAGATTGTTCATATTCTGACTTGTATAATGAACTTTTTGATATGATGCCTGGAATTTTTAGACAAATTGCAAAAAAATTGTGAGGTCACTGAAGACAAAAAAAAATGTATCTGATTATTTCCAAAGAAATCCTGTTCTGTACATGGGCTGTGAACATAGAAATTTCTCATTGGAAAGTAAAGAAAGCAAAGCCAGAATCATTTCAGGGTTTTACCTTTTTCATGTTTTAGTTAAATCATAATCAGTTTGGCAAACACACTTCAGAAATGAGGTAGATATGAAAAAAATTGCTTTAGAGGCATTTCTAATTGTCTGTTTCACTGGATGCTATTAAAGAAGAAAAAAGAAACCATCTAACCAACAATGGACCAACTGTCGGTACACTTCATGATGGGTATCCTTTTATCATGTTGATAATTATTGGCAAACATTCCGAGGTGTTTTGGTTTCTCCAAGAACCGATTTTGTGCCATCTGGCACATGATGGGACCATAAGGTTCAGTTCTGCTGAAGGTGAAAAAATATAACTGGAGCTTTCTCATTATTCTTATTCCTACGTGAATAGTAGTCAAGTCCCATAAAAAGCAGTGCTCATGAAGTGCCGTCAATTTCAAATATGTCCAGGAATAATTCATATATTTAGAAAAATAATCCGATGCTATATACATGTAGTGTTGTCCGAAATATCTGTATCCAGTATTTTTCATTCTATGTGATTTTCAGCACTATAGATTTAGTCATTTTTTTTAATTGATTTGATAATTCCAAACCCTCAGAAATTCTTAAGTACCAAGTAGAACCTCTCATAATAATTTCTGAACAGTTTCATTGGTGGTGCAATTGCATAAACAGTTTCACCTTGAGTTAGAAAGAGAGAGAGAGAGAGAGAGAGAGAGAGAGAGAGAGAGAGAGAGGATAAAACAGGGACGGGGTATTATGTTTACTGACTGAAAGTTTTATCAAGGAGTTATCACAGAACACTCCTTGGTTTTATCAGCCTTCATTGGCGTATTTTGCGTGAATGAGAATTCCCTCTCCCTAAACTTCAACAGACTATTTATGGCCTTACACAGGTACTGGTAGTGAAGCCAATTAATATTCAGAGCAGACTTCTACTATATACATGTACTTATTTTTCCATATCTATTGTTCTCGCAATCAGTAGTGTTTACTGGTTTACCAAAGTTAGCCGGAATAAATCGCTGGTACTGTTTTATTATCATCTTCTAATTCCGGTATTGTCATATTTATAGTTTATTTTAAAAGCAAATTGTATTTGGGTCTGTGGTATTGCGAACATGCGGGTTAATACCCATCATTTGCAGAAGTTGCCAGAACTGTCGTTTTATAATCTTACACGTCATGGAGTATTTTGTAGAAATCAATAAGCCTTTTGGGGGTACTAGCAGGCGCGTCGGAAGCAGTTTGGGATTGGGGGGGGGGCAAACATTCAAGGGGGCTCACCTTTCAAGGGCTCATGTCTTCTCACCCCTAAAAAAACACACACGCTTTCCCACCCTCTCACAACAATACAGATCCTACTGCTAAATCAAAATTTTACTCAAAAATTCTCTGACAAGCAAAAAAAAAAAGAAAAAAAAGAAAGGTTAATCAGCATTTTTGGGGTGTATTTTTACTGGAAAATTCTCTGACAAGCAAAATACAAAGGCTTACAATTACGTAATAAAGCAATCAAGCTTTTAATATACACACGATTTTTACTCCTTTACTACTTATTTTTTTCTTCTTTTTATGGGGGGGGGGGGCTTTTTTTTTGGGGGGGCGAAAATGCATTTTGCCCCCCCCCCCCCCCCCCCCCCCACTTCCGGCGCCTATGGGTACTAGAGATGCACGACCAAAATGGATACGACTTACGATTTCAGATTCAGATTCAGATTTAAGCTGTTATTTTTAAATTTCTCTTTATATAGGTAACTAATGACTAGCTGATATAAGTATTGCATTAACAATAGCTGTGTGACATATCATGCGAGTTACTTTGCACAAATAAGACAAATGATTTGAAATGAACACTGTTCCTTTAGACTCCAGGAGCATGAAACCCTTTCAAAGTGAAGCTCAGATCAAGGAGTTAGTGATAACTCCTTTGCTCAGATCAGGAATTCATTCATCCCCAAATTTGGCAATCCAGAAAATGTTCTCCTATCTTCAGGGCTACTTGTACTCTGCATGACCCCTTTCGTTACTACGCCCATGTAGAGACTCAGCTGAGAGGTACAAAGAGAAACGATGGAAATACATAAAAGAAAACAGACGTTGGCTGGTGAATGAAATAGCTTACTCTTTTTATGAATGAAAGTAAAACTAGAAGTTTGTTTTTATCACCGGGCTAGCAATGGGAGCGCGCGCATGCGGGTATGTTTGGGCTTTGCGAGGGACAGACTTTGCCTGTGTTTTTGATGAGTTTTGAGGATAACAAAGAATTTCTTTCTGCGCTAGGAAGCGTGCCTCGTCTCGACGTGTGGCTATGTAAATGTCGTAGATAATTGGGCCCATCTGAAAATTATGTCCCTCATGGACCCTTTCTGCAAGATTTTCATTTCTCCCCTGGATGGAATCTGCTCCCCAAAAAATCTGCTCCCAAAGGAGCTCCCTAGACCCAAAGGACAGTGCATTATACACCCGCATTATATTTTATTGACTATGACTATTAGAATGGCTATCAATTATAATCACTACTACCATCACAATCATTAGAATCAACCTCGATATCAATGTCGTTATCATTATTGTTATTACTAAAATTGCTCTCTCTCCCCCCCCCCCCCCCCCCGCCTCTCTCTCTCCCTCTCTCTCTTTCCCATCCCCCTCTCTCTCTATATATATGTAGGCCTACATGTTTCTCTCTAGATTGTCGGAACAAATTATCTTCGTCTTGGAATGAGGCAAACTAAGGAGCAAATGTATTAGAATTTCAGAATAAAGAAGATATCAAATCTCAACAAAAAATGATTGATAAATGAAATAAGAATGACGAGAAGAAAGAAAAGAACAACGAAAAGAAAACTGTGTGGATATTGAAGAAAGCGTTGAGAATGTGTTAGCCTATACATGCTATAGGAGAGAACTTTGAAGGTGGAACATGTTGTTACGATGAGAAGCAGGAATGGAGTTTAATATGTTGTACAAAGTATAATGATTATTCACATTAGTGTCATATATTTGAAGGAGATAGACCAATACTATAATTATCTGAACTATCGTAGGTCCATGGAATGTCTTTTCTCGTTTTACTTGAATACTAAGATCCTTCATGCAAGCAATGCGGACCGTTATTTGGATGACCATCCAGTAATTACTTGGATGGAGTAATATCTGACTCGCGTGCCTAAATTCACTGTGATATCGATGGGTTTGGGCAGGGCCTGTCTCTGTTGACAGCCCCCATTCTAAAAATCCAAATCAAAATAGAAAGAGGGTAGTCTAGAAAAGCGGGCACTTCTTCCTTCTTTTTTTTAATACATCCTTCTGTTCCTTGTGATTCTTCCGTTCTTTTCTTCTCTTCCCTTTCATACATCTCTCCTCATTTTCTCAAATTCTTCTTCTTCTTCTTCTTCTTCTTGTTACCTTCTTGCATCCATTTTCTTCTTATTCCGTTTCTGTTTCTTCTTCCTCGACTTTTTAATTTCCTTCTTCATCTTCTGCTCCCTTCCCTTCCTTTTCAATTGTAGTTCTTTTGCTTACGTTATCTGTACATAAAAACTCCAGCACCACCATCATCATTATCTGTATCACCACCACCACCACCACCACCACCACCCAGGGGCGTCGATTATGGGGTGGCAGGGGCAGTTGCCCCCCCCCCCCGGAAAATATTGGGAGGGCATATAATTATATCGTTTTGCCCCACCACTTAATCCGGAGGTGTAAAATAAAATAAGGAAAAATGATGCAAAACTCGGTAAATGAAACCTTCCAAACAATGAAATATAAAAGGTATTACACGATCAGACTTCAATTCTCTATTTTTCTCTGCTTCATGTAACCGTGGAGAAGCTGGTAATTAAAAGGCTTTAAGAAAACAATGAAGGGTACTATTTGGCTCTCTTGTTCCCCCACCCCTTCCCACCCGAAAAACGGATCGATGCCCCTGCCACCACCATCACCATTAGCATCACCACTACCAACGGCATATTTTTCATTCTTCATTTCCCTAATTATCCTTTTCTTGCTCTTAATCTTATTCTTCTTTTGACCTTCAATAAAAAAAAAAAAGATAACTATCTCAGGCAACTAAAACAAAGAATCGACAATATAGAGCACACAAAGAAATCAAGGTAAATGTACAGAGTACTACAGACTCTTGATTCGCTTTTCTTCTCCTTTCTGTGTTCAAGGGCTTCTGTTGTTTCGAAGGCTTCTGGTTTTATTTTTCAAAGTCACGTGATAGCTTTCCAGTGACAAGATGACAAGGGGAGAAATGGCTAGCCTAATTGAAGACAGTTCGTTTAATTTTAAACTGGTCATTCCCTGTAGAGAATATGATGACATTACAACGCTTAAAAGAAGACTCCTGTTAGAGACATATTTTAATTACGATCATCTTTACATGTCTTAAGAAACTAAATCTTAGATTTACGTACATTGGCTATAGGCATACATACGTCCTTAGTATGGCCCATATAACCCCAACATAATAGATACACTGTTACCCAAGACAGTCATCGAAAATTAAGATCTCAAAATGTGTTCTCTTTTTTAATAGAACTGTTCGTAGGTTTCTGTTTGGAAGCTATGATGCCCTTCACCATCCTGATTAAAATTATGATTTATGACTCGTGCGATTCATTTACATTCACACTGCATTAATTTGGAGGAGATCTGGGGAAGACTACGAGAGGACAATCTGTCTTGAAGGCTTGGGAGGGAGACAAAGAAATGGTGAAGAAGAGATGACATACTAAAGATGACATCAGTGTCCAGTCGTAGCTTATCAGAATTTTCGGTCTTGTTCTGAACATGCTGAAAGGATTAGTATAGGTTCATTTATGATTTAAGTATACAAAAATAATTATGATTCCTTCAAGTCGTGTCATAGCAATCGTTACTTTCACCTCATGAGTATCTGTCATAATTTTTTATCGTTCAGTTATGTCCATATATTAGGGGGTATACTCCAAATCCTGGACATCCATGGTCATCCATGCATAATATTCGTACGTATTTGGACTGCAGAACTGAGAGTGTTAAGGAGTTTGACTTTAATGTATGAAGCAAAATAACATTTAGATTTACATACATTATTGCCATAAAAAAATATGTTGTGAAGGCATCCTTCTTTTTTTTTCTTTTTTTCTTTTTTGGTATAAGGTTAGGCTACCGGTACTTTGTTGAAAAGATGTATTATTGGTGACGCATAAATCCTATAAGATCATTAATAAATCATATGATTTCTCGAAAATTAAAGCGTTCCAGAGCAAACATATTTACAGATTGTGTTCTATCCCTAATTTTAATTTAGTAGAAAACTTAGGACATTTGCTTTCCTTTCCACTTTTGTTCAACTTTGCGCAAGTTAAATTCATAGAAAATAAACGACTTGCTGGGATGAATATTACCTCCTAGTCTTATCACAGACCTTCGAAATCTTATATCTAACAATTACCTCATATCAAATAAGATATGGTTATTTGCTTATTTCAAACGAGCGCATTCTAAAACTCATCAAAATTTTCAACTCACTTTATCCAGAGACCAAGTACCAAAACATTATTAGCGCCCCCTTCAGTCCAATTAGAACCATACCTGTCGCAAAGTTCGGCACCTGTACCGCTATGAGGCTAAGATTCTTTTGAATCCATTGACATGAGTAGAGTTAAACCTACGACCACTGGACCAACGGAGTGTAAGGTGAAGATGAAGTTAGTAAATATGAATGCAGCTCAATTATCTCAGTGCTTGTTTTAATTGGTTATCTTGTTTACGAAATATTAATAATAATAATAAAGAATGGAATGGAAGTCGAAGCCCCCCCCCCAAAAAAAAAAAAAAAAAAATATATATATATATATTATACATATATATATATATATATATATATATATATATATATATATATATATATATATATACATATATATATATTTATATATATATATATATATATATATATATATATATATATATATATATATGACAGAGAATATGCAATTATTCTTTTATTGTTGTAAATGAATATTCATAATTGTAATTGTTAGGTCTGGTTATATTATAAATAATCATGTCTCGAAATATTGGCGAAATTTGGGTTGTGGTTGTTTGTTGAAATATCAATGACGCAACGCAATCTTCCGATGAAAATATCTTTGTCTGACTTCCTTTGTCACTGTTAATGGGAGTTATACCTGGAATAATGGACATCATTTCCTTGTTTCTTCTTATTCAACATCATTCGATTATTCGTAGCCAGCCCAGTGCCCTGTAACATACACTATGACTTTTTATATCGTATCTTACACTTGCTGTGTCTTTTTGTAATTTAGAAAAAAAAATCGTAAATTACTATTAATTAATTGTAAACGTACGATTAATTTCAGGAGACACGATTAATTTTGAAAAGATACGGTTAATTCCTTTATGCTACAGGGCCAGGCAGGGCCCAGCAGGTCATAGTGTAATGTCACTGATTTATAAGTGTAAGAGACAAACTGTCCTTATATTCCAATTTTTCCCCTCTTTTCTAAAAGTTTAAAAGTTTGGTTTTTCATTTTTTAATTAGTTCTATATCTTTAATTTTCGAATTTTGTGTCTTAACTGTTTCGTTTCCTCGTTCCCCGTCCCCGTCCCCGTCCGTCCCCCCCCCCCCTCCCCTTCTTTCTTTCTTATCTTCAGGATGATGGTTGTATATAATTACACATCATATATAAGGAAGGATACGCGCTCTATTCTGTTGGACTAATTACCCATTAGTGTTTCTTCGATTATCTTTATTGAGGGGAGGATCTAATCATCCTTCTAAATGCTGATTTTATATCCGCAATCTCTTTAAACGACTTTCCTTTTTTTTCTTGCGCCCCGTTCATCAATTCAATCAAGCTATATAGCTCTCTACTAATCTATATCAATGGTAGAGGCTTATTCATGAAAGATAATACACTGATTTAGAGAAAGCTGCAGCACTGAATACTATGCTTGTTCTTTTAATTGGTCTAATCTCCTACCGATTTTAAGGGATTATCCCAAGTTTATGGTCAAATTGGAGGAGAAGATTGGGTTCGTAATCAGAAAATGAGATGATTCTGTTGGGTTATCCTTCCTGAAATGTTATCCGTTCAGTGTTACATAAAAGCTCCTCTCCAAGGTAGAGCGCTAATTCGAACACTTGAACACTAATGAAGCATAGCTATGAAGTGTCTTTGAAAATAGAATTTGAACCCCAGTTATGAAAGGGTCTAAGTAATACAGGCATAGCAAGTTTTGTGTAACTGAGGTTAAGGAAATGCCCCCTTTCCAAGTTCTGGGCTCATAAAACGCTTAAACATATCCTCGAAATGGATTAAAATCAGTGTAATTATGTACTAATGAAGCGTAGCTTCGAAGTGTCTTTGAAAATAGAATTTAGACCCCAATCATGGTAGGGCCACAATGATTCGGAAAGACAGTTTTTTTCTGATCAATTTTAAGAAAATGTCTTTTCAAGTATATGGGCTAATTTAAACACTTAAACATATCCTCGAAATGGATTAGAAGCAGTTTGATTATGCACTATTAAATGAAGAGTAGATTTTAAGTGTCTTTGAAAGTAGAATTTAAAACCCAGTTATGAAAGGGTCTCAATAATAAAGGAATAGCGAGTTTTGTCTAACAGAGGTTAAAGGGAAAGTCCATCTTGGTATTAAGTTGATTTGAATTTTAAAAAAAAAAGAAAAACGAGAGGAACAAATTAGTTAAAGTTTGAGCAAAATCCGATAAGAAATAAGAAAATTGCGAATGTTTGAAGTTGTAATCAATCAAACACAAATTGGCAACCCCGTGACGTATCTTGCGAGCTCCTGTTTGATTGATTACAATTTCAAAAACCTTTTTCTTATCGCATTTTGCTCAAACGTTCACTGATCTGTTGTTTTTTTTAACCAACTTGTAATCAGGGTGGACTTCAAGTCCAAGAAATTCCTATCCATCATTTTGAAAGAGGTCCCTATCCATTCTAGCTTTGCCTCCTCCCCCTAAAAGAAATAAGCGTTTTTGCCCCCAGCCATGCCAGCCCCATCCACAAACCAAAGCGCGTACATATGTTCCTTGCAGAATATGCTCTCCTGTCCGAGATAAAAGGGTCTGAACACTGCTGAAGGGAGGAGGTAAAACGAGAGCATAGCTGTGGTTCATATTCACTTGACTTACAGTCAAAAGGTTGAGAGTTCGAAACTCTGCCCGATGTGTATGTCCGAGGAGATTCGTAAGATCAGAGAGTTATCTCTCTCGACAGATGTGTTTTAAGTGGGTACCTGTAAAGTATGTTTATATGCATTGTGCATTGATAACGGTTTTCAAAGCGAGATCCAGGGTAGCAGTTTCTAAATCACTTAGAAGCGCGTGGAAATGTAGACATAAGTATAGGCAGAAGGGTTAGGGTTGCATATAGTATGCAAATTAGCTCCTTTAGCTACATTTCGTTATTGGCTAATTTTAGAAACATGCCTCTGCGACTGCTTAAATAATGCCTACCGAATTAGTATGATCAGATGATATTTAATGAACAAAACATAATTATCATTATAACAGGAAGAACAGTCAAACAAGGCAAGAAAGATGAGAGGAAAGGAGAGAAGGAAAAGAGGAAGAAAACCAAGAAGAAGCACAGGAGAAAAAGAGAAGAAGTAGAAGTAGGAGAAAAAGAATAAAAACAAGAATAATGAAGAAGACGAATAAGAAGAAAGAAGAAGTTATTGATAACGAAAATCAGATATGAGGAAACAGTGGCGAAACAAAACTGACCGCATTTCAAAGAAGATGAGAAGGTCATGACAATACTAAGCGAGAAAGACATACATCTACAAGCAAAATGAACTGACCAGAAGGATAGCGTTGCTTAACTCCTTGAAACTTTTAAGTTATTTCCTCGTATATTTTCCCATGTAATTATTGAATGTTAGGATTTATAAAATGAATCTAGATTTTAAAAAAAACCCAAAGAAGGTAAAGTCTGAAGTAATTGACAAGGAAGTCATTACTTGAAATAGGCTACCGTGATATTTTTGATTTCTTCTTGTTCACAACTCTTCAAAGCTCCTTAGAAAGAAGATAATACTACCTTATCAATGAAGATAATCTCACGATGCTAATTTCATGAAATAACGGAGAATTTCCTCTTTCGAATATAGTCTAAAATAAAAGGGGTCGTTTTATCTTGTCTTATATTATATATTTATACAAACTTTTTTGCAATAGGCCTTTGAATAAGAAATAAGAAACATGTTTCATACAATGCACAAGCGCCCTCGCTTATTCACTGTTCATCACGTACACTGTCTTCAGCCTTGAAACCGACACGTCCTCAGTACATGAAGGTCCTCAGTTCGAGTAACGAGTCCTTTGTTGTGACGTTAGTCCGAATCAGGGAGGTTGGAACACCAAGTAAAATAAAAGCAGATAGTTCTTAAGATCATAATGTAATGCCATAATGATAAGGATAATAGTGGAAGTTTTCAAAACTATTACAAGGAAGGGTAACATCCATATTCTATGCCTCCCTATATTTCTAAAAAAGCTTGATTTCATGTTTTTAATGAGCATTAACCAAAGCCAGCGGTAGTTTAGGTGATTGCTTTATACTTGCCATCAATATATCACATAGAGTACTTGAATAATTAATATAAAACTATGTTGATGATGTAATGAGGAATGTTGCATATCGTTATGATATCTGATGTGAGGGTATACCTAACTATGTGACTGCCCTCACAACAAGTATTCAAAGCTCTAGTTTAGCAATTTGATTTACATAAGGATTGAGGGTATATGTTCACATAAAACCAGTACATTGACCCAGATTTCTAACATAATTGCTGGTATTTTGAAACCAATCCTTGAAGTAACATGAATATCTAGTAGGTCCATGATAGTAAGAAGGTAAATTGAAGGATCCTTCTTGTTCTTCTTTATGCCATTGTCTCCATGGGGTCAAAACAAGAAGGTTGTTCAACTCATGTCAGCAAATTTAGGATTTTCGAGCTCTGTTTTTGTTATTGATTTTTTTCCCCAAAATTATTGCCTAACTTGTCGGTAAAAAGTGTCTGGCACCCGCTTTGATGCACATTGGATGGGCGTGACGTCACGGTGCTTCATAATGATTTAGTATTCAAATGCTGAACTCGCGAGTCAGTAATGGTGAAAACTAAAAGAGTATCCATCATGAATTATATACAAGAAACATATATAATAAAACGGAGGATAAAACAATTGCTTTCATTCAAAATACTGAAGAATCTGTATTTTGCTATGATGTTATCTTATATTGATTACTGTAGTACATCTTGGGGAAGCTGTGCAAAAGTCCATAGAGATATAAGATACCCCCCCCCAAAAAAAAAAAAAAAACACAACAACAACAACAACAACAAAACAACCAAACAAACTCCAGAATAAATATACTATAATGATTTTGAATAAAGGATTATTATACATCTCAGCATTCTGTGTTACTCACGCTGAAATGGCAATCAGTATAGAGCAGCGTATAAAATATCAGTAGTGTGTTCTTGTTTTGAAAATACAAAGTAATCTAATATCGACCTATCTAGAATCATTGATATGCAAACGAATTGTAAATTATAGGACACGTTAATCTTTAAGATGCCCCCTCCAACTATCCCTCCCATTAAGGGCATAATATAAAAGAAATTATTTTGCATATGTGTTGGAGCCAGTTCGTTTAATGCACGCCCTGGTAATGTTCAGACGTGTATACATCCTTTATAAAGTTAAAAAAAACTATGCAAAGCTTTAAATCTTCACTAAATGGAATGATAACATTACTATTCGAATATTTAAATTTTATAATACCATTAATTCAATCTCCCTTTTTTTTTGGGGGGGGGGGGTTACCATGTTACATAATTATTATGAATTTTGTATGTTCATGTAGAATATTTTTTTAACTGCAGAGCAAATTTGGAAAGCAGTTTTGCATAAATGAACAAGCCAACCCTGCAGTATAAAATAAAGAAGATGAAAATAAATACATAATAAATAGATATAAAGATATGACCTATCAGGTAAACGAAAATAAGTAGATTACAATAGGAAAGGAAGGTACACTAATCTTTCTTTCTTCAAAAACGAACATGACAAATAACCCTATATAATTTACTTCACAAAAGATAAGTTAAGAGTAAATGACCATCATCGTCCATAATGTTACCTGTTAGCAGACGACAGACAAAGAAAATGTACACCAGGTCGATTTTCCCGCGCTTTGCTACAAAATCGATACCGTCGTAAAGTGAGGCTACCATGTGCTTTTGTTTACTATGACGTAATATTACATGATCTCTAGGGCGCCATACATCGGCGCCCCATTTGAAAGCATAGTAATCTCTTTCCTGGTATACCTGTATTTTTGCTTCTCTGAGTTCATTCATGGATTACCAAGGTTGTATTGTATCCTTCTCTCCTATCCGTATCGATTTAGATCAGGGTCCGACCATGAGCTTATCGTCTGTTGTTATGAATGGAAGAGATTTTGGCGCGTATTTTTTTTAGTCATAACAACATTGGGAGATTGTACGTGGATATCACGTGCAGAAACACTTTGGGTTTGTGTAAAAGTACGAGTGGACATCAGTCAAGAAGAGAGAGAGAGAGAGGGGGGGGGGGGGGAGAGGGAGCGAAAGAGGGGCGGCAGAGGGAGAGAGAGGAAAGGGAAGAGAAGGGAGAGATGACAGAGAGAGAGAGGGGGGGGGGGGAGTGGATGGAAGAGAGAGGGGAAAGAGAGAGAGGGGCGGCTTTGTTGTCTTTATGCAACAAGATGATTGAGGACATTCGTATCTTGCCTGATCCCTTTTTTTGAAGAAATAAGTATGATAAAAGCAAATTGTCCGGGCACTGCAAATTTTTTGTTTTGTTTTGTTTTGTTGTGTTTTTTTTTTAATTTTTAAATCGATAAATAAATAAGTTCTATTCCATTTCTCTTAAAAGCGGGCAAGCGGGCATTTGACTAAGAAAATAATTGGCCTCATTGAGATGCGATCTTTTCGTGATCTAATTTCAACGTTTGACATACAGGTTTTACTCACAAAATATTCTCTCACTGTTTTTTGTTATCAAATTAGAACACCCATAGGAAGGTCGTGACTCCGTTGAAAATCAATGAATTATAATGTTCATCAAACCCTTGAGAGAACGACTTTCGCTGTGTATATAAACAGTAATTTATTCATAAAACATTTCTTTTCATTGTGAGGACAGTCTTTCTCCAGAAATCTGATTTTGATCTAAGCTATACTTCCGCCTCTGGTACTGGGGTATTAAAAGCTCAGAAAAGAAAAAGATGTCATCATGATGACGTGCGTGCATTTAAAACATGTTTGATCATCCACTGTGGAATTGAAAAGAAAATTGGTTCCTGCCCTTTATACTATTTCTACTAACTTTGAGCTACCCTCCCAAATAAAAATATATTTTTCCTTTATCTCAAATAATTAAAAATGTTACATGCTAATGATATGATAAAAGTGTTATAAATTATAATAAAAATTATATCTACAACATGAACATTACCTCACATAATAATAAATGTAACATGTAAGCAAGTAGTTATGAGGAAAAATAACCCTTGATGTTAGCTTTTAAAAAATAGACCTAAGCCCCACAATTACTTCATCAAAAATTTTAAAAGGCTCCTCTGACTATACCACAACAGAAAATTGGTTTGACTCTCTAGAATATAAAACAGCCAAAGAATCCTAACTGGAATGTAAATCAGTGGTCACTCGCTCTGGTCACGTTTATAAATGAAAATCATTCCAACAATAATTTCCGCCAAATTTGTGAGAAATTTCCGACCTACATCCTCGCAGTGACCATGTTGATGCAAATGGACCCCATGTTTACTGACCACCAGATTCATTCATATTGGCGAGAAAATATAATTTACAAATGTGCAGTGACCAGAAAGGAGATTTATTTTAAAAGAACTGAAGGTTTATTAGAATATGGTAGAATAGTGACCATTGCGAACGTGATGACGAATGCATGCCTCATTTGGCATCTAAAATGGGCAGTGGTGTTGGGCAGCTGTCCTGCACATCATGTACATGGTGAAGTGGCCGTAGTGTGGGCGAGAAGTTGTGGGGTAAGTGGTCAAGTAGACAATCTCCATCGCCAGTTGCATGGTTACGTATTATTATTTTCACCCAGTAATATGTCTAAGTGTTAAAGTGTAAGGAATTTCATGAAATTATCCCAAAATACACTTCAAATTTGCAGGTTAACCGCGGGGTTGACGAAGTTCACATAAGCAGAATTAATCTGTCACAGAACCAGTCCATATTTGTATCAATTTCCCAAATCAATGATTTGAGCGCCAGAACATGGTTTGTACTATCAAGCAGATGTACCAAAGACAAGAAAGAGAAAACAAATCTAAATAGAATCGAATTTTGTGGCTCCAGTCAGTTCCTTAATCGTATGAATATCTTTACACGGAATATAGAAAGAATTCTATTTCCAACTTTACATTCCCTTCGGCATTCCGGTTTACAAGATTACTGAGGGCAATCTTCTTAGAAAATGTAGAATTTTCAAGATACGACGACTGAAAATCGAGCAAAAAATAAACAAATTACATATGAAGAAGACGTGAAATGTGAAACGAATCAAGACATGCATAAATGTCAAATTTAAAGAGATTAAATTTCGCCATGTATTTTGTTATGCGTATAGCATCATTAAACATGCCTTTCATAAAAATATTTTGTGGAGATCCGGTTGTATGAAGCATATTGTTTTTGAATAATCATTAATAAAATTAAACCATTATATGATTCAATAGGGGACAACTACAAATTGTACAAAACAAATAAAACACATCATGAAATTTAAAAATTGTATAGTAAAATACACATTAACCACGTTGACTTGCATACTGCAACGAAATTTCATTGAAAACACTCTTTGTACTCTACTTTGATATCTTTGGAGCTAAAAAAAAAGATGCAAGAAAGATAAATAGGCTGAATAAAGACTATGAAACGAGATCATAGTGATCCATACACGACATACCTTCTTCTGGACATGTCTGAACTGAAAGTAAATCATTGACTAAAAATAAGTTACCTACGTCATCACAACAAAATGTCACATGTTCTTATGAACCAATAACTGCTCTCTTTAAAACTATAGCTGATCATCAACATTTATTGGTATTTGATTACCCGTTTTATTTTCTTCTTAAACTTTATTCTTTTCCTGAGTTCTTATTATAATCATAATAAAGTTTGGAATTGTGTTTCATTATCATTAGGTAACCGTCATGGTCATTTCATTTCATTAGCCCCCTGAAATTAACCTATTAATAATATTATGTTGTTTTGCTATATTTACCTAATAATTCAACAAACCTTTAGCTTTTGTTATATAATTATTTAACATTTTAAAGACTCTACTTCAAAAACATAGTTGTCTTTATTTTGATCGTTATTATTGTGTCTTTGTATATACCACCATCAACCTTCTAATTGCTCAACCCTAAAATCATCATCATCATCATCATCATCATTATTGGTCTACGCCCGATAGTCCGCGGGTCCGATAGACCGCGGGTCCGATAGACCGCGGGTGCGATAGACCGCGGGGCCGATAGACCGCGGTGTCTGAAATGCAACGCATTTTCACATCACGTCTTAAAAGCATAATGACTCAAATAATTCATGTATCTTAATTCGGGGGGGGGGGGGGGGGGGGGGTATCTTCCATTGAAATCCGTACAGCATCCGCGAACCTGAAAACGAGGAAAAGGGGTAGTTTTTCAGGGTCGGGCGCGGATCCGCGCGGATCCGCGTTTAGGGTGTCAAAAACGAAAAATATATAATAAAAAAAAAATAATAATAATACTTGGTTCTTTTATAGCGCATTACACATAGCAACACTACATGTCCCTATGCGCTTTATAAAGTAAGAACGAAATAACTTAGAAATTAGAAGGTGCATACAATGTAATGTTGGACACTGAGTTCATACTCTAAGTATTAAACAGATATCTTTTAAGGGAGATTTTAAACTTATCAAAGTTGCTTTCATATCTCATGATACCCTTTTCATATAAAAGGGTATCAAAATCACACTTCTGACCAAATGCAGGGGAAAAGGGTATGAAATTTAACACAGCCAATCCGCGGAAAGGGTACAATTTATTCAGAATTTGAGAATTTCGGTCGTATATGCTCGCCCTGTTAAGGGTGTAAAAACAAGCCGTTAATTATTTCTCTCCGTGTTTAGGGTATCAAAATCAAGAATGAAAAAATATCCCTGTTTAGGGTATCAAAATCACAAAATCTGAATCCTCGTTTATGGTGCTTTTCAGAGGGTAAAGTTCGAGGATGCTGGACGGGTCTCAATGGAAGATCCCCCCCCCCCCCCGGGATCTTAATCAATTTTTCAATTTTATTTCCCCTTTTTTATATTATCAACAAATTATGCTATTATGTATGTGTCATTTAAAGGGAACATATGAATTACAAGTTAGTCTTTTAAAAAAGATTTCTTTCATATTTCCCTCTTTGATTTTGTCTGCTTCCACGCCACCTTGCCCATAATGCTGTATTTCGCTATCATGGCTATTGTTTTTTCAATCTTGGAGTGTTATAATTATGTAGGCCTACTAGGCCCTATGTTTTCTTCCGTATGAAAATAAATAAAACTGAACTTATATTTTTGATCATTAACTTTTCATCAGTTTGCCGATGACACTAGCATATTCTTTTCTTCTAATAATTTAAATAATACTGTCCTAGTTCTTAATTTTCAAAGATGTTATTTAATAAAACTTTGAGTTTCAATGAAAAGTTTCAAATTGCACGTCCTGTTTATTAGCGTTAATTTCTTTTATTTCAAATAACAACACAGACTTGAAGTCACTTATTGCATAATCCATTTAACATTAAAAAGTTAATGAGCGCATCCTGGAGGGGGGGGGGGGGGTGACGATCCACCTCCCATTTCTCTTTTAATTTTTTTTTTTTTAAAGTTTTGCTGTTAGTGCTTTCGATTGCAAGAGGTGTATAGTGATTTGAGCGAATGTGCGGAATTACTGGTGACTGGCGTGTACATTGAGACGCCGCGGTCTATCGGTCCCGCGGACTATCGGGATTCCCCCTCATTATTGTTATCATCATCATCATTGTTATCATCATTTTCATAATCATTTTCATCATCATCATTACCATTATTATCATCATCATTGTTATCATCATCATCCTTATCATCACCATCATCATTATTATTGATATCATCATCATCATTATCATCATCATTGTTATCATCATCATTATCATCATCATCATTATCATTATCATCGTCATTGTTATCATCATTATCATCATCATCATCATTATCATCATCATCATCACTGTTATCATCATCATCATCATTATCATCATCATCATCATCATCATCATTGTTATCATCATCATCATCATTATCATTGTTATCATCATTATCATCATCACCACTGTTATCATCATTGTTATCATTATCATCATCATTATCATTATCATCATCATCATTGTTATCATCATCATCATCATTATCATCATCATCACCATCATCATCATTGTTATCATCATCATCATCATTATCATTGTTATCATCATTATCATCAATACCACTGTTATCATCATTGTTATCATCATCATCATTATCATCATCATCATTGTTATCATCATCATCATCATCACTGTTATCATCATTATCATCATTATTATCATTATCATTATCATTGTTATCATCATCATCATCATCATTATCATTATTATCATCATCATTATCATCATTATCATCATTATCATCATTATCATTATTGTTACCATCATCATCATCATCATCATTATCATCATCATCATCATCATCATTATCATCATCATCATCATTGTTATCATCATTATCATCATCATCATCATCATTATCATCATCATCATCATCATCATTATCATCATCATCATCATTGTTATCATCATCATCATCACTGTTATCATCATTATCATCATTATCATCATTATCATCATTATCATCATTATCATCATTATCATTATTATCATCATCATTATCATCATTATCATCATTATCATTATTGTTACCATCATCATCATCATCATCATCATTGTTATCATCATTATCATCATCATCATCATCATTATCATCATCATCATCATTGTTATCATCATTATCATCATCATCATCATCATTATCATCATCCTCATTATCATCATCATCATCATTATCATCATCATCATTATCATCATCATCATTGTTATCATCATCATCATCATCACTGTTATCATCATTATCATCATTATCATTATCATTGTTATCATCATCATCATCATCATCATTATCATCATCATCATCACTGTTATCATCATCATTGTTATCATCATCATTATCATTGTCATTATTATTATCATTATCATTATCATTATCATCATAATTTCTCAGTTTAGCCATATTTTGTTTCGCATTAATGATAAAGTACGGGCATGAACCTACATACCCCCTATGGGGTAAAGAAGATCGTTATCAAAGAGGTCCTTATTTTGATACCACCCTTCTGTTCCTTGACCCTCGGGTCAAGTTTATGGATGGGTGTGGTGTCCACTGTAGTACACATCGATCACAGGGTTTTATCATGGAGGTGGAAGAGCACCTCCGTGGTTTTATCATGTTTATGGCGGGTGCATTTTTACTAGTTTATGTATCACGCTGATCTCTTTTCCTATACTTTCCTTGTCTTTATATACACACTGGTAATAAAACATATCTTCGAAGTTGGTATTGGAGCTAGTAATTTCAGTTCTGAGAAAAGAGAGATTATGATAAATAACTGAATAAATATTTATTTACAAGATAGTTAGCTAGACAGATGAAGAGTAGATAGGGCTCGATAAATCAAGTTCGATTTAATTTAGTTTCATATTTCACAACCAACACAAAACAAGAGCACAGTTCTTTCAAAGGGATAATAATTATTTGTCAGAATTCGTAAATGAAAATTGAATAAGTTGATCCGAATTGAACATTACTGATATGCGTATGACATTACATGCTATCTATAGAGAGAGCGACAGAGAGAGAGGGGGGGGGGGGGGGTAGGGAGTTAGGTAGGCAATGATACGTTACTATACTGATTTCTAAAGGAATTTAGGGACTCCGAGTCTCTAGTCGGTAATGATACTCGATGTTTAATATTTAAAAAAATCATTATCATATTTCTTTTTTTTTAAAGCAATGAAGATGAAGTACTTGAATACGGGATGGCAATAACCTCAATTCTGCACAAATAAAAATGACCTACATCAAAGTCTTTATATATCAGGACAGCGTTTTGAGGGTTTCTTTTTTCTTCTTTTTTTTTTCCAGAGTGGACGTCATACGATTGACAAGCATCATATCGAATGGTCATAAATGTCGGAATAATCGACCGCTGACCACTTCAAAACATCTCACCCTTGACAAAACAAAATCCAAGGACTGGTCCTTTGATGTGTGAAAAATTGTGTTGGTCCAGTCAGAAATTGGAATAATTCTGCGTGGTTTGAAATAATAATTTTTATTGTCTATTGTTGTGTTTCACAATAGTGTATTTTCCCTTTGTATATTCCCTGACCTGAAAAACAAGTTAATTTTTTATACCTCAATATCGGGCAGAAAAGTGGGGTTACTTTGGGATGTGGAGCGGTCACTTGTCGTGAATAATTTTCCTCAACTCATCTTTTATTTTCTTCTCTCAAAGGTTAATGCAGACATGCATTCGTACTAATTTACTTACCGAAACATATATCGTAGTATATTGATAGACTCCTCCACTTATGTTTTCCTTTACGATTACAATGTTTATATTATACCACAGGGGCGGCGCTACAGGGGGGCAGAGGGGGCGACCGCCCCCACCCCCCTATATGATTTTTCAAGTAGTGAAAAAAGAAAAAAAAAAGAAAAGGAGGAAGAAAAGGGAAGAAAGAAGAAAGAGGAGTATTAAAAAGAGAGGTCTTAAACATATAACTCTATATTACCCCTGTTATTCAATGGAGAAAAAATATGACGTCATCTTTAGGTCGTCTTGCCCCTCCTATCAAAATACCCTGGCGCCGCCCCTGTTATACCAATTATCGCTTTATCAATCCTTAACTATAGTCCATTGAATGATGTTCTGTTATATCTACATGTATCTTTCAATTGATATATTTGTTATGTTTCTGTTATCATGGTTATTAATAATGTAATGTTTTAAAAATTGTAAGAGAAATACATGTTTGTGGAAAATCAAGAAATTCCTAGCGTATGTGTAGAATATTAAAAAATCTATGAATAATGGATAAAGAACTTACGTTAACATGATAAAGGGAATAGTAATGATAATAATAATAATTTCCAAAACGTATGGTGTGTTGGTATTAATGTGGTGGAAGTTTTGGTGACAATTGTGGAGGTGAATTTCGCAATTATTGTGCATGACAATTACTAAAGTATAGTCGAGCTGTGTAGATGGTTGTGATAGTACCAAAAAGTTATTAATATTATTTCGTTTCACTATGGTTTCTGGCGCTTCTCCCTCCAAGAATATCCATCGAGATTAAAGCTCTAGTTAAGCAGGTCCATTATGAATATATTAGCTATCTTCAAAAGCACACCGCCAAAAGCAACGGCTGACTATTATCTCGCTTTCAATTGCCTTCGTCAAATCGAACAAAGTTAGCCCGTAATCCTAGAATCCTGTAAACAAAAAAGAGCTCTTTGCGACTTTCCGAAAAGCTGTAAATCCCACCCATTTTCAAATAGAATAGAAGAATGGGTTTTAGATTTCAAGAAATACACTCGTATGGTTACAAATCTCCGCACTCCAAGCGAATAGCCCCACAAACTCCCTCTTATGCATTGATAAAAAGATGGATTTGTCAGCTTAATGTATTAACTGGACATATCACTAACAAAATAAACAGCAGGTGGGGCTATGGCGTTGTTTATACACGAATGCTGAGCATTCACCTTAGTTACGTTGCTTCCTATTTTATTTACCCCCCCCCCCCTCCTTCTCTTCTTTCTTTCTTTAGAAGGTTTAAGGGTTTTACTATAAGCCGATGCACTTTTCCTTCGGCTCTTTTGTCATGATGGCAACATTTTGCCATTTTTCTTTATTTTCATAAAATATAGAGGGAGAATGAGAGAGAGAGAGAGAGAGAGAGAGAGAGAGAGAGAGAGAGAGGAGAGATAATAGGAGAGATGAGAAAGAGACAGAAAAACAGAGAGAGAATATTCTGGCTTTCCATTGTTTTGTTTTTTAGTATTTAAAAAGTGAAGTAATACCGTTAAATGTTACCCCTATGATACCCCCCCCCCCCTCTTTCCCTCCCTCCCTCTCTCTCCCTCTCTCTCCCTCTCTCTCCCTCCCTTTCTGTGTTATTCCTTGATAGAAAATGAAACCGAGAAAAATACCAAAATGAAAATTTATTTCATTTCTAACCGAACGTGACTGTCGTCTAAAAAATCGTAATTGGCCGCTTTCATTTTGAAATTGCGAGAGAAATTAAAACTTGATGTTTATTTCAGTTTCGAGGAAGGAAGTAGTATAATAGATGCTTTCTTAAATGAATCTTGACAGTCGTTAATGAAGAACTGAGTTCATGGTTTCGGACCTACTCTCTTGCCAGTTACCTACACAGAAATCAATGAACATGATCGTATACTTTCTATTGTAAAAATTGTTGGGTAAATAAAATGCCCAGCTCGAAGGTAATTGTGTGTCTAGGAAACTTTAGATAATATTATGCCAAACTCAGGTAACACTTTTTTAATTATGATGAAAATAAGAGGTGGGCAAATATAATAAGAATTGGCCATAAAATGGGCATTAAATTACCATTAGTTTGTCGGAAACATAATTACACTAACCAATATTTCTTAGTGTATGTATGATTTATATTTGTAAAACTAGTCCTCAATCTGAAATAGTCCAAGCCTTTACGCGTGTATCGAGCAAATATTATACTAGTAGTACCAAAAGAATGAACAATGAAAATCGAACATTTTCTTTGTTTGCACTAACAATGCATACGAACCTGTCAACCTGATTTTAATAATGTTATAATCGTATCCTTTACATATTTCAATAAATCAGATTTAGTATATGTTTCAGAATTGTAGGACTTCCATCGCCTCTGAGTGTTGTGTTTGTGTTTGTTTGTTTGTGTTGTTTTTTTGTTGTTGTTGTATTATTATCATTTTTTAAGGTGATGTGAACGAGACTTCAGAGATTTTTGCCCAGGACTTTGAATATTTTTTTTGTCTACAATGGGGTCTGCGGTGAATGTATTCAAATTCTAATGATCATAGTGAAAGATATAGATAGATATATATATATATATATATATATATATATATATATATATATATATATATATATTCTTCTTTTTTTTTCTTTTTAAATAAGGCTATGGAGAAAGACTATCCTGGTAATGATACAATGTCAATTTGATTCAACTTGCTATCTGATCTAATTACTACAAAGAGGAGAAAGAAGAGAAGCTAAAAATCCAATTATGAGTTGTTAAAAAAAAAGTAATATTGAGAATGAATTGTGGATTATTAGATCGAAATGACCCAAATTTTACAAAAGTCTGGCAGAAAGTGCCTCATAATTCAGCACTTGAGAACAAAGGATATTTTGGGCTGAGATTCTCTTTTGTAGGTGAAAAATCAAGCCGCAAAAACCATATTGTTTGTCCACCTTGGTAGAATTAAAATGGACTTAATAAAAGCGCCGCTGACCATGTTATTATTGACGGAATATAGCTCTTACAACACAAACCGGTACAGGTTCTTGTTATGCATGCGAAACACAGGATATGAAAAGATGTAAAAGAGACGCGAAATATTACAGAGAGTAAGATGAACAAAATTATAATCCATTTCGCAGGCTTGGCGTTGTTTTGGAAGCGGCTCTTTCATGTGGACGCGTGCCTTACGCCCGCCCCAAGCCCAGGGGCTCGCGTCCATCAGCGCTCTGCTCGAACTGCGGTTGGCCTTTCTGTAAGCCCTTGAAGCACAGAAAGTTGGGATTGCATTAAAATTTTAAAATCCCATCGCGTGCCCCGTTACCTAGACCACAGCTGCTACTACGCAATTTAATTTTATTTTTCAGTTCAGAGGAGGAACTAAAATTAAAGGGGTGGAAAATCGGTCATTACCACTTGTTTTTGTATTTTGTTGTGCTTGGTCAGGCCTTGTCCCGTGAATTTAATCATTCGAAATTATTTCTTTCTCTCAATATTTCAAAATTATTACAAGACGAGTTTGAGCAAAAAGGCAGATTTATCTAAAAGTAAAAGGCCTACAAGCTGCGAATATAATTTGTTTCCAGTATAATGACATTGGATCGTAAAAAAAATCGTTAGTACATTGAGCGTTCGAACCTTTATTCAAATAATTTTCATTCTATGCCCTAAAATCTAAAGAATGATATTTATGGTCAAACAAAAGACAGAAGGAGAGAGTAACCAGCAAAATTTTGAGAGATTGCATTTATTGTAGCTATTACTTAGATTTCATAATAAAATCATAACAAAGTTTCCATCTCAAAATCTATGTCGAGAGGGGGCGACTTTAATTAATAGGGGGTACAAGGAGCCGCCCCTGGCGTAAGATAAACACTATCATTGCAAAATGTAAGCATACGTTCGTATCTATAACCCAGGCTATGTTATCATGGTTATTGTGGGGGATTGCAGGGCGTGTTAAGTTTGGAAGAGAAGGGGGTGAACTGGCTGGTGATGAGGTAGTGAGGGTTCTTGGTTCACCCCCCCCCCTCTCTCTCTCTCTCTTTCTGCATTTGTTTTCTTTTAATTTCTTGTCTCACTCTGTCATGTTTTTTTCTCTCTCCTCCACTTTGGACCTTTTCTATTTCAAAGAGAAAGAGAGAATGGTATTTTCTCCCCCTCCCCCATCCTCCCCCCTCTCTCACTCATTCTCTATCTCTCTCTCTCTCTCCCCCTCTCTCTCATTCTCTCTCCCTCATTCTCTATCTCTCTCTCTCTCCCCCTCTCTCTCATTCTCTCTCTCTCATTCTCTCTCTTTCTCTCTATCTCTCTCTTTCTGTTTCTCTTTCCTTCACTCTGTCCTGGGGAGAGGGTAGATAAGAGAGAGGGAGTAAGGGATGAGAGAGAGAGAGAGAGAGAGAGAGAAAGAAAGAAAGAAGAAAGGTTGCTGAAAGCAAAGGGAGGAGAAGAAGATAAGAAGGAGAGAGCGATGGAAAGGAGGAGATTAGTCTTCAAGCACAGACTCTAATTTTACACTTTAACAGAAAATCATTTTGCCTTGAGAGAAGCCTAGCCCAGCTACCTACTGGTCGTGTCAATATAGGAGCAGCTATAGTACATGGCCTATGGTAGTCTTATTGTGCAGACACTCTCTTACGACTGACCAGGGTTTGTGTTTGTAGAGAGAGAGAGAGAGAGAGAGAGAGAGCAAAAGAGAGATGGAGGGAGAGGAAGAGTCGAATACGACCCGGATATGGAGGGGGTAGGAGATGGAAAGACAGTGTGGGAAAGGTTTCAACCATGCCCCTTGCTCCAACAAAGGGCTATAGCTAAACCATTTTGTCACCCACCCCTCTTCAATGATGACTGGACAAGTTGGATTGGAGCTAGGGGGTAATGTTTTGACCCCTTATCTCTGACCTTGGTAAGCCACAACAACATCCAAAAATGGGTTAATGTATTGAGCTTGAAGAGATGAAAACATTCATTCATAATGGTCAGAATATCAATTTGTCGGGTTTTGGCTTTTCAACTGAACGAAAAAAAAAAAAAGGTTTGTTCAATTTCTTAGAGTTGAGCAGGATATGTTGGGATTTCCAGTAATCGTACACATACAGAAGACGTGTGTAATTTAGTTTATTCGGGAGATATTGCAAAATTCTAATGGTTCAAATGGATAAGCTACTCGTGTTAATCCATGTCACCTGTAAACGTTGAAGTATTTGGAAACATGGGAATGTGACGGTATTACATGGCTTTTCACTTTTATACTTATCACTTACTGGTATGAATTCGTTTTCTGAGCGCCCAGAATAATCATTATCATCATCGTCATCTTCATCATCGTCGTCGTCGACGTCGTGTTCCCACAGATTGGTACAATTCTTGTAGGTTCACTTCTTAAAGGGGAATGAAACCCTGGGGGAAATCCAATTAATAAAAAGAGAGGATAGAGAGAAGTAATTTTTAAGAAGTTCCATCAAAATCGGTTAAGAAATGAGAAAGTTATGAAAGTTTGAAAAGTCTCAATGTACTTTCTATGGCTATCCTCAAATTGGCAATATTGCTTCAAAATGATAGGTAGTAGGACAACTCTCCATGTGTTTTCTACACAAAATTTCATATTTTCTCCATTATCTCTAAAAACATGATGCTTGTCTTTTTGTGAACTCAACATATGTTGTGTCAAATACATTTCTCCATGATACATCTTGAGCTGAGAAGGAGACAAGTTGCACCTTGAGAGATAATGGGGAAAATATGAAATTTTGTGTACAAAACATATGGAGAGTTGTTCTACTAAACCTGTCATTTTGAAGCAAAATTGCCAGTTTGAGGATCGTCATAGAAAGTAAATTGAGACTTTTCAAACTTTCATAGCTTTCTCACTTCTTAACCGATTTTGATGGAACTTTTTTTTTAAATTGCTTCTCTCTGTCCTCTCTTTTCATTAAAAATGATTTTCCCCCAGGGTTTCATTCTCTTTTAACATAATAAAGCACTGTTGGTAATGCAATCACTCAGTGAATTCGAACTATTTGTGTTTCGCCTTGCGATAACCACACTCCTTGTTGAATTCATATTTCAGTGGTTTGACAATGATGTTTTAAATAATAATGGCTTTGAATAAGTGTTTGACAATAACCCTATTTCGCCATTCGATGGGGGGGGGGGGGGTACGTGTTACCTGTAAACGCCTTAAGGTGGTAAATTTAAAAGAAAAAAAAATACAAAAACGGTCCACCGATTAGAGTCACTGATAGTTGACCAATGATAACAACAATGAGCGATCCATCATTCTAGTTAAACGGAAACGAGATATTTTGATCGCTCCCGCTTTCGTTTGTGGCGGAGGGGAGGGGGGAGGGAGGGGGGGGGGGGCTCTTTTCTAAAACAGATAGCGTCAGTGTGAAGACTTTGATTCGACCACGATAATTACAAACTAGGATGCAATTAGGTTTTTAGGTTGGATGTAGCTTTCAGCTGCCTGTCCCTTTGCACATGCACGAGATTAAACTGATGCACTGTTTATTCATCGTGAGTAAACTGGTCATTAATTACAAGCTGGAACTTTTCAGTAGCTTAGCTGCAGGGTGCAGATCCCCCCCCCCCCCCCAGAATTGCGAAAGAGAAGAAAAGGGGAAGAGAGAATGAAATAGAAAGAAAAGGGATGGGGAGGCGACTTTAAAAAAAGGATGATAGCACTCCCTTCAACATCGACCGACCCGACAGCCTCGTTCTTTCTCTGTATACCTGCTATGCTTTGTAAACTGAAAATTGAGAATGATCCTATATATTTGGATTTTGAATCAATAAATGAATTTGAATTTGAATTTGAATTTGAATTTTCATCTTAAAGACTGATTCCCCCCCCCCCCAGTGCCCCTAAATAGCTGAGCACATGCTATGCCACTGTTTGTTTTTTATAATAATATATTTTTTTGAAGATTACCTTAAATGTAATGTTGGAAGGCTGTTGGTAACAAAATTATGCTGATATGCTGAAACAAAATAATAAATGAATACAATCTGCTTTAGATTAGGCTCTCTGTCGAGCGTCATTCACACTATCAAAATATATATATTTTTAATGATCTGCAGGAATTTCAAAAGCACGTGCTTTTCTTATTATTGGTCTAATTCAGGTCTAATTACTCCCAGCCTCAGTCTCAATGACGACCTGTTTCTCTGAGTTCCTATCAACTTTATACAAGTCATACAAGTCAGTTTTGTAAAAAGTCCGAAAAGTGGATTTTTTTAATGACCTTACCCACTACCCCCGTGTCCATACAGATACGAAAGTGTATAAAATATGAAATTACACATCTCATTATTCTTTCTTAGATTTTATTTTTCACTTTTAGTTCGACTCAGTTGTTTCAAACTTCTTGAAAAAGATAGCAATACATGAATACTATCGAGTCTTCGAAATACACTGTATTGCAAGAAAATTGTACATGAAAATGAATACAGTGTAATGATCTTTTGGTTTGATAAAAATGAAACAGAAAAATATAATAACCCGTGACGGATGTCCTTGCAAAATTATCGTCCATAAAGCTTAGGGCAACCAGGACGTATAAATTTAAAGTCCCCTGTAAGGAACTGGATCGACTACAGAACAAAGAAATACCCGTGTGGGACTAAGGAAGAGGGACTGGACAAAGCAAAGGAGGTCACCAAACTTTTCGTATGACCCCGTCCTACATCTTAGATCATAACAGAACGGTGGGAACGTAAACGTATTCTTGAGATACTTGGACAAGCATGGACCTTCCTCTCTTTCCTTAATTCTCATTCATTATTTCCATTCCTTCATTCATTCAATAATTTGGGTAGGGGTGCATACTACAGCGAGCTACGATGTATTTCTATTTTGAGATTAAAACTGGGTCAGTCGACCTAAGGGGTCATGTTTTGAAAATTTTGAAGGTGTGTCCTGTATTATGCAGCGTGGTTGGAGGATCAGAAATCAAAAATGGAGTAGAAAACTCTCAATGAAAAAGGTTAAATGCGTACCCTAGATATTGCATTATGGTGCTCTTTGTGGTTACATTCTATTTAGTAGGATAGCCTGTAGGCCTATTCAGAGATAACGATATATAAAAGACACTGAGGCTTAAAATATTAGGCAATATTATGTGATTAAACCATAATGACTATGTTTAGGGTTTGCCATTCATTTTTACAGTTTTCATTAGGATGAGGATATTACTAATACATTATCACTATATCATCGAGAACATGGATAATTTTGACCAAGAAATGCCCATTGTGAAAATGAAGAAAGAATTTTGCGTATAGGCCTAAATTAAAGAAGCCTAGTATAGTAGTAGTAGTAGTAGCAGTAGCAGCAGCAGCAGCAGTAGTAGTAGTAGTAGTAGTATAGTAGTATAGTAGTAGTATAGTAGTAGTAGTAGTAGTAGTAGTAGTAGTAGTATAGTAGTAGTATAGTAGTAGTAGTAGTAGTTGTAGTAGTAGTAGTAGTAGTAGCAGCAGCAGCAGCAGCAGCAGCAGTAGTAGTAGTAGTAGTAGTAGTAGTAGTAGTAGTATAGTAGTAGTAGTAGTAGTAGTAGTAGTAGTAATAGTAGTAGTAATAGTATAGCAGCAGCAGCAGCAGCAGCAGCAGTAGTAGTAGTAGTAATAATAGTAGTAGTAATAGTATAGCAGCAGCAGCAGTAGTAGTAGTGGTAGTAGTAGTACAGTAGTAGTAGTAGTAGTAGTAGTAGTAGTAGTAGTAGTAGTAGTAGTAGTAGTAGTAGTAAAAGTATAGCAGCAGCAGCAGCAGCATCAGCAGCAGCAGCAGCAGTAGTAGTAGTAGTAGTAGTAGTAGTAGTAGTAGTAAAAGTAGTAGTAGTAGTAGTAAAAGTATAGCAGCAGCAGCAGCAGCATCAGTAGTAGTAGTGGTGGTGGTGATAACAGCAGATGACCATGTTGAAACAACAACAGTAGCACTGAATAGAAACGACTTTTCTTTTCCCTTTGAAAAATCATGGGAAAGGAAAATAAGAAAGGTCTAAACGGGGTAAAAATCACAAACACGGTAGAAGTAGGTCGAGACCAAGAAAGGTGAAAGTAAGGATTACATATGGAAGCTTTCTCCAATTTCAAAAGCACCGATGACAGAAGCTTTATTTTACTTCTCAGATTACCTTTTACATGGTATCTACTAACATTGATATATACCTCACAAAACTGACTACATCCAAAAACATCGACACATCAATCCGACTTTTCACATAGTTGTATCAGTTTCCAAAGCGGAAATATATGTGCCTGCATACAATGTATCAAATAATATTCTTTCGGTCCTTTTAATCATTTTCAATTTTTAATATTGTATTTCATCGTTGCCATTCGCTTTTCTGAATAACAGAAGTCAGTTCTAATAATACAATCTTCAGATAATATATAACATTGATTATTAATATAGGCTTACAATGTTGGTATACGTATAAGTTTTCACTTAGTGTTTGTTTTTTGAAATTCAGAAGCCTTTTTCTTGTAATGAAGACACTAGTCATGCTAGTAGTCCAGTCAATATTCGCAATAACTGACGAGTATCTGTGTCGACAAACAAAGGTATCAGCGTCCTATCCATTTCCAGATTTCGTTTAAAGTTTCCTTGCTTTATCACTAATAGTAATTAGATTAATAATATTTGATAGTCATGATGGTTGTAACTGAGGAGCCAGCCAGTTTCTCCACCATTTCAATAAAAGTCTTTTGAATTATTGTTCTAAACAAAAATGAATCATACCAGCATATTACGGCCATAGAAATATTATTATTTTGAAGATGGCATTAATAACAATAACTTCAGATCGGCGAATGCTAACAATGAATAAAGAATGAAAATTAGAGCTTTTTATTTGAATATACCTGCTCATAATCATGAGTTCCGGTAACGGTTTTCCTATTTTGTTTACGTATGGCTGGCCTGAAATTTAGCATTATATTATGATGACAAAACGTTTTTTAATGGAAATAAAACTTAACTAGGGGTACTCAAAATTGACTTTGAAGGTGCACTCTAAAAAAAAAACACCGAATATTAGGTATAAAGTAATTTGGGATAGGCATCGATTATACAATCACAAAATACCCAATATTTGGAAAAATGAAAACATGCATGTATGTTGGGAAAAATATTAAATATTTGCTGGTACAATCTAGCCCCTGTAAAATTTTACCTAGCAAACATGCATTTTCCTCTTCTTTTTAAACGAAATACTGGGTAATTTTCATTTTATTTTTTTCATTTTTTTAAAGAGTTCTGAAGTATTTGCGCATAATTCACACTTATGATTCCTTACTGCACACAAATGCAACAGTTTACCGTACAAAGCCCATCTAATCTATATGATTGGCATCAAAAGAGTGTAATCATACTTATAATGGTTTCACTTTTGTCATCATCTTTACATAAAGCTGCGTGGATCAAAAGTAGTATAAATTCTCTTTGAAGCACACGTTCTCCTTTGATATAATATTTAAAATCTGTTCTTCTCGCTCTCTCTCTCTCTCTCTCTCTCTCTCTCTCTCTCTCATTCATCTGTTAGAAAAGCCGATGAGTTAATGAAAGCCAGAGTAGCTCAGAGACAACGGAATCCCAGAAGAAATCTGAGATCACGATTGGTATCAGATGTTTGGGTCGTTCTCAAAGGTTCATTCTAAATTGATTTTGGTTGTAATATAGCCCAAAACAACCTTTAATATAACCCATATATCTTACACGTTATTTACCTTGTATTTCAATTTGTAATAAAACTGACGTTATAAAAATAAATTATGGAAAATATGTCCTAAATGTGTTGAGCATATTTTATAAAATATACGAGTGAGATTTTTCCCTAAAATAAATTTCGATTGAATACAACATTTTTGTGTATAATAAGTATTTCGTAAGCGCAAAAACAGAACAAAAAGTTTTTTTTTTTTTTTTTACTTTACAGGAAATTATTATCATGTTTTGTTTTGTTGTTGTTGATTTTTTGTCCTTCATTAACATGTTCAAAGTATAGAATAAAGATTCCTTTATTAAACTGAAGCTGTAATTTGTACTTGTGAGGAGTTCAGCTATATAAAATAAAATATTTTGTCTCGGTCTGGACTAGTTTGTAAGAAGTAAAATCGATAACACTGTGACGTAGCGTAAGTCCAGCCAATGATACCTTGTGGAAAGATGAAATACTGGAGTAAAGGGAGATTGTGTAAGGTGGTCACATGGTCTTATCATCTACTTTTTATATTAACCTCTTCTTTATCATTAATCCTTCTCTTCTACTTCTATTTCCCTTTTTGATAGAGGTTGTATGTTTGGGTTTTCTTTGTTTGTTTTGTGTTTTTTGTTGTTGTTTTCTGTTTTGTTTTGATTTGTTTTGTGTTTTTTGTTTGTTTGTTTGGTTGTTTGTTGTTTTTGTTGTTTTTTGTTGTGTTTTTGTTTTGTTGTTGTTTTTTTCTTGGGGGGGGGGGGGGCTCGTGTCCATCGTTCTCCCATAAATACGTCACTGGCGATAATGATGACGTGATACACGTGATAGTACTTTTTTCTTAGAAAAAACAGAGATGATCACAGCTGCATATAGATGTCTGTAGTATATAGTGTCTGAGTTGGGATTGGGAATGGGGTGCATATCTCATTTTTATGGTACATGTCATATTGTCAGTAGCATGTACATGAAATTTTTTTTTTTTTAATCGTCAGGTCTTCCTCGTTTTCTAATTAGACCACGGTGAAAGAGTAACATGAGTCTGCTTTCGAGTTTCAGTACTCACTTGGTCGGCGTTTAAATTAACCCTGAATAAATATACCTTGTAACTATAGCTCGACCTGAAACCAGGTCACTACTAGTAATGGGTCACAGGTCAAAATGGGCGTGACCTTATATATGCATATCCAGTTGGTCCGTGGTATATTCTATCCGTGCTCAAGACAAGGTACCATATTTTGCCAGGTAGATCTTTTGTAGACAAAGATGGCTAGTGCAAGTGATAATTATTACTACTCTTGAAAATTTACAATTTACAAGTGAGAATGGTAGAAGAACAGTCATGACTTATTTCCTGAAAAAAAAAAAAATACTGGTCATATCATCTGTGAATACTGGCCTTTGTGTATCCGGAATATATAAGCTCTGTAACATTATCACATAACGAGAAACACGGTCTCTATTTCTCCTGATCAAAGTTTTACTGTACAATAACAGTTATTTCATGAATATGATATACGTCATGTTCACAATATTCACAATAGCTGGCTTGCATCACGATTACTTTATCAGTTGTATAGGCAGCCACCTACAATAGGCTAAAAAGTTTTAGAAAATTGCAATAAATAATATCTCTTTTTTTTTAAACCAAGAGAAGAGTTATATATATAGATCAGATTACCAAACGATATGTACAATTATCACAAACTTCATGACAGTAAAAATATCATTTGAACAGCAATAATAGTGTAAATTATGTAAGTTAATATGATGAATTTGACTAATTTGATTTTTAAAATGCATGAAACTACATATGGATGATAATAATAAAACATTTTCAACTAATGCAGCGACTAACTGTTTATGAAGTTTACACTTGTCACGGAAACAAAACAAAAAAAACCCCAGTCATATGGCGATATTGCATTACATCAAAAATCATAACCAATAATTAGATTTAATATAATCGGTCAAGATGATAAGAGAGGAACCCATGTATGGAATGGACGGATAATATTGATCCAAATAAAGTCTCTGTGACACCTAATAACCTTTCTAATCTTCCGGGTATAATTGAAGAGAAGAACAGAGAACTTTGAAAGGTGAATCGTGATCATTCGTTATTATTGAGGGTAAACAAACATCAAAAACTATCAAAAAACTATTTACTGGTATGGAGGCTTACCACATCCTATATTGAGAATATTTTTTCCCTACTACATGAAATATTTCAGGATTAGCCACTGGTCGTATCAAAACACTGTATCCCACGATATCCATTGTAGCATGTAAAGTGTTTGAACATGGTTTGAGGAACTGTTATGGTCTCCTGTAAAACCAAAGAAAAAGATAAACAAAAAAACAACTAAGTAAATAATCCGTTATTAACTAGTAAACAAAATAAATTTTGAAATAACTGATTTAGTTTTTTCATAAATATGATCTTCTTTAGGCCTATTTATCCCCCCCCCCCCCTTAAAAAAATGCTAGAGTGTAGCGTTTTAATAATAAAAATGTTAGTCCTGTAGAATAAACTTTTAAAAATGCGATTTTCCTACTACGTGATGTATCTTATATCTTGTATATAGCGTATAGTGCCTATATTTCGATTACTTCGCTGTTTTAGTTGTCGAATTATGATGCTTCCTTTAATTTATGCACCTTCAATTCTATAGCATTCTAATTTTTATATCTTCAATCATTATGTTTTATTTATATTTTACACAAATATTTGACGGTGAGGAGGATTGTATTGCAAGATATCTATTCCGATTAGTGGACAACATTGATCATGTTGATAGGCCTAGTATTTTTCCTTAATTCGATATCACACAAGTTGTATTGTGCCCTAAAAAGAACAGAAATTATAAGGAAAGTTGAAGGGGCGGAGACTGTGGGTGTGGAAGACATGAAAAAAAAGTCATTACGACTTTGTCAGTGGCACTCAAACCTTTAACAAAGAACGTTCTAGGCAGATAACGACATCTATTCATCAGAATCCGTTGCTAGGTAACGCGCATCATCTTTGTTCAATCCTGTCAACTTTGATAACATTGGATAACAAAGGAACGACAGCTGATATCAAGAGGGTGAAGTTCGATTGTCAAAGGCTGTTTGTATCAACCTCATTGATGGCAACTTCGCACTTTGGGTGCAGTGGACATACTACCCTTTGTCTATATCGTCGGGTCATGTGTTTTAGTTTTGTTGATTTTTTCCAATCTTTAACAAAAAAGGCATCTTCTTCTCTCCTCCCATTGTAACGTGGCGTCAGCTGATGAAAACAAAGAAACCTTTTTACTCACGGTCGATTCTGTTTTGGTTGAGGGTTGTTGACAATTTTCAATATTCTGCGAAAAAGGGAACGTGCGAAGGAGATGCCAAAATTAACCTTCGTTCTGACAAGATGCAGTCGCTAGGCAACCATTCCCTCTCTTTGTTGTCTGTTTCGCGTTGACAACTTCCTGGCGTCTTTGCAATCAAACAAAGATAAATTCGTGTGTATACTTTAGTAAGGGGTAGATGTGTCTTTGGTATAAGAAGTGGCAATAACTACCTTGATACTTATTTCGTTAGATTTCACATGAGTTTGACAAATTAACATGACTAGTGAAAAATACCCAAAAAGAACGTAGACCCTCGACTTCCTTCTTCCTTCATGTCCATTGTACACTATCTACACACAAATATTTTTGAAAAACAATGAAGTACACAAAATACCCCACGAGACAATCAAATATGCTACATCTACCAATGACCAGGACAGCTACTGCACAAAAGACTTTTATATATACCGGACCACAGTTCTGGAACTCCTTAAATAACACTATTAAATCAGCTCCCACCATTTTTTCATTTAAACGTAAAAAAATTCCTGCTGAATAGATATACATGTAACTGCTAAATGGTAAAAAATAACAGGGAAAATATCATTTCGAACCAAAAATTGAGCTATAATGAAAAGAATATCATTGCAGAAAGGATTAAAATGTATAACGTCCCCATCCTTCATCTTCCATCTCTCTCTGTCTGTCTCTCTCTCTCTCTTTCTTCTCTCCTACTGAAGTCATCGCCTGTTATTATTTCCAATATATTTATTTGTACACATACCACTGTCACAATTATTCTGTTTTGTAGTGTAAGGGGGGGGGGGATAGTGTAAAGTATATATATTTAGTAATTATTTCCACAAACTTAGAGCATTTGTAAGTATATTTTTTCTCACAAAGGGGTCTATAAAATACAAGCTGTGCTTTTTAATAGACTCCTCCACTTTTGTTTCTTTACTATGCCTGATATCACCGAAATTATGATAGTATAATTGTTTATTATATGTAATTACTGTACTTAATTTTTTTTTTTTTAATAATTTTTCCATTTATGTAAACACTTCTTATCGTAATTTTGATTGATATTATGTAATATAAATTTGTATATATGTAAAACACTGAAAAATATGTGGAAAATAAAGAAACCTTGAACCTTGAACCTTGAACATGACAGATACGCATATTACCAAATGTCTTGTGTGGTCTATATTGTTAAGCGTGCAATATTACTACAATCGAGTATAGTTGCAAAACAAATCGTTGAAGAGAAAATGGTATTCATGATCTCCAAAAAAGGAAAGAGAATGAAGATCTAATGAAAATATCTAAATCAGTAGATGGTGTATCAGACAAAGGAAAAGAAAGCTAGCTATCGTTTTTTATTTGTGTAAGAATTATATAGCTTGAACTGAAGGAAATGTTACCCTCATAAAAATGAAAAGTATATATATATCCTAAAAACTTTCTGCAATTTCTATACCTAAATTTTTAGTGTCCGTATTATGGTCCTTCAGTTAAAAATTGGGCAAAATATTTCACAATTCAACAAAAATAGCAAAATTTTGGTTTACTGACCAATGAGAACACTGTATACAACTTGTAACTGTGTAGAAGAGATACGACAGCTCATACGTGATTTGAATGTTATTCAAATGAGATGAGCACCTGCATGTTTTCTACAAAGAAAGAATTTGAGCGCAATTTTGTGTTTTTTAATGACGTATATATCGTAATTCTTTCTTAAAAGGGTCTCTAACTTTACCCTACATTCAAAGTGTACTGTATGTATCAGAGAAATAATTACAACTGGTGAGTAGGTGATAAGGCCTATTTACAAAGAGTAGAAAAAGATTTTTTTAAAAGCTGATGGACTTGTCAGGAAAGTAATATTTTTTTAATGGATTCCGAAAATCATGTGCACAGCTTGAGAAATTACTGTCAAACCCGGACTTCCACGAAAGCAAGGAATGTAAATCAAAAAATGAGGGTAGGTTTGTGTGTCCGTGTCTGAATTGTTGTTTCTTGTTAAGGCTGGGGACGGCGATGGGGCAGTCTTAAAGGAAAAGTCCACACTGGTATTAAGTGGATTTGAATAGCAGAAAAATGAGAGAAACAGATTAGTGAAAGTTTGAGCAAATTCCGATAAAAAATAAGAAAGTTATGAATTTTTGAAGTTGTAATCAATCAAACCCAAATTGGCAACTCCGTGACGTATCTTGCGAGCTTATCTCCCATTTGCTCAGTACTGAAAATTTCATAAATTTTATAGTTTTTGATGAAGGAATAGATTTGTTACATACAGGCTTCTTTTAAAAACATATGATTTGTATCTAAGGTGCATGTATGATTAAATATTTTCCTTGGAGAAAATGGAAATTAATGATTTTGGGGGTACAGCTATCTTTGTCATGTTTGTGAAGGGAATATAATCAAATTTACCCTCACTAGTTTTTCTCCTAAAATGACGTTTAAATTTCCGAATAGTAAAAGCGGAAATCCATACCCATTCATTTCATTTTCAACTGAAAGTAATATCTTTTCTTAAACTAGAGACACGAAATTAATATGTTGTGCTTTATGTAGAAACACTTTCAAAAAATTTAACTAGGCTATACTTCCTTCGTTAATTCATCTTACCCAGAATTCAAACTTTTTCACATTTTGAAAGAAGGCCGTTTACACTTTCACATCCTGTATACCATGTAATGTTTTTTTTTTTTTTTTTTTTGCTTGTTTTGTTTTGTTTTGTTGTTGTTGTTGTTGTTTTGATTTTTTTAATGTAATGTTACCTTTGCCTAGGGAAATTCGCGGGATTTGAAGGGGGAAATTCGATGGATTTTCATTCCATGTATAAAATAACCACGGACATCATTCAACATTATCAGTAAATACGACGGTTTCCCTTTGTTTTTCCAAATAACGTACAATTATAAAACAAAACTGAAATTCATCATAATAAATATATGATTGAATAGAATCCATTTAAAAGTTTAACAAAGCAATAACTTCCTTCAAAGACATGTAACTTGTAAGGCATGTACTGTTATCCAGTGTATTTATCCTATAGTTGCCAGTTATTATTTGTTTTCTTTATTGGATTAGTGATACATGAAACTGATGATAAAAAACTTGAATTTTTAAAGTTTTCGAATTTTTTTTTTTTCCTCTGAGATGAGATGACGCCAATATCCTTCACAATAGATAAACTGTTTTTCTAAAAAGCCGCAATGATCTCAATGAACAAACATGATAATAGAGATTTGTCTATTCTCATAATTATGCATGGTCAGTGCTACAGGGTGAACAATTATATTCATTTTGCAATTGCCCTATCTCTGCATAATCCATTACTAATGTCAGATGTAATTCAAGTTGCTTATTCAACAAATAGGGCACAATAATACCTCTCAGATATTGATGATTAAACAGACATTGTATTAAGAAAACCTTGATTATTAATGTGGTTAGATTAAAAAGATTAAAAAGCTGATGGACTTGTCAGGAAAGTAATATTTTTTAAATGGATTCCGAAAATCATGTGCACAGCTTTGAGAAATTACTGTCAGACCCGGGCTTCCGCGAAAACAGGGAATGCACAATAAAATATGAGGGTAGCTATGTGTGTCCATGTCTGAATTGTTGTTTTTTGTCAAGGCGGGGGCGATGGGGCAGTCTAATGGGTAAGTCCACCCCGGTAATTCAGGCGCGTAGACAGGGGGCGGTGGGGAGGTCGCCCCCCCCCCCGAAAAAAAACCGCCAACTAAAAAAATAGATAAAAACGAGAGCGAAAAAGCAGGGGGAGAGAGGAATAATCCTTAAAAGGTGTTATGAGCCGTTATCTTTCTCTCAAAATTTGCTAAAACGTCAAAGCTTTTGCGCTTCTAGCGGGAAGTTGCCAATTGTGTTTGATTGATTACAACTTCAAAAATTAACCTTTTTTATTTCTTATCGTATTTTGCTCAAACCTTCACTGATCTCTCTCTCTCTCTCTCTCTCTCTCTCTCTCTCTCTCTCTCTTAGTTTTCATTTAAAGCAACTGTCAAGGGAATGCTGCTTTCACAATGTGATATTTAATTCATGAATCTATTTTCAAAGACGTACATTATTCATACCAATGCCTATTTAGTAATGGCATGTACAGCGGCCATCTGTAACTCTTTTATATATCCTCATTCATTCTTCTCTCCCCCCCCCCCTCTCTCTCTCTCTTTTTCTCTACTTCTCTCCCTCTCTCTTCAGTTCCTATCCACCTTTCCCCCTTTCTCCTTGCTGTTCTGCATCACCAGGACCCCCTCTACTCCCCCGTAGTAAGATTTTATTTAAGGGCTCTCAAGTCGTCAAGCTTCTGCTTATCTTGGAGCTCTATGTTCTGTTGGAAATAAATTTCTGTGATCATATTATGTAAACTGTATGCTGTGTACTTGTATTTCTATGCTGAACTGATCAAATGAAATGAAATGAAAAAATGAAATGATTTTTTTCCCCTCCTTCTTTCGTGTCTTTTAAAACCAACTTGTAATAAGGGTGTACTTCCTCTTTAAAGGTTTCATAGCGGATATTTTACATTTGCAGACCCGTTATCAAAAGAACGTTTCCTGGAAATTTCAGATCCCTGTCACAGGACAGCAATCCCTTTCTTTCGTATCTTTGCCATGTTTGTGAAGGGAATAAAATCAAATTTACCCTCACTAGTTTTTCTCCTAAAATGACGTTTAAATTTCAGAATGGTATATGTGGAAATCCATACCCATTCATTTCATTTTCAACTGAAAGTAATATCTTTTCTAAACTAGAAACAAGAAATTAATTTGTTATGCTTTATGTAGAAACACTTTCAAATACTTTGATTAGGCTACTTCCTTCGTTAATTCATCTTACCCAGAATTCAAACCGTTTCACATTTTGAAAGAAGGCCGTTTACTCTTTCACATCCTGTATACCATGTAATGTTATATAGTCGAGAAATTCGCGGGATTTGAAGGGAGAAATTCGATGGATTTTTATTCCATGGAAAATAACCACTGACAGCATTCAACATATGAGTAAATACGTCAGTTTCCCTTAATTTTTCGAAATAACGTACAACTATAAAACAAAACTAAAATTTATCATGCTAAATATATGACTGAATAGAATCCCCTGAAAAGGTTAACAAAGCACATGGCTTTCTTCAAAGAGATGTAACTTGTAAGGCATGTGCTGTTATCCAGTGTATTGATCCTATATTTGTCAGTTATTTATTTTTTTTCTTTATTGGATTTATGATACTTGAAACTGATGATCAAAAACCTGAATCATTTTCAAGTTTTCGAATATTTTTTTCCTCTCAGTTAGAGATAACGTCAGTATCCTTCCCAATAGATAAACTGTTTTGACAGAAAACCACAACGATCTCACTGAACAAACATGATAACAGAGATTTGTCCATTCTCATAATTACGCATGGTCAGTGCTACAGGGTGTCACATAGAACAATCATATTCATTTCGCCATTGTCTGTCTCTGATAATCAATTACTAATATCAAATGTAATTCAAGTTGCTTGTTCAACAAATAGGGCACAATAATACCTCTCAGATATTGATGATTAAACAGACATTGTATTAAGAAAACCTTGATTATTAATGTGGTTTGTTTTGTGATTTTGTCTTTCCTTCAAATCAGTGTTTCGATGTAGTGTAGGTAAATCTTGAAGAAGAAAAAAGGAAAAGAAAAGTAAAAGCTCGTCAAAATATATACACAATACAAACGATACAAAACAAAATAACGAGAGTGGAGAAATTAAGAAATGATAAATTCAATATAAATAATAGTACCAGGTCGTTATCTGAATTAGCCTTTGTTTTCATTAGTTTTTGTATTTCTGTCAGTGGCCTTATACACATCAGCACGATTTGAAACAATTTTTTTTAATGCTACACTGTATAGAGTATTCAGCGCCTGACTGGCTAACAACAAGTATCCTTTTGGTGGACAATAGTGAGAGGTCAAGTTTAAGACTGCCCCTGGTCACTGAAAGGAACCCCTGGGGTCAAATTTCGGCCATGATTGACGGCTGAAGGTCACGACTGTAGGTCCCTATGTGTGTTTTATTTCAGGCCTTATGTCCTGTAGTAAAGCTGAGAGCCAGAGAGTCACTAATTCTGTTTTTGACCCCAAAAAAGGACAGTTCCCCCATTCTGCTGTTGCTTGATTTGTATTACCATGTTTTATAGACTTGGGGAGATGTTGTTTCGAAAATCACTGAATCTGATTGCTTTTCGGGACCAAAATATAAACATATGAACGAAAACCTGCTGAAAATCACAGTCACTTGAAAAACACACCTCACATTTGCGAATATAAACAATTAATTTATATTTACAATTAACAACAAAAAAAATTATTCATACCCTTATACCAAGTCTTGTTATATTTTTTTTTGTGCGTTGTGTGTGTGTGCGCGTGTGTGTGTGTGTGTGAAAAATTGGTTTGTTCTGGTTTATGTTACTTGAGCATGCGACAAACAATATTGTAAGAATAATTACACAAGATAATTTACAAAATTTGATGGTTCATGGATATCTTATTCATTTTTTTTTTCTACGGAAGATGGCTAGCCCAGAACTATTCATTCATCATTGAATAGTTGCAAAACATTTACAGAAATATATTCATTTTCAGTATAAAACATGCCTCAGTGACAAGCCTGGTCCAGGATAAGAATATTTCTAAAAATGCCAGGAAATGGATATTAGCATTTCCATTTTTATGCAAATGAGGTGAACCCACAATCATTGTTCACGTACAGCTGACAGTTAAAGCTAAAGTTTAGTTCTGGTCATGCGATTACATAAGAAACTGTTAGGAAGCAATTGGGAAAGGTTGATCATGTCTAAATAAGGATTGGTGTATACTGTGAGGATTTGGAATCATCAAAATGATAAGAAATCAACCCAAACTCGCTCAAAAGCGCATGCACCGCATGTTCATGTGGCATGAATGTTCGGCCCAAACACTTCAGCTATTTTCGTCTTATTTCGAATATAAGGACAATTGAAGAGAAATCCCTTTCAGGGGATATTTCTAATATGATGTTCTTCCAAACTGACATAAAATGAATGAGAAAGCTAACAAATTATTTTTCACCTCTCCCAGAACTCAACCTTCCCTTTAAAAGATTTCAACCAAAGCCCAAATTTCACCGATCCACCTTTCATTCTTAAGAAAAACACAAAAGACTTCAAAATTACAAGAGACATGTATATATATATATATATATACATTTATACATGTTGTATATCGGGACTGCAAGCTCAATTTCCTTATTCTGTTTTTAATATGTTATTTGTTTTTCTTTGCTCATGTCTCATTTATTATGCACTTTCTACCAAAATTATTAATCTCATTCCATTTATTTGTAGTAATATTATGGAACGTTAAGTTTAGTTTCGTTAGATTATAGGTTAGAATTATTTGCAGGCGTCATTTCTAGAACCCAAATTGTATACTGTCATGTTTTCATGATTGATCAATCATGTCAATCGTATACCACGGATGGTAACATGAATTAGGGGCAGATCAAGGTGAGCGGTGGGGCTTTTAAAAAATATATCTGACACTATGGTAAAAAAAAAAATTAAATGGGGGGTATCACAGGATTTGTTTGGTGGTAATTTACCCAAATAATACTGACAAGCAAAAAAAAAAAAATGATCAAACAAACAAACACAAAAACGTTATCACATTTTCAAGATGCCTTTATGGTTGAAAATTTTGAAAGGAGTACATTATGGTGTTTATACAAGGTGGGTTATAAAAGGGGCACGAGTCGTCTATACCTACCCCCCCCCCCCCACCTCTGTCGCCCCTTGAATACGCCAGTGGTAGGTAAATAACGTAACGGTTTGTTGTCTTCAAGGCAAATCAGAGATTCCTTACATCTAAAACACATCATTACAACTACCAGCTGAAATCATAAAGCTCCTGGAATTCAGCATTGTAGGATTTTTTGTTTTTTCACCAATACTTCCTGGAATGAAATGTCCTTGGAAATGTCTTAGTGATATGATTTTGGGAATGCTCATGCGTCAATGAAATATCTACTTCCTCTTTTATCAGACAAAATATCTCCAGAGTGTCATTTTATCACAATGATAATTGTTAAACAAAAAACGATTTTTTTTTTTTTTTTTTCATTTAAAAAAAAAATATATATATTGATGTTATTATCATCATTATTAGCTACTTAACAACGAAACAACGGCTCACTAACAACGACGAGGGTTCACACGGGCCCGAAACAACGACGCTCGCTATTCCGAGACTACATGTCGAGCGTTAGTCATTTAACAGGAGCAGAGAGGTTATCGTTAACTATACGAGATTGCTAAACTTAAAGGGATTTGGTAACTTTGTGGAGGCTTGATTTAATCAATTGTTGAATTTTGATATCTGTCTTGTATAATGATGTTCAGAAGGATAAATAAATAGCCAGGCATAGAAAGGTTTTCAAATATATAATGCTATTATTAAGATATCTATGAATGAATACTCCCATTTACGAAAGCGTATGGCCATACGCTTTAGTCCAACACTGACTCTATGGGGAGAAAATGAGTCTGGCATTTCCGGTCACTTGCATATGTTTATTTTGTGAAGCACATGATGATTTTGAAGTGCTTTTTTTTTTCCTGGGCTTGATTTTTACACCATATTACATACACTGATAGCATGTAAGGCCAGGCAGCTCAGATTTTATCAAGCCTCTACAAAGTTACCAATCACTTTAATGAGAAGGATGAGTTCTGGGAAAGGTAACAAATAATTTGTGAGCTTTATCATTCTTCTTATGTCAGTTTGGAAGATTATCATAGTATATATGTCCCCTGAAAAGGATTGCTCTTCAAATGCCTTCACATTCAAAATATGACAAGAAGATTTGTGTGTAGTCCCATATACACATTTCTGTGTGCAGTGCAAGAGATAGGATTGAGTCAATTTCTTATCATATTGGTTATTCCAAAATCTTACAGCATACACCAATTATTATATGCTATATAATCAACCTTTCCCAATGGCTTTGAGACAGTTGCTTTGACCATTCAATCTCATGACCAGAACTCAACTTTACCTTTAAAATTTATTCTGTCCACACGGTCAGTAACTACGAGGAGGACACCCGCTGCTATCGGCGAACAAGCGGAACTACAAGTAAACTTAAAGTTTCGAAACTATATGAGTCCGTTCATACGGTCTGAAACTACAAGATAACTTAAAGTTTTGAAACTACAAGCGAAACTACAAGGAAAACAGTCAATAAAATCAAATCAAATCAAATCAAATCAAACTTAAAGGTTAACTCCCTTCACGTGAACCTGACTATTAGCTCCCTTCGTGTGAACCTGACTGTTATTTGTCAGGTTCACACGAAGGGAGTTAAACTTTAAGTTAACTTGCAGTTATCTTGTAGTTTCAGACCGTATGAACGGACTCCTAGTTTCGAAACTTTAAGTTTACTTGTAGTTCTACATGTTCTTTAACCACAAGCCAGCTCGTGGTTAACGCCGAAACCACGATCAGCGGGGGTTGCTCTGTCGCAGTTTCGGACCGTGTAGACAGAATCAACTTTAAGTTTCGCAAGCTCGTAGTTAACGATGACCTCTCTGTTCATGTTAAACTTCCGGGTCATATCCGTTGCGTGAATTATGAACACAGGATTTGTATGTGTACTGTACACACAATCGGTAGTACATGTATCTACTTCTGGTGTTAACTACGACGATCGATCGGCTTGTAGTTTCGGAACAACAAGCATAGTTGTTTCGGGCCCGTGTGAACCCTCGTCGTGGTTAGTGAGTCGTTGCTTCCTTAACTGAAAGTTTCGAAACCACAAGTCCCTTATGAACGTACCAAATGTTAGTATCATGATTAACGTTATTAACATCATAATCATTAAAATCATTTGCATGCTGTCGTTATTATTTTTTTTATTTATTTTTTTTTTATTTATATGTTTTATTGAATCAATAGAAATTTCAACATTTACAAGTAATTAACATAATCACAATGATTAGGAAAACAAAATAAATATATAAATAAAAACATAAACAAAGGTGGCGTCGTTATTATTATTACTGTTATTACTGTCATCATCATCATCATCATCACCATCAAAACCATCATCATAATGTAAGAGGCAGGGGCCTTTTTAACACTTAATATTCAGAACAATCTGTCACTTTTCATTTGTTCGCGTTTGTCCCCTAAAAACCTGCTGTTGACACCATTTTTAATCCACACCACGTCACCTCTATACCCCCCCCCCCCCCACCTTCAATTCTTCACCTTCCTGTAACCCCCAACCCAGGGGGTCCATCAAGGGTCCAATCAGGGCGTATTAATTACCCTCCCCCGCGTAGAATTTGTTTTTAACGCCAATCTTTTGAAGACGTATTAAAGGCCCGATCAATGTATAAATGTGGCCCACTTTCTCATCCTCTGCTTTTAAAAAGTATCTTGAGTATTGGAAATCTCAATTTTTTTTTTTGTTTTTGTTGTTGATAATATCTTGCCTTAGGTACTCATATCATACTCATATCATAAGGACATATACACTCTCATAGCAAAGAGACAAATCATTACGTATATACCAACAGGTTGTGTTTCCATACTGGTTGGTTATACGGACAGGTCACTTTCAAACAATATATCGTATAACTTTCATGCAAATTGGCACAAATCTTTCACAAGATAGATAGACAGTTGTATGAATTACAAATATTCACTGATTTTAGTTTTACCTGATGCATATTTTTGGTAAAATCTGACAACAAATTTGACAAGTAAAGTCCAGACACCCCCCCCCCCCACCCCATCATACCTCACAAATATTATTTGACAATACAATAATATAATGAATGAAGACAATAATTGCTCCAATTCGATTAGGTGCTCTTCTCATCAAGATTGAGAAAGGTTTTTAAAAGATAATAAATCTAAAACAAGAAACGCCTTTAATGCCTCATTCATAAAGTCTCTTACATTAATTTTGTCGCATTTAATGACTGACTGCATGTAAGAAGGCTTACAAGGTGATATTATTCAGCATCTGCAGGTCTACAATATAGTTTAGTATCGTGTCGTGTTGTATATGGATTGACATGTACAATTTCTTTCCTCTTCTCTCCGAAAGGACTACCTTATTTTTAATAAAACGCAATAAATAAATAGAATGGATAAATGAATAAGATATAGATAGATAAGATTAAAGATGATCACCCACCCTGACATCAATAAAAGTAGAACATGAGAAAGGCAGGTCAGGGAAAGCTTGAGGAAAACCTGATATATTTTTCAAAGCTTCAAATTTTATCAAACAATTGGTTAAAAACAAACAAGTTGGCAAATTGATTATTCCCCATGCAAGCAGGTCTTCATTGGTTTCATGATTTGTATTGTCACAAAAAACACTTGGTTGTTGATTAAGGAATAAATCTATTTGATAGAGGCCGATGTGTTACAAGATTTATTCCGTTCTTATTTGTTCTGTGATAAAGAAGTTAAAAACAAAAACAAACAAACAAGACATAAGAGAAGGGAATTGAGACCAGAATATCCGCCATGAATGTAGATGGAATATAAAACTAGATCCCTTGGTTTATATTTCATATTCAATGTCTAGAATGTGGCCTATCAATCACATTTATGTGATGATTGATGGAGGAGTAATAACATTCTACAATAAAAGCCGTCATTCAATACCAGATGAAACAAGGACGCGATTCATTCTGAAAGCTGACCGAAATTGGGAGATAAAATATAGGAACATAAATCTAAATGAAGTTGAATGGGGCCGTAACATGAAGGTATACATGGTATAAGTCTTAGATATGGTACAGAGGAGAGCGATTGTAATGAAATCGAAAGAACCGCACAGTGAATCACCTTTACACCCCCCCCCCCCAAAAAAAAGGGGGTGTTACATTTTGCCAGTCCATATTATACAACCCATCCATCGGTTGATAAACAATTCAGAATTATTTCATAGTAAAAACAAAAATACTAAAGACTAGCTTTAGCATTACAGTTTTTACACATAAATTATAGAATGCACAATGCGGGAGGGGGGGGGGGGGTATAGGGTAGGGATGGAGGCGTTCCAAGATTCAGGAGATGAATAATGATGAAAACAACATTAGTTGAATCGTAAGCATGTACAGCTGTCGGATTGAATAATGGTCGGCAAAATTCTTCAACCAGATCGAAAACAAATGAATAACTATATGACACGGATCATTCAGGGGTCGCATTTTGATTAAGTGTTCTATCACATCGCTATGAAAGGTTGAAATGAGAGCAAGGCATGGATCACACTTCGACTTCGTTTCGGTTGGAATTCGAGCTGTTATGATGATAAATGAGTATTACAACTCAGGGTAACAACGCAGAAAGAGAAGTGGAAGATTGACATAGAGAGAGAGAGAGAGAGAGAGAGAGAGAGAGAGAGAGAGAGAGAGGGAGAGAAGTTGATTCCTTTATGGAAAAGGGTTTATTGTCATTTGGTCCAACGCTATTTGGACCAGTCGTCAAATGGAAATTTACCTGAAAAAGCACTTGGAAATAATGATACTGAACCTTCCTTTTTATTTACCACTTCACGAAGACTTGTAAATGAGAAACAGAAAGAAAGAAAAGGTAGTCACTCTAAAAAAAAAAATAATAATAATAAATAATTTTTAAAAAAATGAAACAGAAGAAATGACACAAAAGGAGAAAGTGAAATAGGAGAGGAATGGGTGAGAGAAATCGGGGGGGGGGGGAGAGAAATAGAATGAAAGAAGAGGGGGAGACACAGAAAGGAGGGGTGACAAGAATGCATTTTTTTTTAATTAATGTAACCTTTCAAAAAAAAATTAAATATGAAAAGTGCTAAGAAATAATAATTGCATTTTCCATATTTTCTAATCACTTTCAATCAACAATGATGTGACAGAATCACTTACTTACTCACGCATGAACAAAATATGAGAAAATGTTATGAATGAAAGACGGTTAGCGTAAAAACAGATTAGGCGTAATTCCGAGAATGGAGAAGGGGAAATTTGACCTTTTTTTTATATTCATTTTGGGAAATAGCAAAACGTATTTCATTTCAACATAACGAAGGCGATTGATATCCTTGATATTGAGTAACTGAAAAGATATAGAGATATATGGCAGAATGTTTGATAAAAAGGATTTAATACTGTACGCATGGTATGTGTAGACCATATTTCTTCTTGATAATTATACTTTGAACTGACCAGTGCTCAACTTTGCTTTTATCCTTTTCATCAAAAGTTGTTTTTGACAAACAAGACTTTTCCGATGTACTTCTTAGTATGAGATGTGACAGAATGGTAAAAAAGACGGATTACTGGATTTGAAAAGTGAGAACTCTTTGAAAGTTGTTTTCTCCTTCATATACGAACACGATGAATGAAGAATATTGTTTTTCTCCATTGCAACTGATTTATGGAACGTCAAAAAGTTCATAAACCTGGTTCGAGGTTTTCTTTTTTCTTCGTTTCTTTCTTTCTTTCTCTCTCTCTCTCTCTCTCTCTCTCTCTCTCTCTCTCTCTGTTTTTTTTTTTTTTTTGTGTGTGTGTGTTTTCAGCTCTGGATCGATTGATGATGGTGTTGGCAGAAGAATGGTGTGAAGTGGACATGGATGGAAGGTCAAAGGTCAGAAGTCTGCCAATAGCTTTCTCCAAATCCAGCCACAAACACTCATGAACACTTGTGCTGAGAGAATAGGAAAGAGAAAGAGAGAGAGAGATATATATATTGATACAAGGCGCTTCATACACGAGGCACTTATCACACTTCCTCTTTGATTTTGAGAAATTTCTACGAAAACTTAATCCTTTTTCAAGTTCACATTGTTTTCCTGTGATATGTAAAAGTAAATTCTTTGCTACCCAGTCTAGATTCAGATAATTCATGTACTTTAAATTCTTACTATACATGAAAACTGTCTCGGTTTCTGATACCTAAGGCCAGTCTATTGCGGAAAGAAATGAATAAATCCAAACTCTTTGTCCGGAGATCATTGCCATGATTGCTGCAGGTAAGGTCAAAACAAAAGGATCCCATCCCACGTGTTCTTACATAATAGATACCAGGGGCGGATCTAGCTTTTTTCCAAGGGGGGGGGGGGTTTGAGGGGCTGAGCTGGGTATTGCGAGGGAGCGTAGCGACCGAGCCCGAGCGAGCGAAGCGAGCGAGGGGGGAGGGTGTGGGAGGGGGATACCCCCCCCCCTCCCACAGTAGGGAGATTTTTTATTTTTAGGGTTGCCAGCTTGCGATTTTAAGCATACTTGCATGCTCTATTTTTTCTCTTTTTTGTTTTCCTATGCACATTAAATGTTTACTTGGCAGCCCAAGGGGGGGGGGGTTTAAACCCCGTAACCCCCCCCCCCCCCCCCCCCCCCGTAGATCCGCCACTGGATACTCAGGTGAAAGCATGGGTGAGACCTAGTCTGAAAGCACAGACCATAATTTGATACTAGATCAGAAAATAATTGTGTCTTGAGAGAAGCCTAACCCAGCTACCTACTGGTCGTGTCAATATTGGTCAGGAGCAGCTATACTACAGGGCACATTGTAGTCTTACAGTGCAGACACTCTTATACGAATGACCAGGGCTTGTGAGACCAGGGACTAACCAGCATGGGAGAGAGTGACCATGCATGGGTGAGAATGGACGTTGTCAATCAATCACTACACCTTCACCTAGCGATGCTCCGTGTTCAAGTGAGGGTGGAATTTCAGCATTGGATGATGGGGGGAGGGGGGGGGGGCGAATTCTCAGAATTAAAAAAATAAAAGAAAGAAAAAAATGTTTATTTACGGCCTTCCGTTGAGGGGTGGCGAGATTTCCAAAATCACATACCTGGGGAAAATCATGGTTAATCACGTTAGTCTTTTTAACTGTTTTAT